>OX467709.1:4942337-5256510 GCA_950111635.1 Agelastica alni | reverse complement strand
CATGAAATGCCTAATATAAAGTATGTGCTTAGAAATTTGTTTTACGCAATGTCTGGTATGAAACAAAATTCTATAACGTAGACTTTGATTTTAGCACTGTACAAGGTATCGCCAGAGTTACCCAAACCAAAGGGACATTTAAGAAGCCCTCCGACAAATTCTAATCGGCAACCCAAAATTCACTGACGGCAACTGATGTTAAATCGACAGCAACCCAAAATACTCCAGCATTAACCCAATACAACCGACGACAACCTAAAATACATCGTCGGCAACTTAATATACAGACATTGATGACGACCCAATATACTCGTAAAATATGTTGGAAGTACAATCTTCAAGACTTATAATTTATTATTACTTTATTGTTTGATTCATACTGTATATGAATAATTTGAATCGTTATGAAGTCTTGTCAAAAAATAAAAAGTTTGATAACGTCAAGTTCCGAGATTCATTCCTGTTTTTTATATCAAAAACAAGTTTCAGAGCATAAGTTTTTCCAACAGGTTATGGGCCCAGGACCCTGAATAACTATATAATTGATTATATATATTTGCTTTGTAAAAAAAAACTTTCGTTTGAAGATGTCACATAATTCTGAACATAACACGCCGTATCCTCCTTTCACAAAATTAGCGGGGCGAGAGAATTATCAAGACTGGAAATTTGGAATGGAACTGTACCTAAGTGATCTGAACTTGTGGTATGCTGTCCATGGTTATCCCACGGATGATAAAATCGACGAAGCTACCAAGAAAAAATATGATCAACGAGCTCTAAAAAAAATTGGGCTGATGGTTGCGCCATGTTGTTATCCGCACATACGAAATTGTAAAACTGCTAAAGATATGTGGATAAATTTGGAAAAAGCTTTCGAGGACAAAGGCTTGAACAGAAGAATACAACTGTTACGTACTATGTGTTCATTGAGACTTGAGAATTTTGGATCGATGGAAACTTATGTTAATCAATTCATGTCTCTGCAAATGGTTCTGTTTAGTATGAATAAACCAGTTGAAGACGAATTTCTCGGTGCTGCTATATTAGCAGGTCTTTCTTCTGAATATGAACCCATGATTATGGCGATGGAGAACTCTGGAGCTGAAATAAGTAGCGATTTTGTGAAAACTAAACTTTTGCAAGATACCAGATGGGAGAATAAGCATCACAATTCTCAAGATTCTGCTTTGTATGTTAAATCCAAGAAAAAACCTACAGGAAGTCCGAAATGTTGGCGATGTGGTGAAGTCGGTCATTTACGTTCAGCATGTCCTAAGAAATCTGAAATGAATGAGAGTTCAGGCAAAGAATATGTGTCAAAGAAAACTGATCAAAAGGATTCGAGAAAAACTAAATCAGAAAAGGCACTATTGACTGCATTGGATGTATATACTGACAACAATAGTTGGTACGTCGATTCGGGGGCATCAACTCATATGACTTCTTGTAAAGATCTGTTCTGTAGTAATGTGAGAGAAACAGAGTCAAATTTAGTAGTTGTTGTGGCCAATGATGAAAAACTCCGATGTGAAGGTGTTAGGAAAATTCAAATAAAACTCGAGAAAGATGAACTTCCTACAACTATTTGTGATGTCATGTTGATTCCTGGTTTACGAACAAATTTACTTTCTGTTAGCAAGACGGTGTCCAAAGAATATGTTGCTGTTTTTGATAAAGATGGATGTAGATTATTAGACAAAAATATGAACGGTCCTGTTATAGCAACTGCAACAAATGTTGGAGGCATTTATCGTCTAGATATTTCCGAACACAATTTTTCTCGATCGAAAAGTGATTCTTGTCATGAAATGGCAAACGCTGTCAACCCTGACAACCATGATTTATGGCACAAGCGTTTGGACATTTGAATCGTTTTGGCATGAGACTTTTGAGAGATAAGATGGCTACAGGGGTGAATATCTCAGATGAGAATGAAAATAGACAGTGTGTTTCTTGTATCGAAGGAAAACAATGTAAGAAGCCTTTCAAAACTTTCGGAAGCAAAAGAGCGAAAGAAAAGCTGAAACTTTTGCATGCTGATCTATGCGGTCCGATGCCAGTACCATCTTGGAGTGGAGCAAAATATATGTTCACAATCATTGATGATTACACTCGAAAAATCTTCGTTTACTTCATAAAATCAAAAGATGAAGTGAAATCGATTTTTGAAGAATTTCAAGTAATGGTGGAAAACCAAACTGATCTGAAGATAAAGAAATTGAGAACAGATAACGGTGGAGAATTTGTCAACAAGGTTTTCAATAGTTATCTGAAATCATGTGGAATTATACATCAGACGACTATACCACACAATCCGCAACAAAATGGTGTTGCCGAAAGGGCTAATAGGACCATTATGGAAAAGGCTAGATGTATGATGCAACAAGCTGATTGTGCTTAGCAGATGTGAGCAGAAACTGCAAATACTGCTGTGTATCTGAAGAATAGATCTCCACATAAAGCTGTACCTGAAGTAACTCCAGAAGAAAAGTGGACAGGTGATAAGATTGATCTCAGCTACTTGAAAGTGTTTGGTTGCCTATAGTCACATACCAGATAAAAATAGAAGGAAACTTGATAGTAAAAGTGAGCAACTGTTTTTTGTTGGCTATTGTGAAGACAGCGTGGGCTATAGACTGTTTGACCCAAAGAATCCGAGAAATATTACCAAAGCACGGGATGTTGTTTTTCTAGAGAACGAATTTCGTAAAAATCTATCTGAAAATATTCCTCATATGAGTTCTAGTTACGAAATTCAAAATGTGACTGATGTTCCTGAGACCACAGAAGCAAATTCTGAAATAAAATCGGAAGAAGCTGAAAATCCTAAAGAAATTTTGGAAGAACCGGAAGAAATTCATAGAATTACTCTGGAGGAACCTATTTTGGAACCTATGAATAGAATATCAACTAAAAGATATCCTGAAAGAAAAAGACATAAAAAAGATTTTCCAGATCATGTTCTCTATAATACAATATGTTTTGAGAATATTGCATGTGAACCTGAGAATTTTTATGAAGCGTCGACTTGTAATGATAGTGAAAATTGGCAAAATGCTATGAATGAAGAGTATCAGAGTCTTATTGACAATGAGACTTGGGTTTTGGTTGATCTACCAAAGGATAAGAAAGTAGTCACCTGTAAATGGGTTTATAAATTGAAATCAGGTGCTCATGGAAGAAAATTCAAAGCTAGATTAGTAGCAAGAGGTTTCACGCAAATATATGGAGTTGATTACTTTGAAACTTTCTCTCCAGTTGTTAGACGATCTACAGTGCGATTACTTTTTGCTTTGGCTGCTGAGTATGAACTTGAAATGTATCATTTCGACGTTATGCACTGCTTTTCTTAATGGCGATTTGAAAGAAGAAGTATTCATGAATCAACCGGAAGGACATATTGTTAAAGGACAAGAAGAGAAAGTATGTTTACTGAAAAAATCTATTTATGGCTTGAAACAAGCGTCAAGAGCCTGGAATTCCAAAGTAACTACAGTTTTAACTGGATTCGATTTTGAAAGATCTAAAAATGAGCCCTGTTTATTCTTCAAATTTCGAAATGGTAATGTTACCATTGTCGCTTTGTATGTGGATGATTTTTTAGTACTTTCAAATAATCTGGATGAAAAACAGTGTTTGAAGATGGCGTTGGAGTCTAAATTCAAGATCAAAGATTTGGGCGAAGCTAAGGAAATTCTAGGAATCAGAATAAGGAAGAAAGGGAATGAAATTTTAATCGATCAAGAACGATATATTGACGAAATCATTGAAAAATTCGGAATTGCTGATTCAAAACCAGCATTCACTCCCATGGAACAGAATTTGAAACCCAAATATCCAACAGATGGTGAAGAGAAAAATAATACAGATATTCCTTACAGAAATTTAATTTAATTTAATTTAATACACATCCAGATATAGCAGATATATTTAAAAACTACTAAAGACTGCTGTTTATATTATAAAACCACAGGAGCTGATATCATAGGATATGTTGATGCTGATTGGGCAAATGACGAGTTTGACAGAAAATCCTACACGGGTTTTGTTTTCAAATTTGCTAGTGGAGCAATCACTTGGGAAAGCAGAAAACATCCCACTATAGCACTTTCATCAACAGAAGCCGAGTATATGGCTTTAACAGATGCATGTAGAGAAGCTATTTATCTGAAACGATTATTGGAAGAAATGATTGGCACGAGAGATGGTATTATCGTATATTCCGATAATCAGAGTGCTCTCAAATTGTCTTCTAATCCTGTTTTTTATAGTCGCACTAAACATATAGATGTTAAGCACCATTTTGTGCGTGAAGTTGTTGAAAGTGAACTTGTCCATTTGAAATATATCTCGACAGAAGATATGACTGCAGATATTTTCACTAAAAGTTTGTGCCGAGTAAAACATCACAAGTTTGCAAAACAATTGGGATTGACATTATAAGTTTTTCGATTGAAGGGGAATGTTGGAAGTACAATCTTCAAGACTTATAATTTATTATTACTTTATTGTTTGATTCATACTGTATATGAATAGTTTGAATCGTTATGAAGTCTTGTCAAAAAATAAAAAGTTTGATAACGTCAAGTTCCGAGATTCATTCCTGTTTTTTATTTCAAAAACAAGTTTCAGAGCATAAGTTTTTCCAAGAAAATATACCCAAAAACATTGTTAAAAAAAAATTTTCGTGAATGAAACTAGATCGACAGTAGAAGTTGTCTATTTAAAAAAAAATGCTATTAAAAATTATGAAAAAAATCTAGTACCATTAAAAAATTGTTTAAAAAATATGTAAAACTTTTAACGTCAGATTGTTTGCAAGAAATTTTTGATAGCAACAGACCGAAATCTATACTATTGCTTTAAACAAGAAATTTCATACATACATATAGTCACGCCTCTTTCCCGTAGGGGTAGGCAGAGACCACTTCTTTCCACTTGCTACGGTTCTTACACACATCTTTTGCTTCCTCTACATTCATCAGTGCTCTCATACATGCTCGTCGGTTGTTGGTACTCTTGACCTGGCCTTTCTTCAAAATAATGTTGATCTGATCGAGATATGTTCGCCGAGGTCGACCTCTACCAATTTGTCCTTTCACACTCGCTTTATAAATTTGGTTCGTCAATCTTCCTTTATCCATCCTTTCTACGTGTCCAAACCATCTAACTATTCTTTTATCTATCTTTGTAACCACATCTTCTTTTGCACCACATTGTTCTCTTATCTTACTATTTTTTACTTTATCCAACCGAGTCACTCCCATACATAAGTGTAGGAACCAACACTCCTCTATGCACAGCCAGACGTGCCTTTTTTGACACTTTCTGGGTGTTCATAAAGCTATGCAGTGCCCTATTAATTTGTTTTCCTGCCAACACCCTTCGCTTAATGTCACTGTCATACTTCACATCTCTCGTAAATTTTGAACCCAGGTATACAACAAATATTCTGTAATTTGATCACTTGTAAAAACAAAGCTTTTATTGAAGGGAATTTTAGTTATCTGAGAGATTTGAGTTGATTTTTTGTGTTAAACTATTGGATTGAAGCAGGATGTAAGGTTTGGTTTCGACGTTTTAGTTTTATTGTCGCTGTATTCTTGTTAAATGCCAATAAAGAACAGGTGTGTCCAGGTATCAATTTTGGTTTGTTTTCTAAGTTTTTCAGTTCTGTTGTCTCTGGAATTCTTGTTGTAATGCCTATGAAAGTTGAAATATTAATTTTAGACATATTGTATTATGTGGGTGAACGTGATCGACCAATTAGGGATTATATAATTAATTATTATATTATTATAAAATTAATTATTCTAATTATTTTGTCTTTACAGATCAAAATAATAATCCAAACTTCCACTTATTAATTATCTTAAATATACAGATTATAAACCAAGATTATGTTTTAAAAACAATAGTTTTTCAAATTGTACTCGAAACCGATTATTTAAAGCTACTTACCTACAAGTTTGCAATCGGATTTAAACTTTTCACCAATTGAAAATATTAAAAGTACTTTTGTAAAATGTAATTGTAATTTTAACGAAACGAGTAATTGAATTACAAATAAATTACCTGCAATTAAAAAACAATTAATTAATTACTGCTTTAATTACAATCAAAGTAATTTAATTACTTTTTGAAGTACCTAATTGTAATTAATTAGGTACGTAACAAAACTGCCCAGAGTAAAAAAGTACTGTAACGATCGAAAATTTCATAATCTAACTGACTGACTGACTGACTAATAAGAAATCTGAAGGTGTTATGGCCCGCATTACGGTCGTTAGCTGAAGTAGGCGAATACAGGGTGTAACAAAAAGGTAGGTCATACATCGAACCACATATTCTGGGGTAAAAAATTACTCTATTGAACATAACTTCTTCTTCTTATAGTGCATCTTCTAACGGAGGTTCGCTATCATCATAGCTATCCGGACCTTATTGACTGCAGCTCGGAAGAGTTCAACATTGCTACAATTAAACCAGTCCCTTAGGTTTTTAAGCCAAGACACGGTGTTTTCCAATATTCCTCCTTCCACCAATCTTTCCCTAAACTATCAGCTGGAGAAGTGCGTATTTGGGTCCTCTCAGTATATGACCTAGATATTGAAGATTTTTTTTTTATGGTGTTAATGACTTAAAATTCCTTATTCATCCGATTTAGGACTCCCACATTAGAGATTTTTTCTGTCCAGGGGATACGCCACATTCTACGGTAGCACCACATCTCGAAGGCTGGTAGTTTGTCCGTGTGATTCTTCTTGAGAGTGCATGCCTCCACTCCATACAGAAGCACGGAAAACACGTAACAACGCAGCATCCTCATCCTAAGTCCAATCTTGATATCTCGACTGGTGAACAACTTTTTCATTTTCGTAAATGTTGACCTGGCTATCTCTATTCTCGTTCTTATTTCTCTTGTTTGGTCACCCGATTGTTCTATCCAGACAGCCAGGTATTTGTATGACTGCACATTCTCTATTAAGATGTCTGCTACTAACACGTTTATATGGTTGTGATTTTGGGGGAACTTTGTAACTACCATTAACTTGGTTTTCTTAAGATTTATCTTTAGACCGTATTCGTTACATCGATCATTTAATTTCTCTAGAAGATGTATCTCTCTTTGATTGCTCGTTAACAAGTCGGTGTCATCAGCATATCACATATTATTTATTTATTTATAACTTACCTTTATGCAAATGTGCACACAGCACATGAAAAGTACAAAATGAAAATTGATTTTTTCCAATATTTACATTATTATGGAATATTGTGGACCTGTTTGGAATCCGGATCTTGTCAGTGATAAAACACTTTTAGAAAATGTACAACGTCGGGTGATTAGAATTACATTTGGGCGTGTAAGGCCATCTTATTCCGAAATGCTGAACATATCCAACATTAACACTTTTGATCAACGTCGCCTTCGAGGAGACCTTATTTTAACATTATAATTGTAAAATATAATTACGAAAATCTGAGAGATGTGTACGTGCTTAATAATGATGACCGACTGAGAGGACACAGTTAAAAATTAAAAATGGGAACATTCAAATGCAGTTCTAGAAAAATTCTTTGACCTATTTAATATAAAAATAGATTTCCCAAGTTAACATCTAAACACCTGGCCTTAAAATAATGACTTCCAAGAAGGATTGAAAATTGTCAAAACATTAAAAGTAGTTAATGATATGGCTGAGCGTGGTATTAAATTAATAACCGACTTTAAAGACCTTCTGACAAATAATTTTTTTTATGGAAATGGTTGCAAAAAGGGTAGACCCATTGTGTGGGCCGCGGACGGCTCACACTGCGACTATTAGAAGGGACATGGATCATAGTAAGGAAATGATTGTGGACCCGCTTTTTGAAAAGTTGCAGGTCATAGTTCTCTGGAAAAACTGATTTTGGAAGCTTGTTCCATTCTGTAGCAGCCCTGTAAAAAAAGGATTCTCGATGGAGATTGGTCCTTGTAGTGTCAATCTTGAGAGTAAATGGGTGAGACTGATCAGCGTGCCGAGTTCTTAGGTCGAATGTGGCCAGTGGTGGTACAAGAGTTTTTATTTGTCTGGAGCATCTGCCTTGGAAATATCTGGTCTGCAACTCGTTTTCTATGTTCTAGCGGCTGAAGGGTATCTGTGAGAGTTGAGCTGTTTATCAACCGAAGGGCCTTTTTCTAAATGGAATTTAGAAAGCGAAGAGAATGCCTTGGTGCTGAACCCCAAATGTGCGAGCAACACTCCAGTAGAGGTCGGATTTGAGCCTTGTACGTCGTCAGCAGTTGATCAGGAGTAAAAAACTTTCTAGCTTTCCACAGAAAACCTAGCCTCTGGCTTGCTGACTTTGCGATGTTAGCAACATGGTCATGACAAGACATATTATCAGACCAAAAGCAATATGTCCTGCAAGTTGTAAGCAAATGCCGTTTCAAAAACTACTACTACGTCTGTATATTTTCTGTGTCTGTTTTGTATTTATTATACCTGATTTTCATATATTAAAAGAAAAAATGTCGTTAGGCTTATCAGTATTACTTGTTTTTTTATTATATTTCTACTTTAAACTCAAAAATATACCAAAAAAAAGCAAAATTTATCACTTAATAACAAAATATACGAAGTATGCTCCTAGTGGTACCAGGTCACGTTTTTGGGGCTAAAGGCTGTTGTAACTCGGTTTGACTTAAAATAACAACAATTATGTATGGAATATAAATTTTGAAGAACATCAGCTTTCTTTTGAGATAATAAGCGTGTTTCCCTTATTTACCGTTCTGGAGTTATGGCTTTATATGTCGGCTTTTGGCCAAAATTTGGATTTTTTTAAACTTTGAGCGACGAGCGGCACGGGTTAACGTCGTTTAATCGAGCTCAAATTTCGGCTATCTCAATATCTGATAAGGGAAATCGTTTTGTGGAGTCCAGACGAACAAAATTCCGACATCGATTTTTTGCGGTCACCCTACTGTACAGCCCTTAAAAAATTTAGGGGGGTTTTGAACCCTTAAAACTGCCCAATCATGTCTATGCGTTACAATTAAATAAGTATTGTGACATCATTGGTTTAATACATCAGTTTTGAGAATTTTTTTTTGGCTCCTAGCACTTTTTCGAAAAGACATTTTTTATCGAGATGCGGCTTCTTTTTCATTATCCTTTAAAAATTCTGAGTAATAAAAAATAATTTATAACTGTGTATTCATGTTATTCGCAGGTATAAAAAATATGTACAAATGTTTAGTATTTACTATAATATATGTTCAAAATGGCCTCCATTTTTCTGAATATATATTCGGCACCATTTTAAAAGGAAAACCGATTTTTTTGGAAGACGAAACCGATTTGCACTTAGATGATTCGACGCCTCAGTTGTTGTTCGTCGATTTCAACACAATACACCTCCTCTTTCATGAAACCCTAGAAGCAAAATTCAATAGGGTTAAGATCTGGACTTCTGGCAGGCTAAGAAATAGGTGCATTAGGGCCCCTTCCAATCCAACGTTCAGGGTACAGACGGAAAAGGTAAATATTACCTATTTTACCTTTTTTTATAAATTTACCTCTTCCAAGTACTCTGGTAAATCATTTTGTAAGAACTGCAAGTAATTTGCACCATTTAAATTATTTGGTCCTATTAAATTATTATTAATAATGCCTGCGCAAACATTGACTTTAAAAGTCCTTCGGTGATGAGTCGCTTTTTTTGCGTAAGGATTTTCTTTGGTCTATAAGTGTGCGTTACTTTTATAAAACTAAATTATTTCAACTCAAGAGTTGCTAATTGTGTAGCGAACAGTTTTACTTATACACGTTAAACTAAATTAATTATTTTATCAAATTAAAGTGGGTACTGAAAAACAATTTTAAATAATTTTACCCAACTGTCTGAAATGAACAATAACTTAAATAATTATCATTAATATTAATTGTACAAATAAAATGTAATGTATTTTAAATTTTAATTTTATTGTTCAAACTATTTATTAACAGCTAGGTAACCTAAAGAAAAAAATTAAAATGTTATACTCAGGGTTCCGTGATTGGATTAAATTTGAGGGAATGTATAGATTTCTTATGAAATACTACTACAAAATCGATCAGGAAGGTATATAGTTCTTCAAATAACAACGAAAGAAGGATAATACCACTGAATAAGTTTTGCTGAATAACAGAGAAATAATGACCTTTTTTGAGAATATCTCGAAAAGTATTGATTTCTGCATCGTTTGGTTTTAAAATTCTTGTTTTAAGCCTCGAAATAATACATGTTTATTTTGATATTGAAATCGGTAACGCTACACCACTGGATAAAAATATAGTAAACAAAGAGATATTTCAACTTACTTGTGAAAAGAAACACTGGGGCTTAAATAGTCCGTTTTTTCACACACTTGGCAATGACGAACCATTTCTTTCACTAAATTTCACTGAATTTTACCAATAATATAATGAAAATCACCGATGATACTCTAAAATCTCGTTGCAACAACTTTGGCAACTATACTACTAATGATAGCCAAAACTGTCAGATTTCGTAGTACACACAAATCTCTGTACGTGGTACCATTCAGACAAGCCGTGCGGCGTTGTCGCTTATCAAGCAACACATTTTTATGATCTAACGGAATGAAATAGTTCAATGGTTCAACATTCCATAAAATAAAATGGGTTGTATTATTCAGGTTGTTATAATTCATGAAATATTAATAAGAGATAGCATTATGGTTACAATATTGTTGCAGAAACTGTAGCCATGATCTTACCAGCTGATGGGAAATTTTCGATTCCATTCCATGATTTGTTTTTTGGATTCTGGATCAAAGTGATGAACCGATGTTTCGTCGACAGTAAGAAATATTTGCTTACATTCATCGGGATTTCTGTTAATAATCTCCAAATTTGTCTCCACTGCAACCTGGCGAACACGCTTCTGGTCTGCCGTCAGCATTCGTGGAACCTAACGTACAGATAGTTAATTTTGAGACCCAATTCCTGATGTAAATTTTTTTCCACCCTTCCAACAGAAAACCTCATGTCTCTGCTATAGCCTTGACTGTAAGTCTTCTGCCATTTAATACCATGTCATTGACTAAATTCACATTTTCTTTGGTCACCACCGTTTTAGGGGCTCCTGCACCTGGTGCATGTTGACTGGACTCTCTTCCCAGTTTGAAATCTCGTGACCAGTTCTTGATTGACTGGTACGAAGTGGCAGAGTCACCCAATACCTACTTCTATCATGTCCTAATAATTTTCTTGCGGTGATAACTCCTTTTTACAGAGGTACTTTATCGCACCTCTTATATTAATTTTGTCTTTTTTTAAAAAATCATGCCAAACCCAATTAATATTTAACATACACGAACTGATGCGCTGATGCTAATTGGCACACACTAATGTCATACAAATAGCTTTTGTCTGACATTTTATTTGCATTTATCATTTAACGCCAAGTATGTTAGGAACAATAATTCGTAAATTATTCTCGTATTTTTGCAATGGTACCAAAAAACGTTGCTTTGTTTCTAAAATAATTTGATCCTGCTTAATATAGGGGTCATTACTTTCGGCGATCATCAGCTTTATAGCATACGGATTTAGGAGCAGATCTTTTGACTATAACATGGAGGCTGGAAAACTATTACTGTTTCTGAGGATACATAGACTCTTGCATTAAAAATTAAAGAAAAGTTGCCGCAAACATTTTAGTAAAACTTAAACTTGAACCTTCAATAAGTCTTAGTAATAGTTGTAATAATTACGCTTTAAAAGTAACAACAAAACCGGAAATAGCTTCTTCGGGAATAAACGAGTCAAATTGTAAAAATTGTACGATTAATATTTACAACAAACAGCTTATTTACAGTTTTAAATGTTTCTAATTTTTTTTGTAAGTTTCTTGTTTAAATAAAACGTTTTATAAGTTTTTTCTGTTTCTGAATTCATCTCTTATAAAAATGCGTTGCATAATTAGTTTTATTACGCAACGCAAATGAACGAATATGAGCGACGTAATGCTTCAAAATGAAGCAGTCGTAGATTAAATTATTATTTTTGTAACATTTATCGCTGTGACGGTAATTATATAAAGAGTTTATTTTATTAAGTTCCAAAAATATAAAATATGAATTATACGCTAGCTTGCATAAAAAAATAATCATTTATTTATTTTATTAAAACTCGATTGAGTTATCTTACAAGAAATCTCTTTGAGTACACATAGCTAGGTTAGGTAAGGTGTTATGTGAGGGTGCGTAGGTCGCCCCTCCACTGCGACCCTTAATTGGTCTATTGTGGCTCACCACTAGAGGTTATACAGTTCACCGCACAATACAGCTCTTTTCATAAAGTTCATGGTTGTATGGGGTAAGATTTTCTTGAAATCGGTAGGTTCTAAATTGGTTAAACCAAATATGTTGAACTTTATTTTTCCCAAGCAGGGGCATAAACATAGTATGTGTTTAGCAGTTTCGACTTCTACGCAGCAAAACCGACAGTCCGTTTGTTGATTCAGACCTATCCTTCCGAGGTGGTATCTTAGATGACAGTATCCTGTAAGCAGTCCTATAGAATTCGCAGGTCGTTTCTGCTCCATGCCAGGATCTGCTTGGTAGTGTTTCTTTAAGGTTTAGCTAAGAACGCCTTTGAGTGAGTCAACCCTGGTATATCGGATCAGTGCGTGAGTCTTTTTCTCTCCGCCCAGTCCAAAATAATTCTTCATGAATAAGCAGAAGATGGTCCTGATAGGTGACTCGAGTTTTGCGTAAATATGTCAGAAAAAATCGTAAGAAATCCTGATTATTTAAAACATGCTTGTTTTAACGACGAGATCGCATTTTATCTGAAAGGACGTGTCAATAAGTACTTAAAATTGCAGATACTGGATACCTTAAATCTTAAGTTTATAAAACAAATCTGGATTCTTGGAAGAACTTCATCAACGTATCTTTGACGTTTGTGCACAGGTAAACCCAGAAATGCAATAGACCGCAAGACAGGAAATTTTTGGGCAGACATCTGACGATCCAGATCTATATTGTTCCCACCCAGTACAGAATTTGTACGAACTTATACAGGGTACGAAAGCACTGAATTGGGTACAATGACATAAAATACAATGGCAAGATACAAACAAAAATGAAGAAGAGGCTGTAGCGGAATGGGAGCGGAATGATGCAAATACTCTATATACGCTTAACTTTGCTGACGACCAAGTGGTGATAGCACAGAACAAGGAAGATCTGGAATTTATGACAGTTAGGCTTCTCAAGGAGTATAAAAATTGGGGACTACAGGTAAACAAGGCAAAAACCAAATATTTATGTATTGGAACAGCGTCAGAGGAATTGCACTTAACTGACAACGATGCCATAGGGTCATGCAATAAATATACATACCTTGGAACACAAATTGACAAAACAAGACGTACAGAGAGTGAAATTAAATAAAGAATCATAAAGGGAAAAAAGATTATAGGCTGTCTAAACTCAATATTATGGTCAAAACAAATCTCTTATGAAAGGAAACATCTTCTTTATAATTTCGTCTTTAAAAGTATAGTAATGTATGGCTGTGAAACATGGCAAATGACAAGAACTCTAAAGATACGTCTTTTAGCTTTGGAGATGGATTTCTGGCGAAGAGCGGCCGGAAAATCAAGCATGAAAAGAATATCGAATGCTCGATTAAGAGAAATTATGAAGGTAAACATACGATTGTTGACGACATTCAACAAAGGCAGTAAACATGGTATGGCCATGTATAGAGTATGACAGATAAACGGCTCCCAAAAATAATACAACAATGGCTACCTACCGAAAGACGATGCAGAGGTAGACAAAAAACCACATGGATAAGTGGAAATCAAAGAGATATGTCGGAAAGAGATACAATGGGCCAACAGTCCTAAGTGTCACCGGAGGTAATAGCCAGACGGACATAAATAGGGGTGGAGCTTTTAGTGAGTAGACCTGACACAGTCAGTGGAGTCTCACAGTAGACCTTGAGATTTCAGGCTCATAACCTCTTCATAAAGGATTTTTTCCACCTCGAAAAAAAACCAGAAATGCTTCAGAAAGTTAGGAAAGCATGCTCTAACCGAATGTTTATTTGCTAGGCGAACATTTAAAAATTAAATATTGTTTTTGTGCTGAAATTTTTTTTTATTTGTATTATTAAAGTTTTATTTATTCTTTCTTGACATCTTTACATTAGTTAATTTCGATTTTAGCTTCACGGAAGATGATATTGTTACAACCGGCCTTGTAATTTGTCGGCGACTTAGGATCGACCGCAACGAGGGTGCATATGAATGAGCCTTTGTCGGCTTCCGCCTCCGTCAAATATACTCTCGTCGCGCCTAGAGACTTCCAGATAGTTGCATTGCGTTTGAGAAATGGTCTAGAATTATTTTTGAGAAATATAATAAGGACTGCGGTCGTAACAAAGGACAGTTTTAAAAGTGTTTATGAGTTATGAAATTTAAATAGTTGTAAAAGTTGTAATTAGTTGAATATCTAAGTGAATATCTCTTTGAAGAAATACGCCATACGACGACATGGAGGACGTTATAAAATTTATAAAAAATCAATTTGAGGAGTTGGAAAGGCGCTGTTTAAAAATAGAAAAGCGACGATAAGAAGAAAAATTGGAAGAATAAACAACGACAAGAAAAAAAAATTAGGCGAAGAAAAACGACGACAAGAAGACCTCGAGAAAATTTTAGAAGAACTAAAGAAAGAAAGAACAGAAGAAAGAATTAAAGTATTAGAATAAAGATTGTTTTGTTACTGTATCGAGAGTTTAAAATCACCGAACCCAAGAAAGAAGTAAATTTCGTAACAATATTTACTTCTTTATATCAAAGGTTTAACAAAACTAATTAAAAATTTAAAAAAAATAAAAGTAATAATTCTTATGGTGGTAAGATAAACTTAACTGAAAAAACAAGTAAGAGAGCCGGCGGCGTTTGTCACTGTTGTCATATCGGTACAGTGTTATCATTGGGTACTATTGGCTCTGTGAGACCCGGCACGATCACTTACGGGTTAAAAAACGAGACTTTGTCATTATTTTCATAAATTTTATAATTTAACAACTAAATGTCAGTATCTTAAACTATATCAACAATTAAATCTCACATTTTGTAGTACGTTCGGAATCAATTCTTGAATGTATCACCGTAACAGGGGGTTAAAAGTGAAATTGGGCGTCAGGCAAATACCTACGAGTTATTCAAATGTTTTTAAATTCGGCGGTTGATTTAAGAATGAAAGTACCTTTAAAATTAGATATAATCGACCCACCTGCCCCTAAGAAACAAAATTTCAAAATGTCGCCCAGCTGCCATTTTTAAACTTTTATTTTAACGTTAAAAAATTGTTTTTACTTGTGTAATAACACTAAATTGCACGATAAAAGCTGTTACCGTTCAAAAGTTAAAGGGGGGTTACGGACTTTTGGTCCTCACTGTATAATACTACAAGTACAAGTAAATTACACAATTTACAACAGATAATATTTTCAATGTTATTTACAAAATTAAAATAAGATAAACTTTGACTGATTTATAAATTTAGATTTGTGGAATTTCCAAGTTATTGGCGAAATAAAATCAATCGCTGTTAAATTAAAAATACCAAACAGATTAATGTTAGTTCATTTTTTAAGTTCTAGTAATGTTTAGCAGAAAAAACAAAATTTGTTTTATTTACAATATACTATCATTGTTGGTAATTGTGAAACAGTCTATTCAGTTTGAGTATGTGTTAGTTAAAGAAAGTACAAATTCAGGAATTTACAGAACAAAGCGAGTAAGTATTTACTGTACTTATTACCAACAAATAAAATACAATATTTTTACTAATTTTTCTACAACACTGTGTTCGTTTAAAAAAGACCCACCCTAATATTTCAGAAATGCGAGATACTACTAGAGATACCACTTAAATATTTTTAAATGGCGTTAGGTATTAAGTCATATCTCATTTAAAAGGTCTGATAAATCTTATTTAATTATTTTGTTTTGGCTTTGATACCAGCCTTCCATTGTTATTTAATCGTTAATGTTGTTTATTTTTCTTCAGGTTCACTGGTTTGTTTTACACCTTTCTTTTAACTGTATATTAACTTTTACTTGTAGAGATCTGTGTCCATAACCCGGGAAAAAGGAGGAAAATATATTTTATTTATTTCTCAAAAAACAATAAATGTTTTAACAAATAAACTATATTATATTTAATGCTATCTATGACATATATTCTACAGAAGTTAACTTAGCCCTAGAACTATTCTATTTACTATTAATCCCAACTCTTAATCAGTGTGTTCCGGTTAGTCATAACTTCATTAGTAAATATCCTCTATGGTTTACATACATACATATAGTCATGCCTTTTTCCTGTAGGGGAAACTTGCTACGAGGTCGACCTTTACCGACTTGTCCATTCACCTCGCCTTATAAATTTGTTTCGTCAATCGTCCTTCATCCATCCTTTCTAAGTGTCCAAATCATCTAAGCATTCCTTTATCTATCTTTGTAACCACATCCTCTTTTACACCACAGCGTTCTTTTATCTCACTATTTTTTACTTTATCCATTCGAGTCACTCCGGCTATACTTCTCAGCATTAATCCTATTTTTATGCTTCTTCTGCCAAATCCAACATTCACTACCATACATAAGTGTAGAAACCAACACACCCTTATGCACAACCATACGTGCCTTTTTTAACACTTTTTTTCTGTTCATAAAGCTATGCAGTGCCCCATTCAGTTGTTTTCCTGCTAATACCCTTTGCTCAATATCACTGTCATACTTTTCATCTTTCGTAAACTTTGAACCCAAGTACACAAATTCATTTACTTGTTTCAATCTTTTTACCTCAATCGAAACTTTACAGTTTGTCATACTTTCTTTTCTTTCAAAAACCATTATTTTCGTTTTGCTTACATTTATTTTGACTTCTAGCCAAAAATTTTTTGACTATACCTCGTAATGAAAAAACCTGATCCATACATCTCCTTCCTCTTCTAAATCCTGCTTGCACATCCCATATCATTTTCTCAGTTTCATTCGTCACTCTTTTATTTAATATCTTTGCATACAGTTTGCCGACTATGCTGAGTAAACTAATACCTCGGTAGTTCTTACAGTCCTGCTGCGACCTTTTCCCTTGTAAAGCGGCACGATAAAGGCCTTGCACCAGTCGTCTGGTACGCTACCATTTCTCCAACAAAGGTTAAAAAGGCGGTACAGCAGACTAGTTACCACGCTTTATCCTGCCTTCAGTTTAACAGTGAAATAATCAATAATATCTAAAGAAAAAAGAAAATGTTTTGAAAAATAAAAAGTACAGACTTAAATATTCTCAGAAAACAATTACGATCCCTTCGTTGATCCGTCAAAACAGAAATTGATTTAGCATACAGAAAATATAAAAATAAATCTAAAGGGGCAATATAAGATCCTACCGATTTCTGGTCTTAAATTCAAAATAAGAGAGGTACATCAAGAATCAACAGTCCCTTTTTTATAAATTTTAGTTTGCAATTTTCTAAAAAAAATTAAAACCAAAACTTACTAGCGGGAATAATAGCATACCCAGGTTTTTCGTTAAATATTGTGCACACTTTCTAGCCAGACCATTGCAGCTAATTTTTAATCTGTTAATGAATACGGGATGCTTTCCTAAAAAATTAAAATTTTTAAAAAATTGCCCAGTTATTCAAAGTTACCGACCTATTACACTGCTGTCCAACTTTGCAAAAGCTTTCGAGATGTGCTTGTACAACACAATTTTTTTCTGATGTTGAAAATTTTATTTCAAATAATTAACACGGAATCTTTAGCAAAAGATCAACAAGAACCAACTCAATGTGCTTCACACCAACAGTAAGTAATGCATTTAATAAAAATTTCACTCATATCGATTTGACTCTCAACTCTTGAATCTTTTTCGCTTATACTTAACCGAACATACCCTATTCGTAGATTATAAAGGTAAAAAATCATATCAATGCTAACAGTGGTGCCTCTTAAGGTAGCAACTAAGCAACTCTATTATTCTCACTTTTTATAAATGACATAGGAAATAATATTACAAAAAGACCTTGACATCTTGCAGGTTTGGTGTGTCGAAAACAATCTTTCCATCAGCATAAAATTCAGTTTCTCTATCCACTATCCCAACAAACATTTGTATGTAATAGTTACCGTAAATGTTATACCACCTACCTTAAATAACTTAAATGGATATAGTTAGGTAACGGGACTATTACCGTTGCCCTTATAAACACCTCAAAGAGCTTAAATAAAGCATTTATAGGAGTTACGAACACCTTCGTTTAGTAACTCTATTATAGCTTTAAGTTTTGTTACCACAAGGAACAGAAACGTTCTGGCAACAGCTATATAAATTCCTAAATAACAGCAGCTGAACACCTTCAGTCACGTAATAAAGTGCTATATGTGTTTCGAAAGACCTTATAAAACTTGCCTAAAATGGTCTTGGTAATATTTCTGTTACCAAGTTCTGTTACTTCTTCTTGTTACTTGTCAGTCCTGTCTTATCCTGAATACGTTATTCGTTTCTCTTTTCTGGATACGTTTATAAATAGCATTTTTTCATTTCAAAATTATTACCCTTTTACATGATTAACAGAAAGAAAAACAATATAATAGTGAAGTAGGTATTTGATTGATATATTACGTTAATCTCTTTAAGAGTTTATAATTAGTATGGCACAAAATTGAGGTGAATAATTTTTTTTACCGAAAATATTGACAACAAACTTCGAAAAAACACAGGGGCCTTCAAAATTCCCAGTAATAATAAAAGTACAGTTTAGATTTTATGGGAATGCAATTTATTATTTTTAACACAATTATCATTTTAATCGCTTCTATTCAACAAGTTATCAATTATTTTGGGTTTTTTGGAAAAAAAATTAAATATAACTTAATAATTATGAGATTATGAAAGCGTTTGATATATTTGGCTAATTAATCATGGCGGAATTATCAGTAACGTTATAATTATTAGAAAGCCTTATATCACTCTATATAACCTAATATATCCTAAAGTAATAGGATATACCCTTAATTAGTGGTAATATAAACCTCTTGGTTGACAAGTCATCTAGTGTAGCTTATAGTAATGAAATAAAACTTGACAACCTCTAAAAACCCATTACCTATATAAATTAGTAACAAACTGTACTGAAAGTTGTGCTATACAGAATGGACCAAAAGTCTGGAAACGGACAATTATCTCGTAAATTGCTAGTCCAAATTGTACAAAATTTAGGATAAGATTATTTTGAGATACGGATCAAGCTAAACGAGGCTAAAACAATACATGTAAACTTTACAATTAAAACTTCCATAGGTCATTAAAACATATTCTTAAATAAAAGGCAAGTACCAATGGTAAACACAGCTAAATATCTCGGAATGAATTTAGACGCTAAGTTGCGCTGTAAAGAACACATTAAAGTGAAAAGAAGAGAACTTAAATTCAGATATAGAAACATGTATTGGTTACTTGGGAGGAAATTGCACCTCTCTATCCAAAATAAACTCCTGTTATATACACAGGTTTTAAAACCCGTATGGACCTATGGCATACAGTTGTGTGGATGTGCTAAACCTAGCAATATAGCTATAATTCAAGAATTTCAAAACAAGGTGCTGAGAATAGTAAATGCACCATGATATGTTAGAAATTGCGATATGCCAGAAAGTTCAAGACTAGGCTACACGATCACCACAACATTAAAGTGCTGCAGATTTGGACAACCGGGATCAACAGAGATGATTAAAAAGAGTGAATCCCTTTGAATTAGTGCTGTAAAGTGATAAGTGTATAAAAAGTAGTTATCACAACAAACAAGTAATTGGTAAGATAAAAGCTAAGAAACACCGGTGGGTGATGTCTTAGATTTAGGTCATTAGTTTTTAAGTACTTTAAAGCAAATTTGCTGGTTGGTCATACTTGACCAGTTGCAGTATCAATGCAGAGAAAAAAAATGTACTTGCAAATAGTTTGTATTAAAAAAAATATTGAGACAATTAGGCGTTGCCCCACTTCTATTTTATTTATTTAAGACCTTCTAGACTACATAGAATCATAAGTGTTATATATGGCTGAACTCGTATTGAAGAGTAGAATCCAATAATGACTAAATATTCAGGGTGATGTATTTAAAAAACCAAAGTGACTAATAATATCAGAGCAACGGCAAATCTGACAACATTTCAAATGTCAAATCTGGAATCTCCGTATCTCAAAACAGGTGTATCCTAAATTTTGTACAATTCGGACTAGCAATTTACGAGATAATTGTCCGTTCTTCACACGTTCTTTTGTGTGTCTGTCTGGTTGTAGTGTGTGTACATTAGAAGCCCACTTCTTGATGAGAATAAATACTATTTTTTAAAGCAGGAATGTTATTTTTTTTCACCTCGCTACGACCTGAACTGGTACTCTTAAAATTGATAGCAACACTAGTGCGCGCGCCGGCAACTTTTTTTTTTTTTTTTGATGTTCTGGTTTCCACGAAAAGGGATATCCTGTAATGTTCAGAGAACATCGTGGGAACCAAGGGAAAGAAGGTAGGAGTTGGTAATCTTCTTAAATTTCTGGAGTTTGTATGCTTAGGGGAACACCTCCCTAGGCAATGAGTTCCAAAGCCTCGCAATTCGTTGGATGAATGAGTCTTTGGAAAGTGATGTTCTGCAGGTCTCCAAAGTGACCACGAAGGGGTGTGAAGACAACTTGACGGGTTAATCTCGAAGAGACTGCCAAAGGAGGAACGATTGTTGATATTTCAGAAAAGCATCGCCCATGAAAATATCTATAAAATAGAGACAAATCGCCAACTTTTCTACGGTGTTCCAGACAAGTGAGCGAGTTTGTAAGCGAGGCATCACCGACAAGACGAATTGCCCTTTTTTGGACAGAATCCAGTAGCTTTAGGATATGTTTAGGTGCTGCACTCCAAATATGGGAACAGTACTCCAGTACAGGTCGGATCTGCGCCTTATAGATCATAAGCAGCTGACTGGAGGTGAAATAGCTCTTGGCACGAAACAAAAAACCAAGTTTTTGGGATGCACTTTTGGCAATGGACCTCACGTGATTTTCTCAGGAAAGGTTATTGCTGATAGTAATACCAAGCATCGATATGGATGACTTCAGTGGTATGGTTACTCCTGACAAAGTTATGTTAGGCACAGTGAGATTGGCTTTTCTAGAGAAAAGACATGCTTGTGTTTTGTTTGCATTGAATTCTACCAAGTCATTGGATCCCCATTCGAGAATTGTTGCTAAGTCCATATTTATATTGTTAACATTTCTTCCTCGTTCATTTCTGGTTTCACGGGCTGATATAGGGGCCCTGGAAGAGAATGCGGTATGGAGGGTACTATCATCGGCAAAGCTGTGTACGGGACATGAAGTTGCTTTCAATAGGTCGTTGATGTGAAGTAAAAATAGTGTTGGTGCCAGAATGGATCCTTGCGGAACACCAGCATTTATGAGCAGAGTGTCAGATGAAACTCCATCGACCACTACATAGAGAGACCTGTTTAAGAGAAAACTAGCATGCAGAGAACACAGCTGAGGGGGCAAGCCATAAGATGGAAGCTTGGCGAGGAGTCCCTGGTGCCAAACTTGATCGAACGCCTTGGAGATATCTAATGCCACAGCTAAAGTTTCTCCATACTTTTCAATAGATAGCTGCCATATATGTGAGACGTATGCGAGCAGGTCACCGGTTGATCTCTGATGGCGGAAGCCATATTGCCTATCATTGATAATTCCTGAGTCTTCCAGATATTTCATGAGCTCGATGTTGATGGCTTTTTCCATGACCTTTAAAATAATAGATAGCAGTGCGATAGGTCTGTAGTTGCTAGGTAGGGTCTTTTTGCCTTTTTTAGGGACTGGCTGTACTCTTGCACTTTTCCGGAAATACTCCCAAATTGTAAGAGTGGTTGAACAACTTGCAAAGAACAGGTGTTAGTTCGGGGGCACATTTCTTGAGAACAATCGGCTACAACGAGAAGCTAGCAGTTGAGAATCGACAAGCTGGAGAAATGCTGTGAGGTTGTGGGTAGCTTCACCACCGAAACCTCTATTACCTCGACTCACTTTTGCTATTCGAAGACGTCTTCCGCAACGTAGATGTTGGATTTACCTACTATAGGCTGAAGGGTTTACTGTCTTTTATCGCCGTGAATTTTGTTATCACAGTAAATAAAACAACACACTTGTCATCGAGGATATATTGTGTAATTTAATACATGGAGTTTACAGTTTCAAGCCTCTTGTATCTTCAGAATAATTTCACTGGTTGTTGGCTTTGAATTTGATTTATTTTATCTGATTATATTGATATGCAGTTTACCACGTGGTGTTTTAAAGCATGATCTTAGCGGCGAAATGTTTCTTGGCTAGCGGATAGATTGGAAAAGAGGGCAAGAGGCCGGAAGCCGGTTCGAACGTGGCTTCCTTTTCGCGTTGAATTCAGCGTTTTTATTGGACAAAAATCGTAACCGTCTTCATCACGCGATCGTATAGCGGAGTTCTGCAATTGCGCACGACTCTTTTACGTGATAAGATTGTGATCAAAACATTATAGTGGATTACAAAAGCTGCACGTGTCTTTTAGATGATTTTTTTGTCGGCATCAGGGCCGTACTGAGTAGTTTTAAAAATCAAGGAATTTCTCAAAGAGGAATTGTATAGTTGGAAGTACTGATTTTCAACAACTAGGTACAGAGTAGAAGTGCTATATTTAATTTTCTTTCAATTTCTCAACATATTTATTACCCATATATCAGTATACTTTGCATACAACACAAAAAATATATAAAATATATAAAATATATTCGTTTATAATTTTATAATCTTAAAAACGCTAAACGATGCAGTAAATAAATAAAAGTGCCAAAATAATTTCTAAGTTTATAAGGGTAGCTGGTATCAATTATAGTAATGGTAGATTTAAGAAAGAAATGATCGTTACCAACATAATCACCAAAAGTTTTATAACGTAATCACACTACTGTCTCCAAGTTTTTATTAGAACACTACTATATTTTTTTTTTACTGAAAATGGTCGCAAAAAGGTTAGACCTATCGTGTGATCCGCGGACGGCCCACACTGCTACTATTAGAAGGAGGAGGGATTATGGAATATGATTGTGGATCCGCTTTTTGAAAAGTTGCAGGTCATGGTTTTCTGGAAAAACTGATTTTGGAAGCTTGTTTAATTCTGTAGCAGCCCTGTAAAAGGATTCTTGATGGAGATTGGTCCTTGTAGTGTCAATATTAAGAGTAAATGGGTTAGACTGATTAGCGTGCCGAGTTCTTCGGCCGAATGTGGACAGTGATGGTACAAGAGTTTTTATTTCTCTGGAGCATTTGCCATGGAAATATCTGTAGAGTAATGTCTGGTCTGCAACTCTTCTTCTATGTTCTAGTGGATGAAGAATATTTGTGAAAGTTGCCTTGGTGCTGAACCCCAAATTTGCGAGCCTTACTTCAGTAGAGGTCGGATTTGAGCATTGTACGTCGTCAACAAATGATCAGGAGTAAAAAACTTTCTAGCTTTTCGCAGAAAACCTAGCCTCTGGCTTGCTGACTTTGCGATGTTAGCAACATGGTCATACCAAGACATATTATTAGACACCGTGACTCCCAAAATCAAGATGGAGAGACTTGATTCAAGGGTATTTCCGGAAATTGTGATGGAATGATTTGAGGAATTCACTTTCTTGAAAAGCGTGGCGCTTTGTGCTTTCTGGGCGTTGAACTGAACAAGATTGTTGGTTCCCCACTCAACCATTGCTTCAAAATCTCTATTGATGAAGTCAACCTGTTGCTGCCTGAGTCTATTTGTATCATTCACCGAAAGTGATCGATAGGATGTGAAAGTTGAGAGAAGTGTGCTGTCGTCTGCGAAACTGTAAATGGTGTTCGTGCTGGTATTCAAGAGGTCGTTTATGTGTAAAAGAAATAGGGTGGGGGACAGGATGAAACCCTAGGGGACCCCGGCATTGGTTTTTAACGCATCAGTAGAAATACCGTATATAATACCGTATGTAACTCAAAGTACATCAGTTATATTAAAGATGTTCTGACCTTTATGTACCATAATTATAAATACATTGGTAACCATCACTATATGTTTTTTAAAAATGGATATAAAATATTTATATAACTTCATTATATTACTAGAGTTTGCAGTTGTGTAATAAAACCGTTATAAAACTACAATACTAAAGGTGAGAAAATAAAACTCCTTATATAATCCCGTTAACATTATATTTCCTTTATATAACTAGGCTTTACTATAATTTACAAAAGTTGTTTATTGGGATGACATACTTTTGTAAAAAATTCTTCCCAAAAACAAAACATAAGAGTTAAATTTTACTAAAAATCAAAATAATTTTTTTTTAAGAATACTGTATTGGACAAGCCAATAATAAAGGAGTTTCTTGTGACCACAAACGTAGCCAACCGTTTTGCAGAGACCACAGTAGTTAGTGCGGTCGAAAATCCTGATGATTATGCTAAGCAAACTGCTTTTTCTGTTGTTCTGCCAGAGCAAGCATTCATTTCAGAATTCTATATGGATATTGATGGGCAACAATACAAAGCATACGTTAGAAAAAAGACAATCGCACGAGGTATTTTCAATCAGGTAAGAAATATTACATTTTCATTAATTAGTTAATAAAAAGATTGTTAGTTTTTTTTAGTTAGGAGTTATTGCAACGTTTTATTTGAAACACACTCAGGGTTAAAAATAACACATTTATTTATGTAAACTAGTGAAAAATGGTTACCAACTGCAGAAAACAGACTGCCCAACTTGTTATGTCCGGGGTAGTCGGTAATAAATAGTGACAGGGTTTGAGTTTTTAAACTGTATTTATTCCAAAACAAAATTTAATTAGTTTTATTAGAATATTTCTTTTCGTTGTGGAATCTAAACAAACGACAAACGACCTCTACCAACTTGTCCATTTATACTCGCCTTATAAATTTGTTTCGTCAATATTCCTTTATCCATCCTTTCTACGTGTCCAAACCATTTCTTTTCTCTTATCTCTTATCTCTTATCTTAATATTTTTCTGCCAAACCCAACACTCACTACCATACATAAATGTAGGAACCAACCTCTATGCAAAGCCAGACGTGCCTTTTTTGACACTTTTTGGATGTTCATAAAGCTATGAATGGCCCCATTCATTTGTTTTCGTGCCAACACCCCTCGCTCAATGTCACTGTCATACTTTCTATCTCTCGTAAACTTTGAACCCAAGTACACAAATTCATTTACTTGTTCCACTCTTTCTCCCTCAATCGAAACTCCACAGTTTGTCATGCTTTCTTTTCTTTTAAAAATCATTACTTTCGTTTTGTTTGCATTTATTTTTATCCCTTTGATTTTAAGGACATGATGCATAACATTAACCATCGCCTGCAACTCCTCTTTAGATGACGCTAATATGACTTGATCATCGGCGTAAAGAAGGCATTTGACGATCAAATTTCAAATCTTTTAAACAATCGTCTATGTATAAGTTAAACAGCCATGGCAAAGCCACACATCCCTGTCTCACACCTTTTTTGATTTTAAACCAGTCAGTGCAAGCTCCGTTTATTCTGACACAAGCAGTGGAATCCTCGTAAAGTGATTTCAGTGCTCGTATTAAACTACTGCTCACCCCATACATAGACAATGTCGACCACAATTCACTTCTCACCACTCTGTCAAAGGCCTTTTCCAAGTCTATAAAAGTGCAATAGACCTTCTGACTTCTAGCTCAGAATTTTTCGACTATATCTCGTATACGTTGACGATATTTCAGAAAATTGAAACAAATGTTTATTTCTTAAACTCAACACGTAAAAGAAATAAAATAAGAAATAGATCTGAGACATCTCCACGCGAAAACTCAGCAGTAGAAATTTATAAAAACGTTAGAAAAACTATTTGGCTATTAACATAGGCGTGCGTTTTAGACGGAAAGGTACTGAAACATTTTCTTTATTGGATGTGACGGTAATTTAAAAATTAGTTACTTTTTAAATCTCCGGGACTAATTCTAAAGACCCCAGCAAGAAAAATACGTTTATTTGTAGTTATTCTTAACATTGTATTTTGTTTTAGCAAATATCAACAGGCCAAACAGCAGGACACGTAGCAGTTAGTACAAGAAATTCGCAGAGATTCGTTGTAACACTCAACGTTGAAAAGCAAAGCAAAGTTGTTTTTAGCTTAAAATATGAAGAATTGCTGCAAAGAGAAAACGGGCAGTACGAAATTGTTACAAATATACAACCAGGACAAATTGTAAAAAAACTAAAAGTTATAGTAAGCAAAAGTTTAATTACTGTCTTTGAAGTTAATTTAAAGCATGCTTTTTAACGTGCGTGTGCGTGTGCGTGTGCGTGTGCGTGTGCGTGTGCGTGTGCGTGTGTGTGTGTGTGTGTGTGTGTGTGTGTGTGTGTGTGTGTGTGTGTGTGTGTGTGTGTGTGTGTGTGTGTGTGTGTGTGTGTGTGTGTGTGTGTGTGTGTGTGTGTGTGTGTGTGTGTGTGTGTGTGTGTGTGTGTGTGTGTGTGTGTGTGTGTGTGTGTGTGTGTGTGTGTGTGTGTGTGTGTGTGTGTGTGTGTGTGTGTGTGTGTGTGTGTGTGTGTGTGTGTGTGTGTGTGTGTGTGTGTGTGTGTGTGTGTGTGTGTGTGTGTGTGTGTGTGTGTGTGTGTGTGTGTGTGTGTGTGTGTGTGTGTGTGTGTGTGTGTGTGTGTGTGTGTGTGTGTGTGTGTGTGTGTGTGTGTGTGTGTGTGTGTGTGTGTGTGTGTGTGTGTGTGTGTGTGTGTGTGTGTGTGTGTGTGTGTGTGTGTGTGTGTGTGTGTGTGTGTGTGTGTGTGTGTGTGTGTGTGTGTGTGTGTGTGTGTGTGTGTGTGTGTGTGTGTGTGTGTGTGTGTGTGTGTGTGTGTGTGTGTGTGTGTGTGTGTGTGTGTGTGTGTGTGTGTGTGTGTGTGTGTGTGTGTGTGTGTGTGTGTGTGTGTGTGTGTGTGTGTGTGTGTGTGTGTGTGTGTGTGTGTGTGTGTGTGTGTGTGTGTGTGTGTGTGTGTGTGTGTGTGTGTGTGTGTGTGTGTGTGTGTGTGTGTGTGTGTGTGTGTGTGTGTGTGTGTGTGTGTGTGTGTGTGTGTGTGTGTGTGTGTGTGTGTGTGTGTGTGTGTGTGTGTGTGTGTGTGTGTGTGTGTGTGTGTGTGTGTGTGTGTGTGTGTGTGTGTGTGTGTGTGTGTGTGTGTGTGTGTGTGTGTGTGTGTGTGTGTGTGTGTGTGTGTGTGTGTGTGTGTGTGTGTGTGTGTGTGTGTGTGTGTGTGTGTGTGTGTGTGTGTGTGTGTGTGTGTGTGTGTGTGTGTGTGTGTGTGTGTGTGTGTGTGTGTGTGTGTGTGTGTGTGTGTGTGTGTGTGTGTGTGTGTGTGTGTGTGTGTGTGTGTGTGTGTGTGTGTGTGTGTGTGTGTGTGTGTGTGTGTGTGTGTGTGTGTGTGTGTGTGTGTGTGTGTGTGTGTGTGTGTGTGTGTGTGTGTGTGTGTGTGTGTGTGTGTGTGTGTGTGTGTGTGTGTGTGTGTGTGTGTGTGTGTGTGTGTGTGTGTGTGTGTGTGTGTGTGTGTGTGTCACCCCTCCAACACGACCCTTAGTAGTTTTATTGTGGCTCACCCCCAGAGGCTGCAGTTCACCGCACAATCCAGCCCTTCTCACGAAGTTTATGGTTGTATAGGGTGAGATTTTTTTAAAATCGGTAGGTTCTAGGTTGGTGTAACCAAATATGTTGAACCTTATTTTTCCCAGGCCGGAGCATAGACATTGTATATGTTCAGCAGTTTCGTCTTTCACAAAGCAAAACCGACAGTACTTTTGTTGGTTCAGACCTATCTTTCTGAGGTGGTATCTTAGACGACAGTGTCCTGTAAGAAGTCCTGTTAGAATTCGCAGATCATTTCTGCTCCATTCGAGGATCTGCTTAGTTGTGTTTTTTGAGGGTTTAGGTAGTGAGTTAACCCTGGTATATCGGACCAGTACGAGAGTTTTTTTTCCTCTGCCCAGTCCAAAATAATTGTTTTGGCGGCACTTGTAGTAAGTCCAAAAACCGGTTTTGGTCCAGTGAACGCAGATTTGGCAAGGGTGTCAGATTTTTCGTTTCCCTTCACCCCCTGGTGCCCAGGTACCCACAATAGGGTATTATTTATCTAACAACAAAGGTATTTTGGTGGTACAATTTCTTTAAATATTTTAGATACAAATTAACGAAAACCAACCTTTAAAGTTTGTAAGAACACCTTTTCTTCGCGCTGGTAGTACAAACTTAATAGAGCACAACACCGTTATAGATCCACATGCTTTGGTGAAGTTACATAATACATCGGCCTCGGTGGTTTTTGCGCCAGATATTCAAAGACAATTGAAATTTGCCTGTGAAGGTTTAGGCAACAAAGAGTACGATGGATTTGCAGGACAATTTATTGTAAGATACGATATAGAAAGAAGTAACGAAGGTGGAGAGGTAAAAAATAACTTTCCCATTTCTCAATATTATTATAATAATATTGATATTGATATTGATTATGATAATATTATTACTTAATAAAAATAATAATTAATTTATTCTTATACCAATTTATATTTCATTTAGGAATATTATTTGTAAAACTTGCTGTTTGCGTTTTAATTCACTTTTCAGAATCAACAAAAAAGATTTTTCATTATACCTACCTGAAAACACTATATTTACATGCCTATTTAGCTCACCAAAAGTGGGCTTTTTCCGTGCGGAAAATTTTGCGGTGCACTAGTGTCATCAGCTGCCTAACTGCATGTCAAAATAAAATAATATGTTATTGACAGTTCTCTAGAAATCGCAAATTTTTCTGTTTAATTTGTTAGCAACGAAGTAAATAACGCTTGATTTTTGACAATTTTTTGATATTTTTAGTGATAATATCCAAAGAAAACTTGCGAATGGAAGGAAAGAAATACGCAAAATGAGAAACAAAGACGGAGAACTTACGACCAATAGAAAGGAAATATTAAATATAGTGGAGAAATTCTACAAACTCCTTTACAAAAGTCAATATGATGATAGTGACGAAGAAAATCCTGAACCCGAAATCCTGACATCGAAAGGGGACATTGTCAACCAAGGATCAGAAAAGCTTTTTAATCTCTGTCTATTCAATAGTAAATTCCCCAAAAATTGGCATAATTCCATTGTAATCCTGCTTCACAAAAAGGAAGATATAGCAGAACTAGAAAACTACCGACCAATAAGCCTCTTGAGCCACCTTTACTAAATATTTACTCGAATTATAACCACCCGACTGGAAAATAAATTGGATTTCTATCAACCTGTGGAACAGGCAAGCTTTCGTCGTGGATTTGGAACGAATGACCACCTTCAAAGCGTCAAAACACTTATAGAAAAGACAATCGAATACAACAGAGGTTTAGTAATGACATTCGTGGACTTCGATACAATAGAACTAAATGCATTGTGGAATGCACAGAAATGTAGAGTCGACTACCGTTATATCAAACTCATCCAAAATATCTACAAAAATGCAACAAAGACGGTAAAATTACATGATAATACCAACCTCATAACTATTGAACGTGGTGTTCGGCCAGACAACACGATGTCACCAAAGCTGGAGAGTGCAGTCATGGAGAGTGCATTCAAACAGTTGGACTGGAGTCAGAGAGGTATAAACATAGATGGCAAGAACCTAAACAACTTACGTTTTGCAAATGATATAGTGCTATTCTCGGACAATCTAAAAGAAATGCGACTGATGCTGCAGGACCTGCAAAAGGTGTGTGGAAAAGTCGGTCTTAATATCAATATGGCAAAAACAAAGTTCATGACAAACCTTGTTCCCAGCTGTGACTTGAAGATTGGTGAAGCTAAAATTCAAATGGTAAACAGATATGTGCACCTTGGCCATGAGGTCAGCATCTCAAGGGATAACCAGACATGCGAACTAAAGAGAAGGCTCACTCTCCTAGGGGTAGCTTTCGGAAGACTTAAAGACGTTTTCAAGAGTGACATCCCCATCAATCTAAAAAGAGGGTTCTTCGATTAGTACGTGCTGCCAGTGATGACATATGGCTCAGAAACCCTAACACTAACAACAGCAACAGCTTAGAAACTTAGAGTTACACAGAGGAAGATGGAGAGATCCATGCTTGGTGTGACCTTGAAGGAGCACATAAGAAAAGAGGATTTGCGCGGAAGAACCGGTGTCAGCGAAAAAAGGCTTCTTGGGTGGAGACCTAGAACGGACAAGCGAAGTAGAGGAAGACCGCCTACGCGTTGGTCGGACGATATTAAAAGGACCCGCAGCAACTGGATACAAACAGCACAAAATCAATTGGAATGAAAAATGATTAAGGAGGCCTATGTTCAACAGTGAACACAAATGGCTAAATGATGATAATGATGAATATTTTAACAATTTGTGCTTTTCAGGTAGATATAATAAAAAGTATCGTTCATTACATGTCTATAAATGCTTTTTCCGAAAAAGCCTATTTTCTCGACTCTTAATGAAACATACTAATAACTTGGACGCAAATTATTTTTTCGGAGGTAAATACCCATGTAAGATAATTTTAATATCGACAACTCAACTCATGTATAAAAATCATATATGTCACAGTGCAATTGTCACTGACAGCGGCAAGAGTTAACTGCAACTTTTAAAGCGACAAATGCACTAGTAGTTTTATTACTTATTCATTTGTTTATCAATTATCGCGGTGTTGGTTGCCAAAAAAAATAATTTGACATGTTTGTCAACATACATACTTATAGTCACGCCTTTTTCCCGTAGGAGTAGGCAATACCATACAAGAGTCTATGAACCAACACACCTCTATGCACAGCCAGGCGTGCCTTTTTTGACACTTTCTGGCTGTTCATCAAGCTATGCAGTGCCCCATTCATTTGTTTTCCTGCCAACACCCTTTGCTTAATGTCACTGTCATAATTTCCATTTCTTGTAAACTTTGAACCTAAGTACACAAATTCATCTACTTGTTCCACTCTTTCTCCCTTAATCAGAACTTCACAGTTTTTCATGCTTTCTTCTCTTTCAAAAACTATTACTGTCGTTTTGCTTACATTTATTTTCATCCTTTTCATTTTCAGGGCATCATGCATAACATTAACCATCCCCTGCAACTCCTCTTTAGATGACGTTAATATGACTTGATCATCGGCGTAAAGAAAGCATTTGATGATCAAATCATTCATTTTCAATCTTTTCACACTCTCTTTCAAATCTTTGAAAGAATCTTCTATGCATGAGTTAAACAGCCACGGCGAAGCCACACATCCCTTTCTCACACCTTTTTCGGTGTTAAACCAGCCCGTGCAAGCTCCGTTTATCCTGACAAAAGCAGTGGAATCCTCGTAAAGTGATTTCAATACTCGTATTAACCTACCGTTCACCCCATACATAGACAACGTCGACCACAATTTACTCGTCACCACTCTGTCATAGGCCTTTTCCAAGTCTATAAAAGCGCAATAGACCTTCTGACTTTTAGCCAAGAATTTTTTGACCATACGTCGTAATGAAAAGATCTGAGTCAGTCACACACTTATTTATTCTAGCTGAAAGTATCACACCAACGCCCTGACAACTTCTGCTAGTTTTTGGGAACTCCTAAACAGTAGGCTGTATATGGTCCATGCGTAGTGGTGTCGCATCTTCTCCACTTGGTCCTATTTTTAATCGCAGTCTTTCCAAATGTTCATGTATTAGTAATTTGATATATTATTTGCCACGAAAGCTGTAAATTATTAAGAGTGAGTTATTTATTATTAAAAAGTCTGTTGATTCCAATCAACTCTAATTTTGTATGCATGTTTAAAAAAAATCATTTGTTCTATTTTAAGTTTTTTTTTCAGATAGAAGGAAATTTTTATTTTTCCATATTTCTGACACATCCTTTTTTAAATCGTGTTATTAATATTAATCCGATAACATTTTTTAATCGTAGATTCGGTATTTATTGTAAAATTGGTTTGTTTAATTAAAAATTATTTTTACAGACCATCTTTCAAGACGGATTTTTTTTAAATTTTTTTGCTCCAAGCAAATTACTTCCTATACCCAAACATATAGTATTTGTATTAGATACAAGTGGAAGTATGGAAGGATTAAAACTTGAGCAGCTCAAAAAGGCGATGGTAAACATTTTACCTCAGTTAAAAGAAGAAGATTTGTTTAGCATAGTTCAGTATGCCACTACTGTTTATCTTTGGGATCTAAATTTAATCCAGAATGACGTATTCTCTAATCAAAATCATGAATATCTTCCTTATGGAAATTTAGCGAGTCAATTAGGGGTAAGTGATACAAATAAAAAAAAATAACTTTCTCAAAAATGTCATTTTTCCTGAACAGTTTAAATTTAGTACTGTAACACCAATTTTTAAGGTAAAAAAAAGATTTCCGGCCAATTAATACCCCACATACACTTGAGAAAATTCTTGAGATTGCTGTATATAAACAAATTGAGGAATATTTTATGCCAACAATATTTTCAGTCAGGCTTCTGCAATAGTTATTATTGTGAAATATCACTTTAACATACAGCTATAATGTGAAAAAAGGCTCTATATGAGAACAAGGTATTTTTTGATCTTAAAAGAGCTTTTAAGACTATCGACTGTGGGATATTGTTAAATAAGTTAAGATATTATGGAATAAATAAGACTGTGCTTGGTTGGTTTAAGAGATACTTGAAAAATCGTTTGCACATGACTAAAATTAATTATACTGTATCTACAAAAATACCAAATAATATAAGAGATCCTCAGGGGAGCGTGTTGGGACCGCTTTTATTTATTATATATTTAAATGACATTTATTATTTTTATTGAGCCAATCAAAGAACGCAAAAGGTAAGAAGGTAAACAAGGCGGGAAATGAGTATAAAAGGTTAAAAGATGTGGCAGAAGAGGTTGTGGAAAAAAAGAAGGAAAGTGATAAAAATGAATTTAATAGGTTATCTGCCAAATTTCCAGAACAGTATTTAACTCTTCTGGTAGTCCATAAAACCAGCCAAAGGTAAAAATACTATATCGCAACTAAAAAAAATCAGAAACCAAGATTGTAGTATGGTGAAAGGAGAGGAACGTTTTAAAGAAATAAAAGGAATATTTAAAAAGGCTGCAGGGTACGACAGAATTACGGTTAAAATGCTGAAGGCTGGACAGTGCGTAGTAGCTAGTCTGCTGTACCGCCTTTTTAATCTTTGTTGGAGGAGCGGTAACGTACAAGACTACTGGTACAAGGCCGCTTTACCTGGGAAAAGTTTCGCAGCAGGACTGATATGGGATGTGCTAGCAGAATTTAGAAGAGATAGTTAATTTATGGATCATTTTTTTTCATTACGAGATATAGTAGAAGAATTCTTGGCTAAAAGTTAAAAGATTTACTGCGCTTTTATATATAGACTTGGAAAAGGCCTATGACAGAATGGTCGACTTTGTCTATGTATGGATTGTGCGGTACAAGCACCGAAATCACTTTACGATAATTCCACTGCTTATGTTAGGATAAATGAAGCTTATACGAACTAGATAAACATCAAAAAAAGAGTTAAACAGGGATGAGTGGCTTCGCCATGGCTGTTTAACCTAGACGTAGACAATTGTATTAAAAATTTAAAAAAGAGTGCGTATGGATTAAGAGGGAATGATTAGATCGTCAAATGCCTCATTAACGCCGATGATCAGGTCATATAAGTGTCATTTAAAGAAGAGTTACAGAGAAGAAAGCATGACAAACTGCGAGGTGCTGATATAAGGATAAATAGCAAAACAAGTGAATGAGCTTGTTTACTTGGGTTTAAAGTTAACGAGAGAGGAAAAGTATGACTGTAACATTGAGAGAAGGGTGTTGGCCGGGAAACAAATGAATAGAACCATGCATGACTTCATGAGCAGCCAGAACGTGTCAAAAAAGCCAAGTCTGGCTGTGCGTAGAGGAGTGCTGGTCCCTACACTTATGTGTGGTGGTGAATGTTAGGTATTTAATCAGGTCGCCGGCCGTAGGCAAGAAATAAGTAGGTAGTAGTAAATAAAAAAAAACGACAAAAATTCACACATTCTTTATTTACTAATTATTAAAGCATAATCAAACATAAAAAAAGCAAATTATTAAAAAAAGATAGAAAAATTAGATAAAAATTAATGAGAGACTTGAGTTTGAAGCTGAGAAAAAAACGATCAATATTGGGGTCAATAGCATTAGTACATAGGTAAAAAAGAAAAAAAAAAGTAAAAGAAAAGAGCTCTCATTTTTTTCTCGATAAATTTGTTAATAGTATAGTCAAGCTGACTAATATTCATTACTGTTGATTGACATTAAATGAAACATATTTAAATATAATTGAGTTGGTAAAACCGCCAAACAATATATTCTTACAACTAAATATTTATTCAGATATTACAACTGTAAATATCGAGATGAGTTCATAATCTGTTTAAGTAACTTTCATTTTTAATAAGGATTTTTTGATTATTTTTTGTGGCATAAATTTTCCCCGAGAGAGTCCATACACTTCTTACCGATGTTTTCTCAAAAGCTTTCTTCATTAGACTTAATCTATGGTTGGTAAGGTCTTCTTTCATAACGATTTCGGTTCCCTTGAGTAATTTTTTATTTTTGTTAATTCTTTGTTAAATAGTCGGATTCTTCAGCTTCATAAAAATTCCTCTTGGTCTTTCTTTGTTGACGCTATTTCTTCCTATTCTAGTACAAACGATTATATCATCCTCTTTCAGTTTGAGTAACAGTTTGTTATTGAGTAATTCCAATACCTCCATTTTAGTGTCACCTATTTCAGTTTCTTTGAGGTTAAAGAGTCTTAGATTAGTCATTTTAGCTTCTTGTTCGAGTAAGTCACACATTTTGAGAACCTTAACGTTTTCATTTTCTAATTGTTTCAATTTCCAATTTAAGGCTGTTGATGACTCTACTATTTTGTACGTTTATTTCATTTATACGAACGTCCATGTCATTAACTTTTTGTTTTGGAGTTGATAGTTTTTTTTCTAAACTTATTGTGATGGTTTCAGTTACTTTTTCGGCAATCTTTTTTATAAATTCCTCGGTTAATATCGAATTCAGTGCGTTACTCACAGCATTTTTGATTTCATCCTTTATTTTACGAGTGATAACCATTTTGAAGAGTCGCTATTTTACGTTTTAACGAGTGTAGCTTGTATGATGGTTTCTCTCTATTTTAATTCACTTGTATTGTATTTTAACTAATAAATTTTGCACTTTAAATGGAAGCTCCCACTTTTTACGTCTACTCACTATGAAACATCACTGACAAAGTGTTTTCTAAATTAATATCTGTAAGCCGCTGTAAGCTGCTTGGATAGTAACCGATGGTTTAAAATTAAATTCTTTATTACAGCGGTTCTCAAACTTTTGTTATTCACGCCCCCCTGTTTTAATTTAAAAAATGTTACGCCCCCCAATCCGTAGACCTAGGAATTTGGACTAAAATAGGCAACATTGTCTCGTCGAGAGCGCCAAAGATGCTGTCGGAAAGTTCGCGGCGTTCGTGCCACGTATTCAAGCTTCCTGATCTTTCTCGAACTGTCTGAACGCACTATAAATACAGAAGCGCACATACGGTATTCTCAGTCTCTCAGTGAAGGTGTTTTAACACCAAGCAAGCATTATTGTGAAGTGTGAGTGTATAAGTAGATGTAGTATGGATAAATTTTTAAAACGAAAACTTGAGGATGACGGGGCCTGTACATCGACAGGTTCAGGTGGAAATCGTCCGAATTCTAAAACAAGAAAATATGACCCATCATACCTAAATTTGGGCTTTACTAGCCTTGAAGTAGGTGGCGAAGAAAAACCACAATGCGTTATCTGTTTAAAAGTATTGGCTGCAGATAGCATGAAACCAAATAAATTACAGAGGCATCTAGAAACGCTGCACAGAGAATATGTCAATAAACCGCGAGATTTTTTTGTGGAGAAACTCAGATTGTTTAAAAAACAAAAATCCAGCTTCCATAGAGTACTGGCAGTAAATGAGAAGGCTCTCTTGGCATCATATAAAGTGGCATACAAAGTAGCTAAATGCAAAAAACCGCATACTATTGCAGAGCAACTTATTTTACCCGCTTGCAAAGAAATTGTAGAAATAATGTTTGGTGAAAATTTTACTTCACAACTTAACAATATTCCTCTGTCAAATGATACAATCTGTCGACGAATTAACGATATATCAGTTGATATGCAGCAGCAGCTTGAATCTGAGCTTACTGGAAACTTGTTTGCTATACAACTTGACGAAGCAACTGACTGTAGTAATGATTCCCATTTGATTTGCTACATTAGATTCTGTCAATGTTCTAAAATATGTGAAGATTTATTGTTTTGTAAACAGATTGAAGGAAGAACTACAGCCACCGAGTTGTTCAAGATTACAAATGATTCTATTACTAAAATGAATTTGCAATGGAAAAATTGTGTTGCGATTTGCACCGATGGAGCTCAAGCCATGTCTGGTAAATACAACAGTTTACAAGCGCTAGTAAAAAAGGAATCCTCAGAAATTATCTGGACGCACTGCATGATACATCGGGAAGCGTTAGCATCAAAATCTAAGCTAAGCCCTGGACTAAACATGATTTTGACAGTAGTTATTGAAGTTGTTAACTTTATAAAAACCAGACCACTAAAAACAAGGATGTTCTCTGTTCTGTGTGAAGATATGGGAGCTGAGCATCAATCTTTGTTGTTTTATTCCTCATCCAGATGGTTGTCACGCGGTAAGACGGTTAAGCGTGTCTTTGAATTAAGAAAGGAAATAGCGATATTTTTAAGCGAGGAAGGTCACAAACATTCAACAGATTTTTTCGACAAATTATTTTTACTGAAGCTTTCTTATTTAGTAGATATTTTTGAAAAACTTAATATACTTAATCTTCAGCTGCAAGGAAAAGACGTAAATATATTTGATTTAAGTCAAAAGATTAATGCTTTTTGTAAGAAATTGCAGTTATGGCATAACAAATTGAAAGAAAACAGTTTGGAAATGTTTCCCACATTTTGCGATTTTGTGCAAGATTCCCCATTGGAAGATATTCATAAAGCTGTGGTGCTAAAAACCATAGGAAGCCATTTAGAAAACTTAACTGAGAATTTCAAGCGATACTTCTTTGCAGAGAAAGATATCAAGTTGTCAGACTGGAGCTGGGTTTTAAATCCATTCGAAAATAGACCTGTCGGACTATCACTGCAAGAAGAAGAACAACTGATAGATATTTCAACAAATCCCTTACAAAAATCAAACTTTGTTAACAAATCTTTAACAAACTTCTGGACTGAACTTCCGAACGACTACTCCGTTATAAAAGCCAAAGCGCTTAGAATTCTGTTGCCTTTTCCAACGTCTTACCTTTGTGAAACTGGATTTTCTGCACTTGCTGTCGTGAAATCTAAATACAGAAATAAACTTCAAGTAGAAAATGAACTCAGAGTGGCCATCTCTAACATAGAACCAAATTTAGAGAAGTTGTGCGCCTTAAAACAAGCTCATGTTAGCCATTAGTCCTTAGAATGTTTCTTTGTCATCATTAAGTAAGTAAAATTTCAATAAAGATTTTTTAAAAATCTATCTGTAGCATTTTATCATTACCATTTTATTTTTAATCTGTACTGCGCCCCCCCCAATCATGTAAACGCGCCCCCCTTAGGGGGCGCGCCCCACAGTTTGAGAAACGCTGCTTTATTAAATACAGACACGTTCTTTTTACAAGATGTCATTAAACCAAAATATCATCTACTGCACTTGTTAGGGCAAACAACGTTATGCCGTCATTACATGTCAATTGACACATAATTCTTTTTGTTCTTTTAATTTATTGGGTAAACGAATACATACAAAAGATTTAAATATAAAATAATAATGCTGCTGTAATACAGCGATATAATTTTTTTTTAGGGTTACACTCCACCAGCTTTTTCTGCAACGAAAGAAAATATAGAAAATATGAAATCAGTTGTTAATAACTTTATAGCCGATAATTTAACTAACAGTATAGGAGCTTTGGAAATTGGTTTATTGGCAATTTTGCGAGCACAAGAACAATATCCCTCGAAATACCTACCATATTTGGTTTTTTTAACGGACGGTGTGCCCAATGTTGGAAGTAGTGATCCACAATATATTATTGACAAGGTACGTTTGCAAAAACAGACAAATAAAATATTCATTAAACAGCAGATTTAACAAATTAATTTTAAAAAAAAATGTGTGTGCGTGTGTGTGTGCAGTTCACACGCATTAAAAGTGAAACTTTAGAAAAGTAAACTTTGAAAGAATAAGATAAATACAGAGTATGGGGAGTATCAGAACTTGTGTCATTTATTGAAATTAAAAATATAGAGACTGTATAATGTAATATAGAGTGTTTTCGTTTCAAAACCAGCCAATAAGATGGCAAACAGAAATCTGGAAGTTTATTTCAATAACAAATTACTTCGCCACAGCACCCACCCAAAGTACTTAGTGGTCACATTGGAGAGGACACTATCCTTTAAAAAACACCTGACGAATACAGCTGGGAAGATTAAATCAAGGAACAACACCATACAAAAACTGTGTGGATCGGCATGAGGTGCTGATGCAACAACTCTCCGCTGTTCTGCATTAAGCTTGGTGTGCTCGGTAGCAGAGTACTGTGCTCCTGTGTGGACAAACAGTCCCCACATTGGAAAAGTAGACACCCAGCGCAACCATACAATGCGCATGATTTCTGGCATTATTCGACCCACACCTACTTACTGGCTTCCAGTATTGAGCCGTATACCTCCACCTATTTTGCGTAGGTCCACGGCACTGCTGAATGAATACAATAAGTCAATATTCCTGAGTTTCCAATACATGCAGACATACCAGACTTGCTCATCCAAAGGTTAAGATCTAGGCGGCCTCCTATTATTGTGGCAGAGAGTCTGTTCAGAAACCATTATCAAATAACGAGTAGCTGGCGAAAAGAAATACTTCAAAAGGCTCCACCAGAATTTCATGAATCACTACTAGAGATGGTAAACGAGGAACCCCCCGGCTTCGGCTTCGGCTTCTTCCACGTAAAGCTTGGTCTTCACTCAACAGGATCAGAACAGGTCACGGTGTCTTGCATAAGTGGGGCAAATGCAATTCTCCATCCTGCAACTGCGGTGCCGATAACCATACTGTCCAGCACATTGTAAGTAACTGCCCTCTACGTGCCTACCTGGGCAATGTTAAGAATTTTCGATTGGCTACACCAGAGTCGATTGACTGGGTTTTAAATCTGGACATAAAACTTTAAATTATTATTATGTATATCTCGTTTGATTATCTTGTTCTGCTCTGTCCTGTATTTTATTTTATTTTGTATAATAACCATACCTTACATGTCATATTTAAGTGTATGTGTTTATAACTGCCTTACGCCAAATAAATAACCAGCCAGTCCGAATAACTTTTGATTTTGCGTAAATGTAAGAAAAACGAAAAATACGTCGAATTTAAAATCACGGTAAAGGTTTAAAAATGTTATTCTGCTGTTTCCAAGTGGCGCCCCTTTAATATCCCCCACCCCTGCTTTGAAACGTCAAATAGCAGCCCCTACTTTGTAATACATTAAATAAAAACACAAGAAAAATGAAATTCAGCCATATAGACAACAATTTATTCTATTGATTTATTTTGCTGATAACAACAAATGTTGTGAAATACCATAAGACTATAACAAAGAAGGCCTTGGATACATGTCACCTTTTATGAACATTTTTTTGTCATTTTGTTTCTTTGTTTCAAAAATATTTATAGTTTATTTAGTTATTTATTCGTAACGTTAAATTAGCCATTATTTGTAGCTGTTACATCATGAAATATTTTAATATTGTGTATTCTCTGCAAGGACGAATAAAAAGAATATTTATTAACGGTCATCAAAACAAGTGCGCTCGAGGAACAACTCAAGTTTTTAATAAAAAGCGTCCTAATAAAAATATAGACCACCAGACCATCATAGAACTAGTACGGAAATTTGAAGACTAAATCCGTTGCTAAAAAAACAATAATAATCCCAGAGTTCTCGACAAAGCTGCACAAATTGAATTACTGGGTCATTTTGCTATATATCCTACTTATTTTATTCCAAAAATATTAAAACTTTTAAATATTTCTGTTGGTTCTATACACAAAGTATTAAAATAACAAAGGTTTTTCCCTTACCAATTATAAATTTATCATGTGCTTAGTGAAGACGCATATAACCGCAGAATTAAATTTTGTGAAACAATGTCCCAAAAAGTACAAGAAGACGCAAATTTGGTTAAAAATATTTGTTTCAGTGATAAATAAACGTTTTATTTAAATGGATTTGTTAACAAACATAATTGTAGATTGTAGATTAGATTGTTCTAGGAAACGAGATAATTGGACTACTTTTAATTGATCAAAACCTTACGGGAGAATTGTACCTGAAAATGAAATTGATTCATTTATTACTTAGTTACTAGTAATACAAGTTAATAAACAGGAAAATATGGTGCTAGATGAACAGAATATATACCTTCAACAGGACGAAGCCCCACCACATTACGCACTAGCTGTAAGACAATGGCTAGATGAACGATTTTTAGGACATTGGATTGGCAGAGGGGTTTTAAAGAATAGATCTCCAGATCTAGCACCACTTGATTTTTTTCTGTGGGGATTTTAAAAAACAATAGTTTACAAAACTCCTCCAAAAAACATTAAAGAACTAAAACTTGGAATAACTAAAGAATGTAGACGTATAACAAGCTAAAAATTGAAAAAAATTCGAGAAAAATTTAAATAGGTTATATTATTGCCAACAAAAAAACCGGGATCACTTTAAACAGTTACTGTGAATACACTTAGGGAGCTGTTTATAATTAACTTACACAATTTAGGGGTTGCCATTTAATATTTTAAAAAAAGAGTGGGAATGTTAAAGGGGTGCCACTTGGAAGCAGCAGAATAACATTTTTAAACCTTTACCTTTATTTTAAATTCGACGTGTTTTTTGTTTTTCTTACATTTACGCAATTATCCTACTTCTTATACTTTGTATTTATCTCATTCACTTGAAGTTAAGTTTTGCATCGAATCCTTAGAGTACCTTGGTGCGAACAACAGGATGACCCTACTGTGGGTACCTGGGCACCAGGGGGTGGAAGGAAACAAAAAAGCCGACACCCTTGCAAAACAGGGGGCCGAATCTGCGTTCACTTGACCAGAACCGGTTTTTGGATTCACCACAAGTGCCGCCAAAACAATTATTTCGGACTGGGCGGAGAGGAAAGTACTCACGTGCTGGTCCGATATACCATGGTTAACTCACTCGAATGCGTTTCTACCTAAACCCTAGAGAAACACAACTAAGCAGATCCTAGAATGAAACAGAAATGACCTGCAAATTCCAACGGGACTGCTTACAGGACACTGTCGTCTAAGATACCACCTCGGAAGGATAGATCTGAACCAACAAATGGACTGTCGGTTTTGCTGCGTGGGAAACGAAACTGCTGAACATATACTATATTCATGCCCCGGCCTGGCAAAAATAAGGTTCCGCATATTTGGTTACACTAACCTAGAACCTACCGATTTCAAAAAAATCTCACCCTATACAACCATGAACTTCGTGAGAAGAGCTGGATTGTGCGGTGAACTGTAACCTCTAGGGGTGAGCCACAATAGACCTACTAAGGGTCGCGGTGAAGGGGCGACCACGCCCCACTCACATGATACCTACCTACCTAAGTTTTCTAAATTTTTACTTCTACTGCGTGTAAACTGCTTACCCTTTTTTTTTAGATCTTTTTTCATGGCAGTTTTGGAATCACAAACAAATGGGACCCAGCATAGATTGTAGTGGGGCTCGTGAAGGCTACGCAGCCTCTCAAGCACCTTGACCTATAAAGAAAACCCCTTCTAGGAACTTAAGCCACTTGCAAAAAATCTCTGGGCATTTGCAAAACAATTGTTCTGCAGTTTCAGCGAAGTTCTCGCAGTAGCGGCAACTATCACTCTCTGTTTTTTCCATCTTTTTCAGGTGATACCTCAGAGGGCAGTGTCATGTGAGGAACCCCGTCACCAGTTTCAAGTATATCTTTTCCAACTCGAGAAGCTGTTTAGCTTTCCTTGTCGGGAAGCTCACTAGCCTTTTCGCACTTTATTCCAGTGAGATTTTATTTCATCTGTTTCCCAGCATCGAACCTTCTCTTTTAAGAGGGCCTTGGAGAGTCCACAGAAGGGTTCTGGGCCAAAAAATTGTGTATTTGCCCCTTCCTTGGAAAGGCAGTCTGCTTTCACGTTGCCTCTAACTTCTCTATGAACTGGAACCATCAAAGTTGTTTCCTGTCTGGGCACATATCTTTATGGCATGTAATTCTGTTTTAAAAATGTTTCGGATGTTACCAAGAGGTTTTGAAAGCCTTAAATTCGGCCCTGTACCGTCCACTCCAACCCTTTCATCCATCAGTGTACCACACTAATGCATCCATTCCTAGTTGAAGTCCGTTCTCTGTGCAAATTTGGTGGTTGTTTATGACCACTTTAAACTGCATTTCAAAGTCGTACCTAGCGGGCAAATATCTGTCGGCTTAGACATGGCTTCTAAAAAATATTTTCCAAAATCTTTAAATATCCAATCCGATTTTCTGCTTAGATTTATTGTCTAGCTCAGTCTGAAGGCACTGATTGCTGCTTCTTTTATTACACATAAGTGCAGTGGTAAAAGGTTTAGCATCACCTCTACGGCTGCAATAAGGCACGTGAATATTGCACCTGTGATTCCCAAACAAGCTAGCCACTGCACTTTCTGCGGCTTGACTTTGTTGCATTTTTGGCCACTGTATCAATAAAGTATAGGTGACCATGGGTTTAAGGGCCCACAATAACTTAAAAATCAGTTAAAATGTGTTAAAACAGGTATGACTGGCTGAGCATAGAGAACTGCTGGTCCTTACACTTATGTGTGGTGGTAAATGTTTGGTTTGGTAAAGGAAGCATGAAAGTATGATTAACGCTGCAAAGATAAATAGTATAAGAAGTATAGCCGGAGTGACTTTATTGCTTAGATGGTTTGGACACATAGAGAGAATAAATGAAAGACGATTTATAAGGCTAGTGTGAATGGACAAGTCGGTAGAGGTTAACCTATGCGAACGTATTTTGATCAGATCAAAATTGTTTTAACAAAAGGCCAGGCTAAGAGTGACAGCAACATGTATAAAAGTGCTAATGAAAGTAGAAAAAGTGAAAGATGTGTGTAAGAATCGTAGCAAGTAAAAGTAAGTGGTCTCTTCTTTGCCAAACCCTACGGGAAAAAGGCGTGACTATATGTTTGTATGTACCTATATTATGTCGGCTACATTATGCATTTTCTTACCACACGTGGAAAGTTTAAATTTTTTCCCTCTCTGCAGCGAAGAATACATCATTTTTACTCGGGTGAAAATAATTTTATTAAATGTGCGCTTGTGTCTACCTTTTTATACTTTTAATAACTGTGGGTTATAAGATTTAATTAATTTTTAATGTATATAAAACAGAAGAAGAGTATGAAACATATAAAAAATTTAACCCATAACTTGAGTAAATATGTAATGAGTAAATAGGAGTTGTAGAACAGGTCGAGTTTTTCGCTAGGCACTTTAGCATTGTATGCTTTTTGTACCTTTTCAGCTTCTTAGTTTAGTCCCATATCTTCAATTCTCCTGTTAAGGAGTAGAAGCTCATGTACTGCTATTGCCCCTGGTGGATTACTCCTTGGTCTTGTATACAACCCAGGTAGTACCTCCATTGGGCAGTGGCTTCACATTAGAAGATAATATGAATGGCTGTTTCCTCCTCCTTATTAAATAATCTGCATAAAGGTTTTACGTCAGACACTCCTATATTGTGCAGATGTTTCCTTAAAAACCAGTGTCCGTTACAAAGCCCTACAACTGTTCTAAGTTTTTCCTACTTAACGAGAGCAGCTTTCCTGCCTGCTTGGGTAAGGGTTTTTTCAGCATTAGTTTGATGTGCCTAGCTCCCTCTGTTTGTGCCCACTTCAGCTGATGCTGAGAGTGGATCCAGCCATTGATCGCTGCTTTAACGCTGGTCTTGGGTATCCCTATTATTGGTTCTGACCCAATAAATGGTGTTTCAGAGCCCCGCCTAGCTAGTTTTTTCGCTTCTTCGTTACCAGAAATACTTTTATGCCCTAACACCCACGACAAGATAACCATGTTATGGTTAGCCGAGGTTCGTAGGTTTCCGTCACATTCTCGGACAATTTTTGAGTTTATTTTCCGTGATACTTAAGCTTTGAGTGCCGCTTGACTATCTGATTTGATGAGGACCCATAACTTAATCAAGTAACATTTATTTACATGCTTATTTAATTCGAACTTTCCATTACAGATGTGGTAAAAAAAGGTATATCATCTCAATCCGCGTGTTTGTCTTACACGCTGGTTGAAATTATATACCTTTTTCCCTAGGTGCGCAATATAATATTATTGTTATATCGTTTTTGGACAGTCTACATTTTTTATTCTTAATGTGCTGACCAATTAAAACAGTTCGCAATTTAACTATACTGATATACACAAAAATTCGAAAACCCTGAAAAAAAAAAATTCCATAGTGAAAGAAAAAAAAATGTTCCATACTCAGTTCTTAAAATTATGTTTTATTAAAAAAGTATATTAAGTTTGCTGCAATGTTTCGTAACATCCTCAACTCATTAAGTCATAACATTGCTAATTTAAATATTTTAATTTTAAAATGTAATATTATTTTAAGTTTAACTGAACATCCATTATGTATCAATTTTAATAAAATTTAATTACTCTTACTGTTTCTTCAGATTTTTTTGGAAGTCAGTATACATTTAAATATAATTTAACCTATGAGTTTTTTTTATTGTAGATCACTACATTAAACGAAAACTATTACAAAGCTCCCATTTTCACATTACGCTTTGGAGATTATGACGATAAAGATTTTTTAAAAAATTTAAGTGCAAAGAATAACGGAAAGACTAAAAAGATTGATGCTGATTTGGGGTCTGCTTCTTACTTAGAAAACTTTTATCAAACAATCTCTACGCCTCTTTTAAGTAATATCTCTTTTAAAAATTTTCCCAAAGGAGCACAAGTAACACAAACAAATTTTAATATATATTTTAATGGATCTGAATTAGTCATTGTGGGAAAAGGTAAAATTGAACCTGTAATTTTTTTATTTGTACAAAAAAACATGAAACTAATACATGTAAATAATACGGTACAACGAAGCTATGTATATGTTGGGGCTATATTTTACCGAGACACCATGGTGGCGCAACCAGTCGTCACCACCAATAAAATATATACAGCTCTATAGAGATAATATCTCACTTGGTGTCCGTGTTGCTAAACAACCAATTTTGCAGCGCAACCAGCACGGACGCGCGCACCAAATATTACTGGTAGTGCAACCAATAGGTTAGTTTAGGTTAGGTTAAAACGGCGGTTCGGAGGGAACCTACTTAGGCCTTTTGGCCCGTTGTGATACCGTGATGGACGGCGGTGCCTTCCCCCTTTACCGTGAGAACCAGTTGGAACTTTTAATAAAAAATGTAAGGTCCTTGATGCTAACTAAGCTGAGATCAGTTAAATCATCAAAGTTCGGTTGGACAGGGCAGTGGCAGAGAAGATGTACCATTTTTCCTCCTCTTCCTCATCGTGACAGCTTCTATAGAAGTCGTGCGCCATGCATGGGATCCACCTGCCCAGTGTCCTGTTATGACCGCGATCGCATTTCCAATGGACTCCCTGAATAGAGTTAAAAAAACTTAGTTCGACGTAAATATAGTTTAGGTCAGATCTGTTTCGATGATGTGCATGTGGGTTCATTTTTTCACCTCATGTTGGCTTTTTGAACTACTTTGCTGTGAAGGAGAAGCCGGCAATTTGCAATCGGTACTCCTTGTTGAGATGAGACAGATACAGCTGGGAGGGTGGTGCCCTTTCTTACTAGTTCGTCTGCCTTACAGTTGCCTGGTATGTCCCTGTGTCCAGGTACTTAGACAATGTGAACTCTAAACCTAGTTCCTAGCTCATTTAGGGCGGCACGGCATTGCACCACTACCCTAGAGGTCAAGTAGATTGAGTTCAGTGATTTAATAGCAGCCTGGCTGTAGCAAAAAATAAATATCTCGCTACACTTTTGTTCATTGCGGAGTATCCAGACAGCTGCCTCGGTAATAGCTGTCATCTCAGCTTGATACACACTACAGTGATCAGGCAAACGAAACGACAGGCTAAGTAGGGGGTCTTCTAAGAAGATACCGCAACCTACTCTCCCCTCTAGTTTAGAGCCATCCGTATAAAATACTGCGCCCTGAGGTTTTACTAGATTCTCGGCCCAATCTTCCCTGGATGGAATTTCCAGGGTTCGCCTTCGAACATAGGGGTAGGTTTGATGTAATCAGTGTTTTTTGTGCACATGTCGTATTCTCTAAGTAGTCTAGAGTGACCATAGTGCGTTTCGGTCCATGGGGTCACAGCTGAGAGTCGCACTAGCTGCGCATTCTTTCCCAAACAGATCTACTTGTAGTATATGTAAAATCATTTCAAAGGCTTTTGTTGGGGTGATCCGTAGACAGCCTGTGATCAGCAGACATGTCAATCTCTTGACTTTTTCTACCTTTGTATGGTTGACTCCCTTCTCTAGGGCTGGCCACCATACTAACGATCCATACATTAGAATCGGTCTTATGACTGTAATATAGAACCATTAAACAACATGGGGTTGTAACCCCTCATTTTCTGCCGATGGTCTTTCCGCAGGTATAGGTAGCGGCAGTAGCTTTTTTTACCCTTTCCTCTATATTATTCCTCCACAGCAGCTTTCGGTCTAGGATCAAGCCCAGATACCTAGCTCGCTCCGAGAGGTTTATAGTTTGTCCTCCAATTTCTGAAAGGGAAAAGACGGGAATTTTGTTTCTTCTCGTGTAACCTATAGACATATAAAGGATAGACCGCGGGTCACAGTGCGGAAATTTGGCTCCCGATGAGAGATAGTTGCCCCGAGTGTTGTTTCGCTCTCTTTCTAATGGGCGGAGCCTACGGTCGCGCGTGCGTGCAGGCACCGAAAAGGCACCACCGACCTTGGCAGGATGAGCAGTAGAGGGGCGAGTAGGGGATTAGGGCGTTGGCCTGTAATAGAGTATTTCTATCGGCCGGCGCAACTTGCAGGCAATGATTTTTTTAATATTTTTTTCTCTTTTCTTCGAGCATAGGTGTTTGATCATTTATCACGTTTGAATCTTTTTGAATTTTGTTTTGATTATTCCAGTTTCTGCTCGAACTAAATTATTTTTTTTATATGAAGATTATTCGAGGAATATTTTAAAAATATGCCTAATGATAGTTATAGCTATGATAGCGAGCAAATTATCAAGCGTTTACCAGTAGACTTCACAGTATTTAAAAACTTAAACGATTGGAACTTAATTGTAATTTAATAAATTTAAAAGCTTTAAACATAAATATTCAATCGTATTTTCGTCCATATCTGTTCGGGGAAAAAGGAAAAAAAATGTCCAGGCGACCCCTCCACTTAGCTAGTTGCGTGCCTCTCGGACCCTGCCCATTAGAGAAAGAACGAAACAACATTTGGGGCAACTATCTCTCTCATCGGGAGCCAACTCTCCGCGCTGGGACATGCGGTCTATCCTTTATATATTTATGGTGCAACCCCGTTTGCTGTGAAATAATTAAATTAGTATAGCGTTATAATATGGCATTGTACTCACCCTGCCATGGAGTTTCGGTGAATAATAGCCCGTACTATACAGGTTTGGAAAATTTTCGACTACCATACAGGGAAAAATATGTTTAAAGATATATGAGCGGGATAGAGCGTGAAGCGCGTTTTGAGTTAATGAATAAAATAAAAATTAAAAATTTATTAAACGAGAACTTTTTTAAAAAAAAATGTTTTCTCAACTTGGTCTTCCTTGAAGTGTGGTTTAAAAAATTAAGCTAGAAGACTCCCGCTATCGGCCACAGACATAATAATGTTCTTTATTTTAAAAGTATCAGGTATATCAGGTACTGTTACAAAAAGGTATGCGGGACCTAATTGGCCCCCTTACCAATCTTCTAAGGGCTAGTATCGCCCACAAAGGCCTGGTCCGAAAGCACAATAGCCCAAGCCGGGAAAAAACGGCCACCTGCTGGCCAAAGACTTTTGACCAATAAGCTTCTCCTCCTTCATATTAAAGACTATGGAGAGACTGGTTGACAAACACATAAAAATCACGACTCTAACTATGCGCCCCCTGGCCCCCTAGCAAGGGGAAAGCATCTGTCAACTCTTAGGAGCATCATGATGACACTAAAAATCACGCACGGAAGTTGGGCTAACGGTAAACCCGTCAAAGACCACAGCCATAATATTTACCAGAAAATACAAACCTGAACCCATCGGCACTCTGAGGCTATAAAATCAGGAACTGAAATATTCCGCTTCAGTAAAGTACCTAGGCGTACACCTGAATGGTAAACTAAAGTCAAGCTTGAGGCAAAAAGAAATAAAATGTTTGCCTCACTGTGGGCATGCAAGAGAGCCTTAGGAAAAACCTGGGGTCTAAAACCAAGGGTACGTTTGTGGTTATATCAGGTGGTATTACTACCGTCACTAAGGTACGCAGCAGTAGTCTTGTGGCCAAGGGTGAAACGGATTGAGGCTGTGAACCTGTTAAAAAGTCTGCAAGAAAAATTCTTGCGGGCTGCAACGGGAGCAATGAGGGACTACAAATAGCCCTCAAAGTACCACCTTTGGATCTCCTGATAAAAGATTGAGCCACTGTATACAGACTTAAGTGTCAGGGTGGGTTGAGAAGCAACGGAATTGGTTACACCAAGATCAAGGCCCCTTCACAAACACCGCTTCACAATAAAATCGGACAAAATTCCGAAAAATACCTTGATAGGAAAAAACTATAAAAAATATACCAACCAGAGAAGACTGGTAGAAAAAAACACCATTGACCAGCCTAGGAGTGAAACGATGGTACACTGATGAATCAGGATACCATGAAAGCTACGGGGCAGATGTGTTTGGAGCATTCTGCAACCATAGAAAAAGCATACCCCTGTGGAAATGCGCCTCGGTCTTCCAGGCTGACGTCTATGCCATACATAGGTGTGCTACGCACCTGACAGAAAACAGAGTGACCAATAGTAAGATTAATATTCTCACTGAAAGTCGCGCGGCCATTAAGGCCCTTGTGAGTTGCATTACAAAATCATCGGTGGTGTGGGACTCCATGCAGGCCCTTACTGAGTTTGCGACTGCGAACAAGGTCACTCTTACATGGGTTTTTGGGCACACAGGGATAAATGGCAATGAGGTAGCCGATGAACTGGCAAAAAATGGACCCTATTGGAACCAAGAAGCCAGTTGGTGGTATTGTCAATTGCCGATGCGAAACATGAATTGAAACTAATTTTTGAGCAAGAACATATCGCTTAGTGGAATGCAAAAACTAGCTGCAGAACATCAAGACAGCTGATGAAAAAACCTCTTCAGAAGAGAGCAGACGCACTCTGGACGATGAATAGGATTAGGCAAAGCAGCACGCTTGGCTTGCTCACTGGCTATGTCGCACTAAGGGCGCACCTCTTTAAATTTAGGTTGGCGGCTGGGAAAAACTGCCGAATATACGGCGAAGAGGAAAAAAGCAGCATTCTGTAGCAACTGCTGCAATTGCTGTGTTAACTTGTTTGACTTTTATTATTTAAATTTTTTGCTTTGCATGCTTTAAAACAAAAAAAAGTTTCCTAAAAATATTGCAGTTACAGCCTTATTAACATAAAAAACCTTTTTCTGTAGGTATTTTTGACAATACTTCCAAACCAATATCAGTCTCAGCAACAGCTAAACAAGGACCAAAAGATTTTGAGGCTAGTCTTGGAATTCCATTGACAAAACTGGAAAAAATATGGGCTTATTTAACAGTCAAACAACTAGCCGATCAGTATTTTACTACTGGAAACACTACTTTGTCACAGCTTGCGTTAGAAATAGCAATGAACTATTCATTGGTTTCAGACTTTACCTCTTTGGTAGTAGTAAAGCCAGATACTGAAAATGGTTCGGCTGATATTGTTGATGGTTCAAATGGTATTTTTCCAACAAAGCCTAGTGAATTACCAATGTGTAGTAATATCACGGGTAAATAAATAATAATTAGTAAAGTATAATTCCAGAATAAGGCTGCCAAAGGAATTTTCATAGAACTTTTATAGGTCATTGAAACACACTATAAAATGAATATCCTAATAGAAATTTTTGCGCGGAAACGTTTTAAAAGTACTTTTTTTTAAAAAAAATTGTGCTAAATTTACGATGGAGGGAGGACACTTTTAGGGTAATTTTTAAAACAAGTTTTCACCTCGATCAAACATTTAAAATTCCCTGTACTTTTTTGCAACAAAATTTACACATCATAATTCACCTATTCCGCATTTTTTTCAATTATTTAACGAAATAAGCGTCAATAATTCCAAAGAAATTGATCATTATTATTGATACATAAACTATTAACCTGTCCGACATATGACAGCATCTTAAAATCGTATTTGGAATTGCGAAGTTGCCGATTCAAACCAGAAATAATGGTATGTTAAATAAAATATTTTTATGGCTCAGTTGATGAAAAAGAAGTTATCTTATAGATTACTTTATAAATTAAAAAAAGACTTTTTTTTGGTAATGAGCAAGTAAGTAGAGAACAAGTACGCGTACAAAAGTTAATGTTTCAATTGGTTAAAAAAGGTACTGTTGGTGTTAGGTTAAGCCGTAGGTTAGGTTGGACTAATTTTTTTATGTTTATCATCGATTAATAGTCAAAACTATCATTTTATTTATTTTTAAAATTGTATTGACGACCGACACCTAACCTTTTTACACGAGCAAAGCGAGCGTGTTTAGATTAGTATCAATTTATTTACTTTCATCGCCTTAAATCCACAGATGTTTCAATTGGTTAAAAAAGGTACTGTTTGAATTAGGTTAGGCCGTTAGGTTGGGTTAGGCTAATTTTTAATGTTTATCATCGATTATTAGTCAAATCTATCATTTTTAAAGAAAGATAAACGCGCACTCTGGCATCGTCGCAATTTCAAATAAGAGTTTAAAAGCCTGTCATTTGTCAAACGATTTAATTGTTTCTGTCTATTAATAATGCAATAATAATGAATAATTTCTTTCGATTTATTGACGCTTATTTCGTTAAATAATTGCAAAAAAGTGCGGAATAGGTGAATTATAATGTGTAAATTGTGTTTCAAAAAAGTACGAGGAATTTTAAATTTTTAATCGAGGTAAAAACTTGTTATAAAAATTACCCTTGAAATGGCCACCATGGTAAATTTAGCACACATTTTTTTAAAAAGGTACTTTTAAAACGTTTCCGCGCAAAAATTTCTATCAGGATATTTATTTTATAGTGTGTTTCAATGACCTATGAAAGTTTTATGAAAATTCCTTTGGCATTTTTCCAATAAGTAATATTAAAATCACAGAAAAATTTGTATGAAATGTTAACAATTATTTTTTTATGTTTATAGAGCATATAATTAACTTCTATGGTACCACGGAACCACCAACAACAACGACCGAGTTTATTACTACAACTACTGAAATAATAACTACAACGACTACAATACCAACTACAACACCTGAACTTACATGTCGAGAATCGACCTATGGATGTTGCCACGATGGAGTTACATTTTCACTAAGACCTAACGCTGATGGATGTGATCCAATTCCCAGATCTGGTAAAGAACTATTTATTTTTTTAAATATTTTTTGTTTATTTATTTTATTTACAGCATAATATTTTAAGGAAATTTTTTTGACAGTTCTAACAACCATTAAAATTTTGTCATTTTGTGTAACAATTTCACCCAATCATGTCAACATTACACTGACTATTTCACTCATCTTAAAATATTCACATAATCTAACCAATCGCAAACCAAAGACAACTTGTATTATCGCGAAAACACCAGCTGTCTTTAAATTCTGATTGGAGTGTCAGCTTCGGTATTTTCAACGACGTAACCATAGCAACACAAAGTTTGGCAGTTCTATCAATATTAATTGTACCTGAATATGTCAAAATGAGTCGCTTCGGTGCAAATTCAAATGAAATTATCAACCAAAACATAGATGAGAACGTACCTATGTCTACAAAAAAATCAAAATTTTATATATGGAAACAATTTATGACATTCTGTGCCGATCGCGACTACAATTTAGACGCACAAAATTTTGAGAATATCATCTCTGAACTTAAAGAAAGGAGAAATCGGGCAAGAAATGTTATTGTGCTGAATATACAGGAGTCGACAAAGAAAGATAGAAATGAAAGAATTGCAGATGAAAAGCTCACAGTTAACAATATTTTGAAGGAATGTGATATCATTGATGGAAATATGCAAGTATATCGAATTGGAAAATTCACTACTGGTAAAAATCGTCCTCTGAAAATAATATTTTCCAACTCAGAATTAGCTAAGCAAGTACTGACAAATAAAAATAAAATAAGTGCAAACAGAGTAATCATTTTTGGAGATCAGACCAAAACTCAACGTAAATACTACCAGAAGGTGAAAAGTAGACTTATATATAGACTTAGTAAACTTATAGAAGAAGGTTACCTGGATAAAACGATAAGATATATAAATGGAGTACCAACCATTGTCCAAAAAGAAAAAAACCAGTAATGCCTAATATTCAGAAATCTTCTTTTATAAATTTCAATCAAAACATCATTTATGTTAACATTCAGAGTTTTCTTGCAAACAAACACGAAATTTTAACCCAAATAATCTGCTACCGCCCAACAATCATAGTTTTAAGTGAATCTAGAACCACTCAGGATATTTTAGATTCTGAACTCACTATAATGCAGTATAATTTTGTAAGATGTGACAGCAGCAGTAGATATACAGAAGGAGTCTTAATTTATATTAAACAGGGCATTGAATACAAAGTGATGAAAAGTATAACATCAGCAGATGTTAACTATTGGTTCCAGTTTATAGAAATTTCAATTGATAGCCAAAAATGGACCATTGGAGGTGTTTACCACTCACCAAATGCAAGTCATTCATTGTTCATTGAAAAAATGGAAGATATATTAGAAACTTATTTTAATCGTAGAAAAACTGTCTTGGTAGGTGTCTTGGTGGTAAATATAGACTTTAAAAATATTAATAATTTCTACACGAAAAAAATTCAGCACTTGTTTAACATGTATGGTGTGGATCAAATGGTTGAAGATAATACTCGAATCACAAATGTCAGTAAAACTCTAATTGATTATGTTATAACAAATTTTGATAATATTACTGTCAAGGTTAATGATAGTCCTAAAATTTCTGATCATTCTACCATTTCCGTTAGTATATTTAATACAAAGCCGAATGTTCCCGAGAGAATTCAAGAAGTTAGAAATATGTGCAAATAAAATATGTTATCCACCAATATGGATCTCTTGTCTTGTAATTGGTTATTAGATTGTGTAAACGTTAATATTATTTTGGAAGATATGTTTAAAAAAGTATATGACATTGTAAATCGAGTTGCTCCAAGCTATACTAGAACATTAAAATCAAATGATGTACCATACTATAATAATAATTTAAAAAAGAAAGCTAAAGACAGAGATATGGCATATAAAAATTTAAAAAAATGTAATGATGCTCAAAAAGAAGAAAAATGGCAAGTATATAAGGCAAATCGAAATCAGTATGTTAATATGCTCAAAGCTAAAAAATCTGAATACTATGAACAGAAAATTGACTTGAACAAAGGTAATTCAAAGCAAATGTGGAAAACTCTGAAATCGATTGTCAAACCTAATGCCCCTTATAATTTCAACAAAATTGAATTTTTTGAAAATGGTGGAACAAGAATATATAGAAATGAAGTAGATATAGCTAACAACTTCAATATTTTTTTTGTAGATAGTATCCAAGATATTGCTGATAATATAATTGCAGAGGAACAATGGACACAGGAAAATCTCATACAAATAAATAGCACATTAAATTGTTTTCAAAAACTAACCTATAGTGAACTGCGTGAAATTATATTCTCTTTGGACAACAATAAAAATCAATCTGAAATTCTTAATGCAAGATTCTTGAAAGAAACATTCGAAAGCCTTGGACATGTTATATTACATTTTATAAATTCTTCTCTAGAATATGGAATATTTCCGGATAGTTTCAAAATTAGCACCATTATACCAATACCGAAAATTTCAAATACAATAGATGCAAATAATTTTAGACCAACAAATACATTACCAACTCTTGAGAAAGTAATTGAATTGGCAGCTCATGCACAGCTGATAAACTATTGGAATAGTAATAATATCCTTAGTGATCACCAATCAGGATTCAGGAAGAGTTATTCATGTGAAACAGTTCTCCAATATACTTTATCAAATTGGAAAAAACAAATAGATGAAAATAAATATGTCATTGCAGTTTTTCTAGATTTGAAACGTTCATTTGAAACAATTGATAGAGATATTTTATTACGTAAGCTGAGGTATTATGGAGTTGCTGGTTCTGTTTATTATTGGATGGAAAACTATCTGAAAAACAGAAGTCAAAGAACAAAAATTGGTTCAAGTTATTCCAATAAATTAAGTAATAGCATTGGAGTACCTCAAGGCAGCGTTTTAGGCCCCCTTCTGTTTATTCTTTATATAAATGATATCCATCAAATTGCAGGGAACTGCTCTATTAGCTCATTTGCCGATGATACATTGGTGTATTGTGCAAATCACAATTTAGACCAAGCTATTATAGAAATTAACAACACATTGGCCAATATTGAAATGTATTTGCAGACAAATAAACTTAAACTAAATGTAGCTAAAACCAAATCAATGATTGTTACAACTAAATATAAATATAATAATATACTTGTTAATTCGATTGATATAGTGATTGAAAATACGTCTTTAAAAATTGTAGATGAATTCAAATATCTGGGATTTAAGATCGATAATAATCTAACATTTAATAGTCATGGAGAATATATCATTAGAAAAATATCTAAAAAACTGTACTTTTTTTCAAGAATTTCAAAAGAGCTGTCCATGTTTGCCAGAGTTACCATTTATAATTCCATTATAAAACCTGACTTTGACTATTGTGCAACAATAATTTACTTGTTTAACCAAAACCGAATTTCTCAACTCCAAAAGCTACAAAATAGAGGAATGAGATTAATACTGAAGTGTAATAGATATACTCCAATTAAAGTGATGTTGGATACACTGCAATGGTTTTCAGTTAGTTCTCGTTTATTTTACATGAGTATGACTTTCATTTATAATTGAACAAAGGCCTACTACCTTCCTATTTCAAAGAAATTCTTGATAAGAAATGATGAAATTCATACCTATGACACAAGAATGAGGACTGACTTTCATATTCACAGAACAAATTCTAGTATGAGCATGAGATCGCTATTTTTCAAAGGGTTAAATGAATTCAATAAACTGCCTATGAATATAAAACAATCAGTTTCTTTATCTTCTTTCAAGTCATCATTATCAAAGTATATTAAAACTCTATGACTGTTAGATATATATGCACGTTTGGTGAAGGCGTCGCAAGTGTTTGTTCATTATTTTAGTATTATTATTTGAGTATTATTGTTATAGGTTTCTAAATCTGTTACTTATCTTGTAAAACTATCAATTGCTTGTGATATTTTTATATATGTGATGGTGTTCCGCAAGAATCCATTCTAGCACCAACACTATTTTTACTTCACATCAACGACCTATTGAAAGCAACTTCATGTCCCGTACACAGCTTTGCCGATGATAGTACCCTCCATACCGCATTCTCTTCCAGGGCCCCTATATTAGCCCGTGAAACCAGAAATAAACGAGGAAGAAATGTTAACAATATAAATATGGACTTAGCATCAATTCTCGAATGGGGATCCAATAACTTGGTAGAATTCAATGCAAACAAAACACAAGCATGTCTTTTCTCTAGAAAAGCCGATCTCATTGTGCCTAACATAACTTTGTCAGGAGTAACCATACCACTGAAGTCATCCATATCGATGCTTGGTATTACTATCAGCAATAACCTTTCCTGAGAAAATCACGTGAGGTCCATTGCCAAAAGTGCATCCCAAAAACTTGGTTTTTTGTTTCGTGCCAAGAGCTATTTCACCTCCAGTCAGCTGCTTTTGATCTATAAGGCACAGATCCGACCTGTACTGGAGTACTGTTCCCATATTTGGAGTGCAGCACCTAAACATATCCTGAAGCTACTGGATTCTGTCCAAAAAAGGGCAATTCGTCTCGTCGGTGATGCCTCGCTTACAAACTCGCTCACTTGTCTGAAACACCGTAGAAAAGTTGGCGATTTGTTTCTATTTTATAGATATTTTCATGGGCGATGCTCTTCTGAAATATCAACAATCGTTCCTCCATTGGCAGTCTCTTCGAGATTAACCCGTCAAGTTCAGTCTTCACACCCCTTCGTGGTCACTTTGGAGACCTGCAGAACATCACTTTCCAAAGACACATTCATCCAATGAATTGCGGGGCTTTGGAACTCATTGCCTAGGGAGGTGTTCCCCGAGGCATACAACCTCCAGAAATTTAAGAAGATTACCAACTCCTACCTTCTTTCCCTTGGTTCCCACGATGTTCTCTGAACATTACAAGATATCCCTTTTCGTGGGAACCAGAACATAAAAAAAAAAAAAAAACATTTTTTATGTGTAATCGAGATTGTATATTAGGCTTACCTATTTTAAATAAAGTACTACTACTAAAGTACTACTACTACAAAATACCATCGAACGACTGGCATTCATTTTGAAAGACTGGGCATTTAATATGAGGAAAATTGACGGAAGTGATTACAAGGAAAGTGTTATTAAAACCATATGGAACACTACTGCAAAATTATTGCAAGAAAAATATTTTAGCGAGTATCAGAGGGATATTGATCCATTCAGAAGTATAATTTTCAAAGAGGCAAGTGCGGCTCGTGACAGTAAGAGGAAATTATTGCAAGCTGTACCTGAAAAACGGAAAGTAAGTTCTGTCCCTAGACTTCTGACGAATATAAAAATATGTGCATACAATGGGATGAGGATACGCCAGAAGGCCTCCAGAAAAAGTTTTTTCACATAGCAGCAGTAGAACTTGCTTGGAGAGGTAACGAAGCAGCTTTTTCTATGTTACATTTTTTCTAAGAAAAAACAAACAACAAAGGGTGACTAATAGAATTGCATATAATCTCATATTCTCCAAAACCCATCAAGGCGGCAATAATAGTTGTTAAGATAATAAATGGCTCACTCAGAACTTGAGCAATCCCGAAATGTGTCCTGTGAGATTATATCGGAAACTGATATCAAAAAGGGGAAATATTGCAATTGACAGACTGTTCCTGTCTGCGAATGGCAAGTGGAATAGAAATAATAAAAACAGTTGGTACAAAAACTCTCCTGTGGGTATCAACACACTGTCAAAATGGACAAAACTGTCTGCAGAAAAGATAGGATTAAATACTAAAAAAAGTCAAAATAACAAATCGTTCTACTCGTGCAACTGCAGTTGGTCAGTTACTACAATCTGGCGTTGGTGAACAACAGGCAATGAAAATAACCGGACATGGAAGTTTCAACTCTATGAAACCGTATTTACAGCTTAGTGAGAAACATCATCAGAACATATTGAATACCTTCAGAAATACTGAAAGAACATTAAGTAATGAGTTCAACAATAGAATGTGTCCAAATAACGGTCAAAACATTCAAAATTTCTATAATTGTACTATATATAATAATTATAGTTGAGTGTAATGTTGATTATTGTTCAAGTATTAAAATAAAATAATGATACATATTAAAAAAGGTTTCGTGTTTGAATAATTATTCAGAATTATGCATGGTAATATATATCATTGAAGATTATAAACATTTGCTTATGAATTTTTCATATTTATAATAAAGGAATTGATTTCGTGAAATAGTCTTGCAAAATACCACTCTGTTCTGAATATATTCTCATAATTCTGTCTCTTATTACTTACTCAATTGTGTTGCCGTACAGCAATACCACTCGTCCTAGCGGACTTGTGGTATTGCTTAGTAACACAATTTCGTGAGCAACAAACCGACAGAATTATCGCGAATATTCAGAACATCGTGGTATTATGAAAATTGCATTCAGTGCAATAATCAATCACTATGACAACACTTTTGAGTTTGACAACTTTATTCCAAATAAATTTCAAAATGTCACGTTTTGGCAATGCGAATGTTTATAAATGCGCTAATCCCAGAAATACAACCTACAGTCACAAACATATTTGGGGAATATGCCACGTGCCTATTTTTTCCCATCTACCGTTTCGTTATTAATTGTGTCTCTGATAGTCTGGTGTTCGTAAATAGTTTTGCATACCGTATTTTGTTCGTTGTAAATAGTGTTGCATACCTAGTAGGGATAGGATTTAATTATTAATGGCTGTGACGTGTTTGTTAATTGGAGTGGGAGTCTTTGTATTAGATTTCGCCTTGATTTTTGGCCTCGATTGTCGTTTGTTGTCAGCTATATTATTGTTTGGTTTGCTTCTCTGTGTGGATGGGCTCGCTGTCAACACGGACGAGCGCGATTATGAGTTGGGAACATAGGTTTGCAAAGGTTGGCTGACGTGGGTTCCGTGTCATTTTTCTGATATCCGGCCTGGGAGTGAGGAGTGAACGAGAGTCGCTTGGTGTCAGTTATGAAGGTCGGGTGAGAGTTTTTGTAACGATTTGATATTAACACGTGAGCAGAACTTCTACGGTTTTTTCTTTCATATCTGGCTGTATTTGGGCCATCTTAATTGGATTTTGAAGAAAAACCATTTAATTTTTAACTTGACCATTCTGTCGTGCCTTTGTGGTGGATATTTTGGTTATTGGGGTCGAGTTAAAATAACCGCGTGCGGGATTTTATGGAGTGAAGCCATTGTTAAGTAGCAGGTGCCGTTCCATAATTCAAACCGGCCAGGAGTAGGCCACAGGATTCGTGAAATCGTGTATTTTAGTATATTTAAACGACGTGACTTATTTTTGACACCACGATTAAGTTTTGTTTTAATTTATTAATATGGTACACTGTTGAAAACTATTTATTGCATTGGATATTATGCCGAGTCTGAACTTTGATTAAAGTAATATTCTCAATAGTTCTTTGTGTCCAAGTAAAAAAAAAAACGTTTATTCATACTTATTTGTAAATATCCTACAATATTGCTATTTTGAAGGACCGTCATCGTAAAAAGAATTATTTTTGAAATAAGCTCGAGTGTTTTAACATTGTAAATTTTTAAAAATACTATTTGGTGTTTCTGTTCTTGGATCATCGATGTAACAGTGGCGTCTTAATGAAGTTTTCAATCGGTTTTATAGTATTGAGTTTAATTTTATCAACTTATCAGTTATTATGTGCTTGATCTAAGTGTTTTCAATAGTTTAAAAGTAACAAATTATTTTTCATTAAATTTGTACCTGTTCCAAGTTGAATCCGAATTTATACATTACTGAATATAATTTATGTGGTTATTGTGAGGGTTTCAACTTATTATTTTTGTTGCAAGTCCATTTATTTTATGTATTTTTTTTTGTGTTAATCTTTTGCTATCAGGAATTCTATATAAAACCAATTATTTTTGAAATTTTAAATATTGTAAACATTTTTTTTTTGTTGTTTTTAATTCTTTTTTGTACATCATTAGGTTTTTATTATTGTCTGAAAGATTGTTATCATTAATTTAAATATTATTTTAAGAAAAGAGTATTAAATTCGTTTAATCCACTTTACAAAAATACAGAATTTGTTGTAAAAAATCAGAACATCATTTTTACTTAATTTATATATTGCAGTAATTTTAAATATAGTTTTATTTATCTAGTTCACCATAATTGTTTGTTGTTTATCGTGTGGCTCTAATAGTGCCTACTAGACCTAGGGGTTTCTGGCTTGTACCGTCTAAGTCGGTGGCGCGGCTCACTTTTATATTGTTTTTTTTTCTTCTACCCTCTACGGCTGAGCTCGGGCATAATTTGCCAGTAGAGAGACCACTGGCAGAGTTCTCTTTAGAGAACTAAAAGACGTGGCAAATATTTATGGAATTTTGCTGCAAACGAGAATATAAATTAAATGAACATAAAAGTTTAGAAGAATTGGCGTTGATATTAAATGTGATACTCAATGTGAGAAAGAAAAACGGGACCGAAGTAACATTAAAGACAATATGGAATGTTTCGTGCAAACTTTTGCAAAAAAGTACTATAATGAATATAATATTATAATTGACCCGTTTAACAATATAGTATTTTAACCAGCTCGAGATGCCTGCGATACAATCAGGAAGAAACTACAAGCAGATCCATGTAAACTTAAGTCCAGTTCAGTTTCGTTAAATTTGTCTGTAGTTAACAAAATAATATTGCTATGACTCCTGAAGGTCTAATTCGTAAATTTTTCTATATTGCTGCTGTAGAATTAGCGTGGCGAGGAGAAGAAGGAGAAGAACAGGAGAAGACAAAAAAAATAATGATGTCTCTCCAACAAATCGCATTAAATACAATCCGGTGTTCAGTATAACGTGCTAAGGTAGTTCCAAAAGCTGTTCAAGTAGTAAATGGTTGGTTTTCCATAGTGAAAGACAGAGCTGACCTGTACGTCTTTTTCATAAACTAATATTAAAACGTGGCGACAATATTACCTCACCACGACTGTTCTTAAAACCAAATCGACCCTGGAAAAATGAAACTGACAAATGGTACGATAATGTACCTGTTGAAAAGAATACAATAAATGGATGGACTGAATCTGCTGCTAAGGTAATTGGCTTGAATGTAAAGGACAAAAAGATAAAAAATCACTTAAATAAATCAACTGCTGTTAGCGAATTGGCAAAAAATGGTGTAGAATAATATTACTGGTCATAGCAATCAAAATTCTATAAAACCATACTTAAATCTCGATCAAGAACACCACAAGATCATAAATATTATAAGATCTATAGTAAAAAATAGCAGCTAATCTAATGTTTAGTTAAATTTTAATAATTGTACTTTCCCTAACTGTACTTTTAATAAATAAATACATGTTTCGTTGTGTTTTGTTATAAATTTGTTTGTCAAAAATTTTTCCGCAGAATATTTCTCGGACTTTGACAAATGCTTCATAATTTTATGACAAATGTATCAAGCTCGTTACTTGGTAACAGCCCTCAGCCTTCGGAACGAGCTTTCGATTGTCATAAAATTATCTTGACTATTATCAATGTCCTAGCGATATTACTACTGATAAGCGGTTAGGTAGAACAAGTTTATAATTAATAACTTACTGGCTTCGGGTGTGGTTTTAACTCAACGATAAAACTTTTAACAAATATAAACTTAATTACTTTTGTTAGGTGTACGGGGAAATCATACTTAATTTCGATAATAGTATACAAGATGAATTGAAAGAATACAAACACCTTAATAATTCGAATGTCGTGGATGGTAGGAAAATATCGTTTCGATCTCGAGTAGAAAGAATATCAGATTTGCGATTTGCGATTTACAGCTGTTTGTGATTTACATACGTTGGGTTCAGGGACGGCTCGAGACTAATTCAATTGAAAAAAATAAAAAAAACCTAATAAAGTGTTTGAGTTAATCTGTGATTCCAAAAGACTCCCTAAAATTAAAATACCAAAGCTGTTTTAAAAGTAAATACAAATAATTCTTAGCAGTTGATACCACAGACACTTGTTATTAAAATTATATTTGTGTCAAAGGGGTAATTGTAAAAAAAAATAAAAAAATCTAGACAATTATGAAAGTTTGGACGGTGGATTTATGCATTAAAAAAATTCTGAAAAAATTCATGGTTGTAAAAAATGACAAATTAAAATTATTAGTGGAGTTTCAGTAAATTTTTTTTAAATAGTGTTAGTCCTAGGTAATAAAAATAATGCATCTACTTCTTATTTTATAAAACGTTAAAAATATTATGAAAATTGTACAACACATATAATAATGGAATGAATTGTGGTCGTCATTGTCTATGTATGGGGTGAGCGATAGTTTGATACGAGAACTGAAATCACTTTGCGATGAATCCACTGCTTGTGTCAGGATAAACGGAGCTTATACGGACTGGTTTAACATTGAAAAGAGTGTTAGACAAGGATGTGTGGCTTCGCCACGTAGAGAGGATGAATAAAGGACGATGGACGAAACAGATTTATAAGGCGAGTGTGAATGGGGAAGTCGGTAAAAGTTGACCTCGGCGAACATATCTCGATTAATAGTACCAACAACCGACGAGCATGTAAGAGAGCACTGATGAAAGTAGAAGAAGCGGAAGACGTGTGTTAGAACCCTAGCAAGTGAAAAAAAGTGGTCTCTGCCTGCCCCTTCGGGAAAAAGGCGTGACTATATGTATGTTTGTATGTAAACCAGTCCGTGTAAGTTCGGTTTATCCATATTTGTAAATTTAAGATTTACTAAGGCATTAAATATTTTTACAAATTGTTATCGTAATTATTGATGTGTTTATTATTTTTAACTGTTACCACTAGAGGACGGCAGACCTCTATGGAAATATTCGGAATTATGATGAAAGCGATATTGAGCCTGGTACTTTATGAAAATCCTTATTAGGTCAATAATATAAAATGTTTGTTAATGATGTAGCTACTGGAATTACCAACCATTTTATTTTTATTCATGTTTTATTTTCAAGAATTGTTATATAGTTTCGTTTGAGATAGGATAAAATATAATGTATTTGTTTTATTTCATCAAGCCATATTTTTATTTACATCAAGTAGGCTAGTGTTAAAATAGTATCTACTATTCTGGCAGTAGCCTACCTAGAGTAAGCGAAAATGTTGCTTCAACATAATTTCAAATAGGTCTCTTCGCCCTCTAGTGGTAAGAGTAAAAGTAAAAGATATGGACCCATCAAAAATTAAGATTAAATTTGATATATTACAAATGCCAAAATTTACAAGACGTTGCATGTAACAATTTAATACCATTAAATTTGTTTACGTAAATACATGATTTTTCGGTTATTATAAAATATTTACAATTTTCCATCAACTTATACCCTAAGTGTACTATATCTTAATAATTGTACTTATAAATTGTTAAAAGATTTATAGGGTTTCGTATAAAAAATTTAAAATATTGCTTAATTTTAATTCTGTTTCACCCTGTATTAAAGAAATCATAGTTAAAAAAAGAATTGATACTGATTACAGCCAACGATATGGGAATGACATTTGAATACAAAGACCTGTTGATTTATTTGAACATATTTGATTCTTAAACAAAATATAGCCACGGATTTTTTGAACAACTTGTATAAACGAAAGTATTTTTAAAATGTGCACTCAGTAACTGTACTAGCTAAAACAAAATTTTAAAGTTTTATCTCTTACCACAACGATAAAATCATTCGATGTCAGAAGTTTGCGCTACTCTGTATACAGAGTGGACCAAAAATTTGGAAACGGACAATTATCTCGTAAATTGCTAGTCCGAACTATACAAAATTTGAGAAAAGCCTATTTTGAGATATGAAGATTTCAGATTTGACATTTGCAATGTTGTCAGATTTTTCGTTTCTCTGATATTATTAGTCACTTTGGTCTTTTAAATACATCACCCTATATATATTCAGTTATAATTGAAATCTCCTCTTTAATACGAGTTTAGTCATATGTAACACTTATAATTTTATGAAGTCTAGACAAGGTCTGGAAAAATGTGGTAGAAGCATTCTACCATCGATTAGGTTAATGTCAACTTACAAATGGAGCACATTTTGAACACTTGATTAAGTAATCATTACCTATGTTAAAAAAGTTATCTTTCAATTGTTACGTTTAAATATAGTTAAAAAAAGTTTGTATTAAAACAATTATTGAGACAATTAAGCGTTGCCACATTTCTGTTTTATTTTTTTAAGACCTTCTAGACTACATAGAATCATAAGTGTTGAACTCGTATTGAAGAGAAGACTCAAATAATGACTTAATAAACGGGGTGATGTATTTAAAAAATTATAGTGAATAATAATAACAGAGAAACGAAAAATCTGACATTGCAAATGTCAAATCTGGAATCTCCGTATCTCAAAATAACCTTATCTCAAATTTTATACAATTTGGACTAGCAATTTACGAGGTAATTGTCCGTTTCCAGACTTTTAGTCCACTCTGTATATGTACCTATGTATTGTTTTATTATACACTTGGTTAAAGTTATAATCAAAAAAATTTTAATATTAAAAACAACACTTTTTAAATATTTTTTATTTCTTTTTTATTTAGAAAGCTGCTCTTTACCACAAGATAAAGGAATATGCACAAATTTTACAGCAAAATGGTTTTATAGTTCCAATAAACACCAGTGCACATTATTTAAATATGGCGGTTGTGGTGGTAATGGTAATCGTTTTCCTACCAAAGAGATGTGTATTCAAACATGTGTTAACCCCAGTGGTACAGGTTAGCTAAATGCAATAACATTTATACGTTACTATTAATTGAAGTGATAATTTCTTATGGCGCGCTGTGAACTTTTCGGGTGCGTGGTCACGTTCCCAAAAGCGTAATAATATTTTTAAATAAGTTGGATATTTGGGGATTTGAACCTGAATACACTGACGTGCTTAACATATAGCTGTATCATTCAGCCATCACGCACTCTTACTTCAAACGTTTAAGATTAGATATTTAAATTATATTTGTAACGTCATATTTGTTGAAAATAAAAGTTCTTCGGCTATTTATTAAATACGTTAAATACGTTCAGTATTTAATTACAACAAAAGTTTTCTCAATAGGTAATATTTTGTTACAATTACCTTTTGCATTAAATGTCTTCCAAAATTTTCGTATTTACAATGACAACAACGATGTGATTCTTCCCGGCCTAGTCCAGAAAGTACGTACTTCCCGGACTAGGCCAGGAAAATGCATGTGGGAATGAATGAATAAGTAAATAGCAGTCCAATTTTTTCCCAGGCACTTCAGCATTTTTGTACCTTTCCAGCTTCTTAGTTTAGTCCCATATCTTCAATTCTCCTTTTTCTTCTGTTAAGAAGTAAAAACTCATGTACTGCTATTGCCCCAGGTAAAACAATCCCTTGTTTACAACCCAGGTAGTGCCTCTATTGGGCGGTGGCTTCACATTTAAAGATAATATGAGTTGCTGTTTTCTGCTCCTTATTACATAATCTGCATATAGGTTCTGTGTCAAACACGCCTATATTGTGCAAATGTTTCCTCTAAGACCAGTGTCCCGACAAAGCCCTACAACTGTTCTAAGTTTTTCCCTACTTAGCGAGAGGAGCTTTTCTGCCTGCTTAGGTGAGGGTTCTTTCAGTATTAATTTGCTGTGCCTAGCCCCCTCTGGATATGCCCACATCAGCCGATGCTAAGAGTGGATCTAGCCATCGATCGCTGCTTTAACTCTAGCCTTGGGTATCCCTATTATTAATGGTGATTAAGAGCCCCGTCTAGCTAGTTTGTCCGCTTCTTCGTTAAAAAAATACCTTTATGCCCTGGTACCCATGACAAGGTGATCTTGTCATGGTTAGCTAAGGTTCGTAGGTTTCCGGCACATTCCCGGACAATTTTTGAGTCTATTCTCCGTAATGCCAAAGCTTTGAGTGGCGCTTGACTATCTGATCTAATAAGGATCGTTTTCTTTTTATATTCTCGTCTCAGATTTTCAACAGCACAAGCGTTTATGGCATGTACTTCAGCTTGGAAGACCGAGGCATGTCTCCCCAATAAGTTTGTTTGCTCATATTTGGGTTTTGAAGAGTTAACGCCTGAGCCAGTTCCTTCGCTGGTTTTTGATCCATCTGTGAAGTTCACCAGGTTGATCATCATTTTTTTGTCATCCCTGAGTTTTGCGTGAACCTCATAGTTTGTCTCAAAGGATATTTATGCACTTATATAATCAGTTGCCATTTCCAGAAATGGGTGTCTGATTATATTTTGTATGGTTGTATGCCCATATATTTTAGTACAGTTATGCGAGTGGGAAGTGGGTACTTTCCGGACGGTTGCAGAAAAAAGATTTTATGTTGTTAATTGTAATGATGCTAGAAAATAAAAACAGCTGAAAATTTTCATGAGAAAATATGCTGTCAAATTTAAATTCGTACCCACTTTTCGAACACTTTTTACATACAACTTACAATTTATTTATTTAAATATTTTTTAAGTATTTTTCAATAATGGTATTTAAATCATTTAATAACCAACAATGTCTTTAAATATAAAACTAGGTACACTTAAATATTACAAAAAATTTGAAAACATGTTTATTAATATTTTAGAAAGATGTAAGCTTCCAATTTCTTTGGGAAGTTGTAACTTACGATTGCTTCATTGGTTTTACGATCAATCTAATGGTGAATGTATAAAAAAAATGTATGGTGGTTGTTTTGGTAATACAAATCGATTTAATTCAAAGGAGGAATGTTTAAAATTATGTAACCCATCTGGACTGGAACAAACATTGGCAGGTACATATAGAAAATATTTAACAAATAAACCGGACAGTAAGTAGTTCAAGTACTATATAATTTTTGTTCTTTATTTTTCTTTGTCTTAATGTTATAATAATAATAATAATACAATTGGTGAATATAATTATACGAGAGTTTAATTTTAAGTTATGTATACAATCAAATTGTAAATTATATGTGTCCAGGGATGAGGTTCACAAGAGGAGAAACGAAAAATGTCATTCTTGATAAAAAGTTTTGCTTGTTCTAAAATTCCAAAAAAACTGAATAACATTCATGTTTTACTAAACCTGCTTTATTCATAATCAATTTAACAATAATCTAGTAAGTGACGTTGATAAATGCCCTGGGGATACGGGGAAAATAGAATAGATCCCAGGTATGGTCTGCCTGTCGTCAAAGGCGACCACAAGACTCCCAATCCAAAGTTTATGCGACCTGTGCTGATGGATGCATGGCGGTGGGAGAGCACCGTAGCTAACGGAACCAACATACTCGTTGACTGCAGCAAAGAAGAACTGAGAACGCTGGTAGACCGTTATCACGTCAGACTGATACGGGTTCCAGGACACCAGGAAGTTGCAGGTAATGAGAAAGTAGACGAACTTGCAAGGAGAGGTTCAAAAAAACACAAAAACCACTGGAAAAGCATACCAGGAAACAAACTTGGGAAATAATACATCAAAGGACCGTGCCATAAAAGGACGGCAGAACTGTTACTAATGAACAGGAATCAGCTAAGAATCACTAAGGGACTGTATAATGGAGGCCTGGACTGTGGGTTGTGCGGTGGGGATTCGGGGGCGGTGGAGCGCGTGCTGTACTGCTGCGAGGCGCCCAGGAGAATAGGTGGTTCTTGGGCGACTAAATTGTTCCCACCCAGTACCGAACTTGTACAAACTTGTACATAGTATGGACGTACTTTTTTTTTTATGTTCTGGTTCCCACGAAAAGGGATATCCTGTAATGTTCAGAGAACATCGTGGGAACCAAGGGAAGGAAGGTAGGAGTTGGTGTTCTTCTTAAATTTGCCTTATAATGTGCCTTATAGATCATAAGCAGCTGACTGGAGGTGAAATACCTCTTGGCACGAAACAAAAAACCAAGTTTTTGGGATGCACTTTTGTCAATGGACCTCACGTGATTTTCCCAGGAACACAGCTGATGGGGCAAGCCATAAGATGGAAGCTTGGCGAGGAGTCCCTGGTGCCAAACTCGATCGAACGCCTTGGAGATATCTAATGCCACAGCTAAAGTTTCTCCATACTTTTCAATAGATAGCTGCCATATACGTACTGGATTGGGTGCAGCGTGGTTCTTGGTCCCGGGGATTGCATGTCTTTTTTGGTCCAGTGCCTCGTGGTGGTGCAGTGTGCGTTTTGGTGTTTTCGGATCCTTACCGGGCGGTCTGCAGGTCGGGTCTCCATTGTACAATAATACAAAAACACATACGCAAGGTACAATACGCCAACAGGCCTAAGTGTCACCGGAGGCAAGAGCCAGACGGACCTAAATAGGGGTGGAGTTTTTAGTGAGTTTACCTAAACGAATCCTAAAAATGTAATGAGTCTTGAACTTTAAGCTTAATGAGTCATCTGTTAAAGATATTTTTGAAAATAATCCACAACCGAATATTTAAACTTTGTAAAGAACAGATATATCAGTTTCAATTCGGCTTCAGAAGTGCTCTTTTTTCAGTCCAAGTATCGTTTCAGCGATGCAGGGATGTCAACTGTAATGTGTATGCATGTTTTATCGATCACTCAAAAGAAGACCGAATACGACACACCAAAATGATGGAAGTCTTGAAATAAAACTGGCCTGGTTGGAAAACATATCAAGATCATCCGAAATCTCTACTGGAACCAGGTGGCTTGTGTCAGGATAGACGAAGACAGAACAGAATACAAAAAAATACCAAGAGGTGTAAGACAAGAATGCATACTGTCCCTAGTCATCTTCAATTTATACTCTGATTATATCTTTAGAGAGGCGCTGCAAAATATTGAAGCCGGAATAGTACTGAATGAGGAACGGTTAAACAACATAAGGTATGCAGATGACACTGTTATTTTCGCAGACAGCCTTGCTACGTTGCAGGTTCTGTTGGACAGAATCACAGTTTTCAGCCGATAGCATGGGCTGGAAATAAACAAGAGTAAACCGAAGTTTATGATAATAAGTAAAAACCAAGACATCCTTCTTCTTTTTAACGTGCCGTCTTTACTGAAGGTTGGCTACAATTTCCGCAAATCTCTCTCTGTCCTGTGCTGCTCTTAGTAGTGACTCTGAACTCAGGCCAGTCCAATCCCTAACATTCTTTAACCACGAATTCTGTCTCCTGCCCGGTCCTCTTTTACCTTTAATCTTGCCCTCCATATCAGTTGTAGGAACTCGTATCTCTTGCCTCTGTATATGTGTCCCAGGTAGCTTGTCTTGCGTCTTTTGACCATTTCCAAGATTTCTTTGTCCCCTTTCATCCTTCCTAGAACAGTTTTATTGGAGACATGCTCTGTCCATGATAGTTTGAGCTTTCTACGCATTACCCACATTTCAAAGGCTTCTATTCTACGCATCGATCGTATTCCCATCGTCCATGAATCGCTACCATATAAGAGGATTGAGTAGATATAAGCTTTTACGAATCTGTATCTGGTGTTTAGCGATAATGTAGGGTTTGTTAAGAAATGCGCTTCTTGCGTTTTATATACGGCATTTGATTTCTGTTTCCGGGTTTAAATCTCGTGTTATCCAGCATCCCAGATATTTGAACTTGTCAACCTGCTCTATTTGTTTGTTATATATGTTTATATAGGTGTTCACATTTGCCTTTTTGGAGATAGTCATTGTTTTTGTTTTTTTCTTGGATGTTTTGTTCCCAATACAAGTTTTTAATCAGGTTGATGTCAGTTTGGTCTAGCCCTTGTTCGTATAGGAGGTTGATTAGTTCTGTATGTTTTACTCAGTCAAAGGCTTTTTCGTAGTCTATGAAACATAGGTGTACATCTTGTGTTTGGTCTTTGCATTTTTGCAGGAGTACATTAAGCCCAAACAGCGCTTCTCTCGTTCCAAAGCCCAGACGGAATCCAAATTGTTTCTCTCCTATATTTTGATCGCATTTTGAGTATATCCGTTGGTGTCTGATTCTTAAGGCTATCTTTAGTACATGACTTATCAAACTAATCAAACGATATTGTGAGCACTTGTTTGCTCCGCTCTTCTTTGGTATCGGAATAAATATAGACTGGACCCAATCGTGTGGTACGAAGCCTGTGCAATAGATCTTGTTCATGAAGGCTGTCATAAGATTGAGGTTTTCATCATCCAACAATTTCAGCATCTCAGTATAGACATTATCCTCACCTGCGGCTTTACGTATCTTTGATAACAAGACATCCGTGGAAGCTTATTAGCAGATGAAACTTTCCTGGAAAGGGTTAATAGTTACGTATACTTGGGCACAAACATTAATGATGAGTGAAACCACTCTATTGAGATCAGAACTCGCATTAAAATGGCAAGAACCGCATTTCTCGAGATGAAAAAAGTTTTCACAAGCCACGACATACAGCTAACCACGAAAATACGTTTACTTCGTTGTTACGTGTTTTCAATACTATTTTATGGAGTCGAATCGTGAACGCTTACGGAGGCTTCCTCCAAAAAACTTGAGGAATTTGAAATGTGGCTGTACCGGAGAATTTAAAAAATACCTTGGACAGACCGGGTTACCAATGCAGAAGTGCTGAGAAAAATGGGCAAGGAAAGAGAATTCCTCGATACGGTTAAGGCACGAAAGTTACAATATCTAGGACATGTAATGCGTAATGAGAGCCAATACAAACTTTTGCAAAATATTCTACGAGGTAAAGTGTATGGAACTAGAGGACCAGGCAGACGACAAATATCGTGGCTAAAAAACTTAAGAGCTTGGTTTAACCAGACAACAACTCAGTTATTCCGAGCTGCAGTCAATAAAGTGCGAATAGCCAACATCCGGAACGGATAGGCACTACAAGAAGAAGATACCTGACACAGTCAGTGAAGTATCACAGTGGATCTTAAGCTTCCGGACTTATAAACTCTCCGTAAAGGATTTTCCCCACCTCTGCACCAAAAAGAAAAAAAAGTGACGTTTATGTCAATAAAGAAGTGAGTGACGTTATGTAAGGAATAATATTTAAATTATCATTCTGTTTTAAGAATGCTAACTCTTCAACAAATAATATATCTGGTAAAATGATATGGTATTGGGAGTGTTCTGTACTAGTATGCAATTTGAATATTTAATGAAAAATATCAAGATGTACACATTTCGTGTAATGGACTTAAAAAAAATAATAAAGAAATTCAATGAAACAGGAAACAGTTAAAGACGAAAAAAAATTGAAAAAAGCATACCGTGAAGATGACGACGCAGCTACTGCTTTGGTTATAAATTTAGTAAGGAAAAATACCAAGCTGAGTTTACGAAAAAGGGCAGAGAAAGTTGGTTTCAGCAAGAGCCACGAGCAGAAAATATTTAATGTTAACAAAATTCATCCGTTTAAACCAAGTTTATACATACATACATATAGTCTTTTTCCCGTAGGGGTAGGCAGGGACCACTTGCTTTCACTTGCTACGGTTCTTACACACATTTTTTGCTTCCTCTACTTTCATCAAGGCTCTCATGCATGCTCGTCGGTTGTTGGTACTCTTGACATGGCCTTTCTTCAAAACAATGTTGATCTGATCGAGATATGTTCGCCGAGGACGACCTCTACCGACTTATCCATTCACATTCGCTTTATAAATTGTTTTGTCAATCTTCCTTCATCCATCCTTTCTACGTGTCCAAACCATCTAAGCATTTCTTTATTTATCTCTGTAACCACATCTTCTTTTACACCACAGCGTTCTCTTATCTTACTATTTTTTACTTTATCCAACCGAGTCACTCCGGCTATACTTCTCAAACTACTCATCTCCAAAGAATTCATCCTATTTTTATGCTTCTTCTGCCAAACCCAACATTTACTACCATACATAAGTGTAGGAACCAACACACCTCTATGCACAGCCAGACGTGCCTTTTTTGACACTTTCTGGCTATTCATATAGCTGTGCAGTGCCCCATTTATCTGTTTTTCTGCCAACACCCTTTGCTCAATGTCACTGTCATACTTTCCATCTTCCTCACCAGAAAGTGATATTGACGGAAGTTAAGCAAATAATAAAAGAAATCAATACAAAAAAGGCGCCTGATTATGATTTAATCTCTGACAAAACTTTACAAACACTATCAGAAAAAACGTACAAACTTGTAGTATACATCTTTAATGTCATGCTGAAAATAAACTACTTTCCATGCACTTGGAAAGTTGCCCAAATAATAATGATCCTTAAACCGGGGAAAAAGCCAAAGGATCCTACAGCTCCTACAGACCGATAAGTTTACTTCCATCTCTATCAAAAATATTTTAAAAGCTGTATGTTAAAAGACTCACCAAGCTAATAAATCAAAAGAAAATAATACTAGACCCTAAGTTCGGATTTCGCAATAAGCATGGGACGGTAGAGCAAGTCCATAGGCTAGTCAATCAAATGAATAGGAATATGAATGACAAAAGACACTGTTCTGCAGCCTTCCTTGACATATCCTAAGCTTTTGATAAAGTGTGGCACAACGGACTCCAAGTCAAACTTAAAAAACTACTTCCCCATCCTCACTCCTCAAATCATGCATAACTAACAGACATTTCACTGTGATACAAGGCAATGAACATACTGATATTCAACCCATACACTCTGGAGTTTCACAAGGGAATATCTTAGGACCAATTCTTTACCTGATGTACTGATGTGATAGAAATAAGTATTAACCAGAAATTGGCTTTATTCAGCAAAATACAACATGACATGTGATATGACATGAACATAACATGAATTGATAATCAATAACAGAAATAGAACAAAACAATTAACTATCGAAATACAGTGTGTATGTAAATGGTATTTCGAATATGAATTAATTATCACATGTACACAGCAGATTTACCGACTTCAAGATCCATCCTCATAGCAACATATGCTGGTGACACTGCTGTCATCTTACACTGATCCAACAATGGCCTTTTACATCTTACAAGCTACTCTAAACAAACTACAGTGCTGGCTAAAAACATGACGTATCAAAGCCAATGAAGCAAAATCGATTTACGTAATATTCACCCTACAAAGAGAAACATGTCCACCGGTAACGATTAATAATAGTAAATTTCAACAAGCAGAGGATGCAAAATACCTAGGCATACACTTGGATAGACGTCTACATTATATATACTGGATTTTTGACCGAAAATCAAAACTGTCCATAGATAACAAAATTTTGTTTCATAAAATCATCTTAACACCCATCTGGACGTACGGCATACAACTATGGGGTACCGCTAGTAACTCCAATACCGCCATTCTTCAGACGTTTCAAAACAAAGTGCTACGTGCAATAGTGGAGACGCACCCTATTATATTCCTAACGAGGTAATTCATCATGACATCCCTCTGGAATCCGTCAAAGAAGCTATAACTTGTTTCAGTGCCAAGTACAGTGAAAGAGTTTCAGCTCATCCCAATGTGCTAGCCAATTAGTTAAATGCGCGCAACAACAGTGAAATGCAAAGGTTGAAACGCCTGCTACCATCAGATCTGAACAATGAGCACAGATAAGTTTAGATAGTAAGACAGAAACAAAAAAAAACAAACAAAACAAAAACTCTAGAATAAGAATTAGATTAAAATTAACTTAAAAGAGGTTACTCGCTGGAGTTATTCTCCACAAGTCATCCACCTATCCATATCATTGCCTGCCTTAGGCAGATTGCAGTTACTCGGAGAGTAAAAAAAATAGACTTTATTTGCTCCCCTTTACGGAAATCATTAGTGAGTGATGTCAAAGTTGGTAAAAAGTTACGTATTTTTGGTCGGCGTGTTTTCTGTCGGGGATTTTATGTCGCGGGGATATTTTGTCCAAGGATATTTTGTTGGCGATATTTTGTGGGGGATATTTTTTTCGGGTATCAAAACGCAGGCCACCACAGAATTTATTGTAAAAGTCAATTTGCTAAAAAAGTAAACGTATGGTGTACTGTATTACTAGACCGAATAATCGGACCGTATTTTCTGAAAAAGTCATTAAATCAGGAAGTATTTTGCTGAAAAAATTTTTAATACCTGAATTATATGACCTTCCATTGCAGCAAAGGCGTACAATGTTATTTCAGCATGATGGCTGTTCGTCACATTCGGCTTTGCTGATAAGAGGATGGCTGGATGAATATTTCCCGGAACGGTGGATAAAATAGGACGGTATGCGGCTGTCAGTTAAAACGTCATGAGTTGTAATGTTAAAAACTTGCAAAATGATAACTATAAAATAAGAGATGTCAACAAGACATTTTTGTATTTAACCTTGTTATATATTTCGTGTTTATGACCTAATTATTGTACGTTTAAAAAAAAATAGTATATTTGATTTGAAGGAGAAGTGACTTTTCATGGCTTGCCTTCTATTAACTTTTATAACTCAGACGCGCCATAAAAAGTCCTACTTCTCCTCAGCTTGAAATAAATGTTTTAAACTCTCTTATACATTTTTAGATGCCTGCTTTCAGCCAATGGATAAGGGAAAATTAAATTGTCGAAAGTTTGAAATTAAATATTATTTTGATTTTGATTACGGGCAATGTAGAAAATTTTGGTTTACCGGTTGTGGCGGTAACGATAATCGCTTTAAGAATAAAATAGATTGCGAACAATTGTGCATCTACTCCAAAAATAAGGGTAAATTATCTATTTATTTTGATAGCATTTACCGAAATAGAAACACGCGCAAACAGATTCATTTACTTAAAATTTAATTTTAAATATTATGGTATTAATTTAAACTCAATCTTGTTCAATTTTTTTAACATTTATTATTTTTTTTTTATTTAATATAACTTCCTTCATATTACTTATCAATGTTTAAAAAATTTAAAAAAAAATGTGAGTTTATACAAAAAGTTCCCCTTTTCCTTTATTGGAAGTGGGTTAGGTTAGGTTAGGTATCATGTGAGTAGAGCGTAAATCGCCCCTTCACTGCGACCTTTAGTAGATCTATTGTGGCTCACCCCTAGAGGTTACAGTTCACAGCACAATCAATCGTCTGACAACTTGATATCTTTCTCTGCAAAGAAGTATCGCTTGAAATTCTCAGTTAAGTTTTCTAAATGGCTTCCTATGGTTTTTAGCATCACAGCTTTATGAATATCTTTCAATGGGGAATCTTGCACAAAATCGCAAAATGTGGGAAACATTTCCAAACTGTTTTCTTTCAATTTGTTATGCCATAACTGCAATTTCTTACAAAAAGCATTAATCTTTTGACTTAAGTCAAATATATTTACGTCTTTTCCTTGCAGCTGAAGATTAAGTATATTAAGTTTTTCAAAAATATCTACTAAATAAGAAAGCTTCAGTAAAAATAATTTGTCGAAAAAATCTGTTGAATGCTTGTGACCTTCCTCGCTTAAAAATATCGCTATTTCCCTTCTTAATTCAAAGACACGCTTAACCGTCTTACCGCGTGACAACCATCTGGATGAGGAATAAAACAACAAAGATTGATGCTCAGCTCCCATATCTTCACACAGAACAGAGAACATCCTTGTTTTTAGTGGTCTGGTTTTTATAAAGTTAACAACTTCAATAACTACTGTCAAAATCATGTTTAGTCCAGGGCTTAGCTTAGATTTTGATGCTAACGCTTCCCGATGTATCATGCAGTGCGTCCAGATAATTTCTGAGGATTCCTTTTTTACTAGCGCTTGTAAACTGTTGTATTTACCAGACATGGCTTGAGCTCCATCGGTGCAAATCGCAACACAATTTTTCCATTGCAAATTCATTTTAGTAATAGAATCATTTGTAATCTTGAACAACTCGGTGGCTGTAGTTCTTCCTTCAATCTGTTTACAAAACAATAAATCTTCACATATTTTAGAACATTGACAGAATCTAATGTAGCAAATCAAATGGGAATCATTATTAGAGTCAGTTGCTTCGTCAAGTTGTATAGCAAACAAGTTTCCAGTAAGCTCAGATTCAAGCTGCTGCTGCATATCAACTGATATATCGTTAATTCGTCGACAGATTGTATCATTTGACAGAGGAATATTGTTAAGTTGTGAAGTAAAATTTTCACCAAACATTATTTCTACAATGTCTTTGCAAGCGAGTAAAATAAGTTGCTCTGCAATAGTGTGCGGTTTTTTGCATTTAGCTACTTTGTATGCCACTTTATATGATGCCAAGAGAGCCTTCTCATTTACTGCCAGTACTCTATGGAAGCTGGATTTTTGTTTTTTAAACAATCTGAGTTTCTCCACAAAAAAATCTCGCGGTTTATTGACATATTCTCTGTGCAGCGTTTCTAGATGCCTCTGTAATTTATTTGGTTTCATGCTATCTGCAGCCAATACTTTTAAACAGATAACGCATTGTGGTTTTTCTTCGCCACCTACTTCAAGGCTAGTAAAGCCCAAATTTAGGTATGTCGATGTACAAGCCCCGTCATCCTCAAGTTTTCGTTTTAAAAATTTATCCATACTACATCTACTTATAAACTCACATTTCACAATAATGCTTGCTTGGTGTTAAAACACCTTCACTGAGAGACTGAGAATACCGTATGTGCGCTTCTGTATTTATAGTGCGTTCAGACAGTTCGAGAAAGATCAGGAAGCTTGAATACGTGGCACGAACGCCGCGAACTTTCCGACAGCATCTTTGGCGCTCTCGACGAGACAATGTTGCCTATTTTAGTCCAAATTCCTAGGTCTACGGATTGGGGGGCGCAACATTTTTTAAATTAAAACAGGGGGGCGTGAATAACAAAAGTTTAAGAACCGCTGAGTTAAGAAATGAAACGAAATGATAGAATATAAACACAAATGTCAATGCCTGTATGCCTCGTGCTGAGTGTTGTGTCGTCACTTATACCTAGTGTTTGAATTAAAATGGCTACTTCAGTTTTCGTTCCAGTAAAACGAGTTGGAAAATGTCCATTGTTCGTTAACGAAAATATTATTATTCTTAATGTACATAATTGCCATAAATGGAAAAAAATCTCAAATCTTAGATATGCTGACGACACTATTCTGATCGCTAACTCAGCAGAAGAACTTACAGAATTGATACAACGATAACTTGGCCAAACAGCAATGAGCCAATTACATAAAATTTGGAAGGATCGATATATATCCATCAATACCAAAAAATCACTGGTCCATGCTCTAGAGTTTCTCCATTTTCTAGTACGCTTCCGAGATATGGGTTATGAAGGCAGCCGACAGGTGTCGAGTCAACGCCTTTGAAATGTGGGTATGGCGAAGAATGCTAAGAATGCCGTGGACGGCACATCGCACCAATGTGTCAGTGCTGAACGAGATTGGACCATCAAACCGTCTCAGTAGCTTGACGTCAGCGCGAATACTCAACTTCTTCGGACATATAATTCGTCACGACAACATTGAGAGACTGATTGTCCAGGGCAAACCCCTTGGCAATAGGAAACGCGGATGCTCCCCATCTAGATGGAAAGCCATTGTATAAAAAGTAACCGAGCGTCCACTAGTGGAAGTCATTAGAACTGCTGCTGACCGTGGGAGATGGCGAGAGACTGTAAGAAGAGTTCTAAGTAATAACACCTGACATTAACTTGTGATCACTACACGTCGTTCTCGACATTATACTAAGAAGAAGAAAACATGAATTTCTCAAACACCAAATCCTTTATATAGTGCTGATATTGTAGTGGAAATTTATTCGTAACTGACTGTAGTTTCAAAATCATTAATACATAAATTAAGGATTAAAGAAAAAAGTAGGGCTACGCAAACATTGAATGAAAAACTGCGAATATCGATGAAGACTACAAACTTGGAATCAGAAAAATAGTACATTTTCATTTTAAGAAAGAAAATACCAACTTTTGACAAAATTGTAAATTGAAAAAGACCGAAATATATCTTCAACGATAAGCAAAAAAAAATTGTGGAAAGCTTTAAAAAATATATATTTTAACTGGGAAAAACAAAATAGGAAATCGCTTTTAATAAAAAAGGATGAAATTATTAGCTGGAGAAGACATTTTTTAAGACAGATAAAACAGTTTTGAAGTGATAATAGACATTGAAAGTGTTGACAGTTTTGTTAAGGGTGGTTTTACTTTTTTTTCAGTGCTGTGAGCCGGCAAAATTCCTGACGAATAAAGGAAAAGCACAATAATCCCCTTATTTAAGAAAGGAGCAAGAACTGACCCTTCTAACTATAGAGGCATCACTTTCACTATTTACCAGCATTTTAGCTACCAAACTAAGTTCCCACACACCGCTTAATAAAGAACAACAAGGCTTTCACAAAAATAGATCCGCAATAGATGCGTTTTTTACCACAGACAAATAGCAAAGAAGTCCCTAGAATACAACACACCTGCATTACTCTGGATCCGTGCATTCCTCTGCATTCGTGGACCTAACCAAGGCATTTAATAGAGTTAGATTGGAGGATGTAATCAACACATTGAAGCAAAAAAATGTACCAAATTAACTACAATAATTAATATTGGAACTACAGTTGTTATACGTCAAGGGGACAGCCTAAGCCCGCTGATATTTAACACCATAATGAATAACATAATAGACAGAGTCTAAGAGACCGCTTTCGGATTCAGAATGGGCAACAGGGAAATAAAAATTCTCTGCTATGCAGATGACCCTGTTCTAATAGCCGAAAGCGAAGACAATCTGCAAAAACTAGTATATGCCATTAAAACGGAAGCCAGAAAATGAAACTTGGAAATCTCGAAATCAAAAACAAAATCGACGACCATGAGCAAAAGACCCACTAAGATGTAAACTAGTAATTGATGACGTACCGATAGAACAGGTCATAAATTTCGACTACCTGGGTTGCAAGATCTCCAGCCAAGAAAATTTGGAGGAATAAGTCAAATGAAACGTGAACAAAGCTGCATTAATCTCTGGTCATCTTAAAAGCATTTGGCGAAACAAACCGATAAGCATTCAGAGTAAGTCACGAGTCTATAAAACATGCGTAAGGCCAGTAATGACCTACAGAGCAGAGACAAGAGTCGATACATCAAAAACCAAAAGAATGCTCAGAACAACAAAGATAAAAACAATACGCGAAATAACAGGCAACACCCTTCAGAATAAGGAAAGGAACGAAGACCTAAGAAGACAAACTGACACCAGTGATATCGTAAGATGGTGTAGAGCTCGACGAAGATACTGGAACGCACATGTCAGCAGGATAAATAAAGACGGATTACCACGAATCGTCAGGAAACACATACCAACAGGAAGAAGACCTCTGGGCAGACCATCAAAAAGATGAAGAGACAGCTGGCAGTCCACATCACAGGAAAAAAATCATTGAACTACAGGCGGTACGCCTTTTACAAGTGGAAAAAGAAGGTTTTATAAAGTTTTAGTCAAATCATTCGGGCAATTACCATGAACATATGAACGGCAATGTGTTCGAAGAATATTTTGAACAAATGTCATACCTTATGACACCTAATCTGTGATAGTGATGGACAATGCCAATTTCCAAAAAAGTTGACAAAATACCGACTAGTTATTGAAGAAAAGCAAATATTATTCAGTGGCTTGGACAGAAAATGGTATTATTTGACGAAAGTATGGCGAAAAAGGAACTGTTGTCCATAGTGTTTTTAAATAAAGCTAGCTTTACGGAGTATATCGTCTGCTCCTGTATCACTGCGAACTAAATCCCATTGAACTCGTTTGGGCTTGAGTAAAAAATTTGGTAACAAGGACAAGCACGACGTTTACAATAAAAGGTATGAAAATTCTCATGAAGGAATCTCAAAAAAATAACGATTCCAGAAAATACCGTAAGTGTGTTGAGCATGTAATAATAAAAAAAGACAAAATGTGGAAACTAGACCCTTTTATTAAATATATAACCCAGGTGGGGTGTAATAAACCTTGCGGTACTTTGCAGACGTTTAACAACTTTGAGTGGAAACAAATTTTTTTTCACTGAAAATAGTCGCAAAATGATAGAACTATCGTGTGGGCCTCGGACGGCCCGCACTGCGACAGAAGATGATTGTGGACCCGCTTTTTAAAAAGTTGCAGGTCATAGTTATCTGGAAAAACTGATTTTAAAAGCTTGTTCCATTTCGTAGCAGCCCTGTAAAAAAAGGATTCTTGATGGAAATTGGTCCTTGTAGTGTCAATCTTGAGAGTAAATGGGTGAGACTGATCAGCGTGCCGAGTTCTTCGGCCGAATGTAACCAGTGGTGCTATAAGAGTTTTTATTTCTCTGGAGCATCTGACCTGGAAATATCTATAAAATATTGTCTGGTCTGCAACTCTTCTTCTATGTTCTAGTGGGAGAAGGGTATCTGTGAGATTTGAGCTGTTTATCAACCAAATGGACCTTTTCTAAATGGAATATAGAAAACGAAGAGAATGCCTTGCTGCCGAACCAAAAATATGCGAGCAATACTTCAGTAGAGGTCGGATTTGAGCCTTGTACGTCGTCAACCGTTGATGAGGAGTAAAAAACTTTCTAGCTTTCCACAGAAAACCCAGCTTTGTGATGTTAGCTACATGGTCATGCAAGGACATATAATAAGACTCCCAAAATAGAGATGAAGAGACTTGATTTAAGGGTATTTCCGGACATTGTAATGGAATGATTTGAGAAATTTACTTTTTTGAAAAACGTAGTGCTTTGTGTTTTCTGGGCGTTGAACTGAACACGATTTTTGGTTCCCCACTCGACGATTGCTTCAAGATCTCTATTAATGGAGTCAACCTGTTCCTGCCTGAGTCTATTTGTATCATTCACCGAAAGTGATCGATAGGATGTAAAAGTTGAGACAAGTGTGCTGTCGTCTGCGAAACTGTAAATGGGGTTCGTAGTGGTTTTCAAGATGTTGATGTGTAATAGAAATAGAGTGGAGGACAGGATGGAACCTTGGGGACCTCAGCATTTTAAATTATAATAATATTGTTAAATTTATATAGTTTACTTTAAACATTATAAATTATTGCTTTAGAAGAGTTATTGTAGCTTTGTCTTTTTCGAATATGTATTAAAAGTATACTTTGATTTGTTACATTAGCAAGTTATAGTATATTCTTCAAAGAGCGTATAATGATGGCTATTTTCGGGAATTAAAATTTCGAAACGAGCCGCAGGCGTGCAAGCTCCGTTTATCCTGACACATGCAGTGGAATCCTCGTAAAGTGATTTCAGTGCTTGTATTAAACTAACTTTTATACCATATATAGACAATATCGACCACAATTTACTCCTCACCACTCTGTCATAGGCCTTTTTCAAGTCTATAAAAGCGCAATAGTCCTTACTTCTAGCCAAGAATTGTTCGAATATACCTCGTAATAAAAAGACCTAATCCACACATCTCCTTTCTCTTTTAAATCCTGCTTGCACATCCTATATCATCTTCTCAGTTTAATTCGTCATTTTTTTAATCAATATCTTTGCCTACAGTTTGCCGGCTATGCTAATACCTTGGTAGTTCTTACAGTCCTGCTGCGACCCTTTTCCCTTGTAAAGCGGCACGATAACGGCCATGAACCAGTCGTCTGGTACAAACTCTCATGTTTTTAGTAACTCTCTTTCCTATATTCAGTTTGATCTCCCACAGTTTCTTTCTATCAACCATAGTTACCATTCCCGATTCTCTAATATGCTCAACTCTTTGACCCTCATTTGGGAACTAATGAAAAGTCAAATTAAGGTTTTTTACACACTCAGTTACATCCAGGTACACAACAATTTGCTCTGCTAATAATTTTTACTATTAACAAATTATTAGTCACTATTAAACAACGATAATCCTCGCACAAATGCAAGCTTTGGGGTATATAAACACCAAGCAATCATACTTGCTGGTCACGTGATATTGATGCGAGTTTATTTCGCCAGATAGCGTATAGCTTAGAATTAAAACTCAATAGATAACGCATATGTAATTGTTGTAGAATGCAATGGTCGTAGAAAAATTATATTCTTTAATTTTTTTGTAGGAATATGTCATGCTCCATTTATGAAAGGAAACTGTAGCAGTGAGTACGAAACGTGGTATTTCAACCGCAAAACATTAAGGTGTCAAACCTTTTTTTACAGTGGATGTGGAGGCAATAAAAATAAATTTGTATCAAAAGAGGAATGCGAAGAAACGTGTTTATGGGTACCTACAGATGGTTTTACCAACCCGGTTGTTTAATAATCAACTATATTTAACATTATTTAAAATTATAAAAATAAATATTTAATACAGATATCGTGTATATTAATAAATTTTTTTTAAAAACCTGGTAATTTTTTTTAATAATTGAGTAAGTAATTGTAAGATATATTTGGATTCGCCCCCGTAGTCGACGAGTGCTTTTGGATACCTAGAATAAACGCATCAATGACTGAGGTCACTATCCGCCATCGCACTATCAGGAAAATCCTACGAAATCTTGACTCTAATAAGGCAGCAGGACCAGATGTAATTCCGACAATTTTCCTGAGGACCTGTGCTCAAGAGCTCACCCCAGTTCTCTGTAGACTCTTCAAGTTATCATACAGCAAAGGAGTATTTCCGCCCATGTGGAAAAACGCCAACGTCAAAGTCCAACCGATTCCTAAAAAAGAAAAGAAGACTATTTCTGCAAATTATCGCCCTATTGAATTGCTCTCAGTCATATCCAAAGTTATGGAAAAAGCGATTAACACAGAACTTATCAAATATCTGGAGAAATTTGAGATAATCCATGACAGACAATATGGATTTCAACAACTTCGGTCTACTGGAGATTTGCTGGCTTATGTCACTCAGCTCTGGACAAACACTATTGAAAAGTTTGGTTAATCCCGTGCAATAGCCTTGGATATATCTAAAGCCTTTGACCGCGTTTGGCACCAGGCATTGTTAAGTAAATTATCTGCCTACGGTCTCCCAACCATGCAAGATCGCTCCTTACATGTGGCAGTTGACGGTATTTCTTCTGATGCGTTTAAAACTAATGCCGGGGTCTCCCAGGATTCCATCCTGTCCCCCACCTTATTTCTTTTACACACCAACGACTTTTTGAAAACCACCACAAACCCCATTTACAGTTTCGCAGACGATAGCACACTTGTCTCAACTTTCACATCCTATCGATCACTTTCGGTGAATGATACAAATAGACTCAGGCAGGAATAGGTTGATTCTATCAATAGAGATCTTAAAGCAATCGTCGAGTGGGGAACCAACAATCTTGTTCAGTTCAACGCCCAAAAAACACAAAGTGCCACGTTTTCCAAGAAAGTGAATTCCTCAAATCATCCCATCACAATGTCCGGAAATACCCTTGAACCAAGTCCCTCCATCTCGATTTTGGGAGTCACGGTGTCCAATAATATGTCTTGGCATGACCATGTTGCTAAAATCGCAAAGTCGGCAAGCCAGAGGCTAGGTTTTCTGTGGAAAGCCAGAAAGTTTTTTAATCCTGATCAACTGTTGACGACGTACAAGGCTCAAATCCGACCTCTACTGGAGTATTGCTCGCACATTTGGGGTTCAGCACCAAGGCATTCTCTTCGTCTTCTAGATTCCATTCAGAAAAGAGCCATTCGCTTGATAAACAGCTCAACTCTCACAGTTACCCTTCACCCTCTAGAACATAGAAGAAGAGTTGCAGACCAGTCATTGCTCTACAGATATTTCCATGGCAGATGCTCCAGAGAAATAAAAACTCTTGTACCACCATTGGCTACATTCGGCCGAAGAACTCGGCACGCTGATCAGTCTCACCCATTTACTCTCAAGATTGACACTACAAGGACCAATCTTCATCAATAATCCTTCCTTTACAGGGCTGCTACGGAATGATTCCAAAATAAGTTTTTCCAGAGAACTATGACCTGCAACTTTTTAAAAAGCGTGTCCACAATCATTTCCTTTCTATAATCCCTTCCCCTTCTAATAGTCGCAGTGCGGGCCGTCCGCGGCCCACACGATAGGTCTACCCTTTTTGCGACTATCTTCATAAAAAAAAGCAGCATTTTTGTTATCGAGGGATAGTTTGAATACGCTTTACGATAAATATAGTGTTTGAGTAGAATACCTTTTTATTATTTCTTACATAATTTAAAAAAAAAATGTCTTTTTTAAGTAATTACAGAAACTAAAAACTAATCAAGTGGAAATATTACGTGAAAAATTAAAGAAAACAAATCTCCATTTACAAGGTACAAGGGCACGTGTGCACATGAAGTTGAATTTAAGTTTTTTTAAATGATTCAGGCCATTTGCATAAGTTGATTAAAAGTATACCGTTACTTCAAAATAACTTATTGACATAATGTTTTAAATAGTACACCCTGTATTTATTTTCAGTTTTTTACAATTTATTAAATTACAAATACAACCGTTTAGACTGCATAATTCTATCCTTAATTATTTTACAGTTATTGAGAAAAATAATTTACGGAAACGTTTTTATTACCAAAATAATTAACAGGAACAAAAAACCTTTAAATATTTCCAGAGAAAATAGTTTAAAGGCAATAAATCTGGAGATCTGGCTGGCCACTCAAGTGTACACCTTCTTGCAATCCACCTGTCTTGGAAAACTTCATTTAAGTAATTTCGAACAGCAACACCAAACTTTGGTCGTGCACCATCCTGCTGAAACCAAATGTTATTAAAATTGTTACCAACTGCATTTCTTATTGCAGGAAATATTTTTTTTATTAACAAATCTAAATACTTTGGTCCATTTAAATTGCCTTTTACAAAGAATGGTCCAAAAACAGTGGTACCGATAATACTTGCCCAAATATTAACTTTTTTGTTACTTATGCGGAATAAGTAGTATCTTAGAGCACGCTGTTACGGTTGAAAAATAGCTGTTTGCCCATTTGAGTGCGATAAGATTACTTTGGCGCACGCTTACGTCATTTGAGTGCGAAAAGTTTACTTGGCGCACGCTTACGTCATTTAAGTGTTACTTGGCGCACGCAAATTATACTTAGCACACGCAAACTATCCTTGTCGCACGCAAATTCGAACCACCAACCTTTCGGTTAACAGCCGAGCGTGCAATTGTCAAGTTGACATTACAAAGTTTATATTTTTATTTCAGTTAATATTTTTGGTCTGGACCCCTGTTTTATGCTTGCGTTCATTCCGCATTCGCAATAAAAATAGTATGTGCAACCCGTGCGATGTTGTCGCTTCGCTCATGCGTTCAACTTCGCTCTCGTGTACAATCGCCAACTTATTGCACTAGTTGCACAATATACCATCTGCAGTTGTAATCATCTTTAAATAATTTTTGCAATAGCTTTACTTTATAAGGATGAAACTTATTCTTTTTAATAATGTTACTCCCACACTAACTTCTTCTTCTTCTTATAGTGCATCTCTTATCGGAGGTTTGCTATCATCACAGCTATCCCGACCTTATTGACTGTAGCTCGGAAGAGTTCAACATTGCTACAATTGAACCAGTCCCTTAGGTTTTTAAGCCAAGACACATGGCGTCTTCCAATATTCCTTCTTCTACCAATATTTCTCTGAACTATTAGCTGGAGAAGTGCGTATTTCGGTCCTCTTATTTTATGACATAAATATTGAAGTTTTCTCTTTTTTATGGTGTTAATGACTTCACATTTCTTATTTATCCGATTTAGGACTCCAAATTAGATATCTTTTCTGTCCAGGGGATACGCCACATTCTACGGTAGCACCACATTTTGAAGGCTTGTAGTTTGTTTGTGTGATTCTTCTTGAGAGTCCATGCCTCCACTCCATACAAAAGTGCGAAAAACACGTAACAATGCAGCATCCTCATCCTAAGTCCAATCTTGATATCTCGACTGGTAAACAACTTTTTCATTTTCGTAAATGTTGACCTGGCTATCTCTATTCTCGTTCTTATCTCTCTTGTTTGGTCACCCGATTGTTCTATCCAGGCTCCCAGGTATTTGTGTGACTACACATTCTCTATTAAGATGTCTGCTACTGACACGTTTACATGGTTGTAGCACACCAACATCATGTTCTTATGTAGTTTTCCGAATGCATGTAGAAGTATTTTCTACAAAACTTTGCATAACGTCCAAGGAGTTTTTATCATTAGTTACGGTCTTAGGGCGATTTTTAGTTAAACCAATTTTTTTAAAAATTTCACAATTCTCCAAACTGCAGTTTTGGTAATTTGGTTGCGATTTGGATACGTTTTAATAAATAAGTAAGCACGAGTACCTTATCATAAGTTCTTTTACGATTACCCTAACCTCTCGTGATAAGAATTATTATTATTAACATACTTAAATTTTAAAAGTAACCAATAACAATAAACAACTTTTACTAACGACAATGAGAAATAATTCCTGACATTTAAAAACAATTAATGGTAGAAAAACCCACTACTTTTTTGTCATAAACAATTTTAGTTTTAAACCACAGTAACTTTGGAAATATTAAAGGCAGAAGTTTGCGGTTTTGACTGTTGTTTTTGTAAATTAATATATTATGACAAACTAAAAATACATACAGGGTGTACTATTTAAAGAATTATGTTTATAAGTTATTTTGTAGTAACAGTGTACCCTGTATATTTCTAATCGACTTATGCAGCCTAAATGATTTGAAAAAACTTTTATTTAACATTTTTTTGTAAACCCAATAGAAATCGAAATATTAGTAAGTTACAGTACTTTGTATAATGGTTGCACTTTATTCATCTGAAATTATAAATACACGATCCGACGAAAAATCGGTATCGTATTAGAACGAATATTGAAGTACAAGAGCTCTTCAACGATAGTGATATCGTGCAAGAGATTAAATCCCAACGATTAAGATGGACAGGCCACGTACACAGGCTTCAGGATGAAAGACGAAAGATTGGTGTGGGAGGAGGTTCAAACAGGAAAAAGACCACCCGGGCGCCCCAGAATGCGTTGGACAGACAACATTAAATCAGATCTACAAAAAATAAATATCTCTTTTATGGAAGACGTTTACCCTTTAGTGAAAGAGATATAGTTGATAAACAGATAGAAGACTGGATTACAGATGAGATAGTAGAACCTTGCAGTTCAGAATATTCAAACCAAGTAGTAGTCACAAGGAAAAAATGTGGATCTCATAGGATGTGTATAGATTATGGTAAATTGAATAAAATCTTAGTTAAAGATAGATATACCCTCCCATTAATTGAAGGTCAGCTAGATAAACTTCAGGATGCTTGTATTTTCAGTACTTTAGATTTAAAGAATGGTTTATTTCATGTCAAAGTAGCAGAAGACAGTAGGAAGTATACTTCTTTTGTTACGGAAAATGGCCAATTTCAATTTCGTAGGTTGCCATTTGGTCTTTGCACCTCCCCTGCTGTGTAAAGGTATAGTTCTGCCTTATATGGATGACCTGATTATACCTGCCTTGAATGAAATGCAAGCCTTAGAAAAATTAAAGATTGTACTAGAAACTGCCAAAGATTATGGTGTAACCTACTTTATTATGTTCATTACATAAAAAAATAGAACACAATGTGCTGACGGCAGCTGTTCGCCGGAGAACAGATAAAGTGAGTTCGAATTATTTACGGCTCTAAGAATGAAAATTCAAATTCATTAAGGGCGCCACCCAATTTAGATATAGCTTTACTATATTTGGATAATTGAGAAAACCAAATATCTATCTTTAACAAAATACCTAAAATGACATAATATTAAATTTTCTTAGACATTCAGGCTGGGCAAATAGGAGAATAAAAAAACATATCACATATAAGAATATAATTAGAACATCAAAGTGGACAAGGCAAAATATGTTGTAGACCAGGGTATCATAAAGTAATAATTACATAAATTAAATAACATATATAACAATATTAACTAATGTATTATAGCGAAATACATACATTTTTATACCTGGTGTTATACCGCTCAAAGTTACCAGAATGGGGTATAATGGTAAGAAATAAACCTGTGACTGAATCTGCTGTCACATAGTACTATGTGAGAACTTCACAAAAGTTCTTTAGATTATAGTTTATAAAATTATCACGGTGGTATAATATACGATATCAATAATTAGTTATTATATAAAATGATGGTATGATAAGATAGTTATAAATAAATCTCAAAAAGGTAAGAGAACACTGAAGGTGTAAAAAAACCTGGTATTAAAGTCCAATGGTCCACATATGTAGCCTCTATCCAAGATCCACTTGATGTAGTTGAAGACACAAAAACTAAGACAGTAAGAAGACAGGAAACGGACAGCAAAACGAAGAGAAGTTAGAAGAAAGGCTTAACCTTCCAGGTCAGCCAGGGGTCGATGATGCAGCTCAGCAGGTCTCTAGCCTCTACCGGCTACTACTAGATCTCATCCGGTGGTGGTCTGACGATTGCCAGAAGTCTGATGATGAGGGCTAAGCTGTACCCTAACACCCTAACAAAAAAATAATCTCATGAAAGAACATGTGCAAAATAAAAAAACCAACAAAATGAAGTAGGTATATTTTCAACCTGATCGATATCATTGCTAGTTCAAAAGTCATAACTTACCTTCTGAGAAGGGAGGTAAAACTAGAAGATATCCATAGCAGCAAACAGGACTAAAACGGACTAACAGGACATCAGGACAAAATGGCGGTGTTCCCACCGCATGGCAGCTTACCGGTGTTTGGCACAAATCCCCATATAAGGCTACAAAAAAACCACTAACGATGGGTGCGACTTGATCTCGGCCCAAACGGCACTTCGTAAATTCCCCCCTAAGGGTTAATTTCGGTTCAATACCGAAAAAGAATCCCAAACACGAGACAAGCGCACCTCATCATGGCCGCACCGAAAAAGAACTCTCTGACCACCACGAGGACAGAACCATCCTCTATTTCTAACAGTTGCCAAAAAAACTGCACATCCTGTATGAAATCAGCGCCAGTTTTGAATTCCTAGCCTCTCATTGGTCAAAACCATAAATGCTATTGATTGACAGAATGAATTTCATCGATTGTAATCTAAAAGACCATTCTTCTTCTTTCTTTTCTACTATGGCACGAAACATTAACGGCTAACCGACTTGAGACCGATGACAGAAGTTCTATGAAAGAAGAACAGTGACAATCCGCACAATGACATCGACGTCTAGAAAATAAATAAATATAACCTTTAAGATTATATTTTGAAAAATAGAGAAAAAACCCAGTAAATACCTAGAGATCTCATTCAGAATCAACAAAATCCTGGGACAAACCTTCAATAGCCTAGAATTCATCATACTAGAGAACACAACGGTATGTCGCCTGCTCACATGTGAATGGATGTTTTTATTGACTTCACTATCTTAAATTTCAGAAATCCAGGAATCCAGCCAGAAATCATAAGGTTCCTGCAGCTTGATTATATTACTTTCAACAGCTCTTAGAATGTCAGAAGCAAGAGTGTGAAATTTACTAGTATTCAACTATATATATATATGATGTTTGTTTTGAAATAGTGAAATAAATGTTTTATTCAGGAATTTGATATCAAAACTGAATGTTCTCTGTAAGTACAATGCCCAATAAATAAAAAATTTATTATATATAAAAAACAAAATTAGCTGGTAGCAATTTCAAATGCTACAATGCCCAATAAATGAAAAATTTACTATATATAAAAAAACAAAATTAACGAGTAGCAATTTCAAATGCTACAATGGATTGGAGATAAATAAAAAAAAATTCCATTTTTTGAAAAAAAAACATAGATTTTTTTGGACACGAAATAGAAGGCGGAAAACTGTTTCCATCTAAGCTTAAAACTGAAGCAGTTATGAAATTTTCAGAACCTACAACAATAAATTTTCTTGGATTAACAGGATATTTTCGAAAATTTATTCCACACTATTCAATCATTGTCAAGCCATTAAGTGATGTACTAAAAAAGGAAAGAATATTCAAATTTGAAGAAATGGAGAGATATGCATTTAATGAGTTGAAAGAAATATTATCACAAAAACCTGTATTGGGTATTTATTGCAGAAACAAGAGCTTGAATTACATACCGACGCATCTAAAGAAGGATACGGAGAAATTCTATTACAGCGGTCTCACGAAGATAATAATTTTCATCCAATTTATTTCATGAGTAGAAAAACATCTGACGCTGAAAAGAAATACTGGAGCTATGAACTGGAAGTTTTAGCCATTATTGAAGCCTTGAAAAATTTCAGAGTTTATTTATTGGACACGAAATTCAAAATTATTACAGACTGTTCAGCATTCCAGAAAACAATGGAAAAGAAAGATCTCACAACAAGAATTGAAAGATGGGCTTTGTTGCTGGAAGAATATGATTATGTAATCAAACATAGACCAGGAGATAAAATGCGCCACGTAGATGCTTTGAGTAGATACCCAATTATGACTATTACGACTGTTGATAGAATGGTATACAGAATACAAAAAGCACAAGATAAAGTTAGAGAAATGAAAGTTATTAAGGAAGTATTAAAGCATAAACCGTACGACGATTTTATTTTAAAAAATGATACGCTATATAAGGATAAAGATGGATTAGATTTTTTAGTCATACCCAAGTCGATGCAAACCGAGATCATTAAAAACGCACATGAAAGAGGACATATTGCGACAAAAAAAACCGAAGAACTTAATAGACATGAATACTACATACCTAATGTGACTGAAAGAATCAAGAATTATATAAGTAGTTGTATACCATGCATTTTATCAAATAGAAAAAGGGGAAAACAAGAAGGTTACCTTCATCCATTGCATAAGAATGATTCACCTTTGCACACTTACCATGTTGACCATCTAGAACCTTTAGAATCAACAAACAAAAACTATAAACACATTCTCACTATAGTTGATTCATTTACAACTAAGTCGATTCATTTGTGTGGATATACCCAACTAAGTCGACAACAGCAAAAGAAGTTATCAGCAAATTAGATGTTCAGAAGAAAAACTTTGGAAATCCCGCTTTTATTATAACTGACAGAGGTTCTGCATTCAGCGCACAAGAATTTGAAGACTACTGCAGCCAAGAAGAAATAAAATACCATAAAATTACTACAGGACTACTAAAGAAACATCGATACTACGCCATTTGAATTATTAACTGGAGTCAAAATGAGAGATAAAACTGAGTTAATAGTAAAAAAAATATTGGAAAAAGGGATTCGAGAAGAATTCAAAGAAACTAGAAATTTATTAAGAGAAAAAGCTAAGAATCAACTGTTGAAGATACAAGAAGAAAATAGGAAGTCTTATAATTTAGGAAAAAAATATGATAAAAATTATAAGAAAGATGATCTTCTTCTTCTTCTGGTGCCGTACGCTTTTTATTGTAGCGCGTTGGCGATCACGTGTTCATTGAGTAATGTGAAGCGGGCCCTCTTCGGCTCTTTTAAATATCGTGGCGGCATCCGCGATGTTACACCAGTTTCGAATATTGCGAAGCCATGAATGTTGTTTTCGGCCCGGTCCCCTTTTTCCCTCGATTTTTCCCATAAGTATAGTTTTGAGCAGAATATACCTAGGACCTCTTAAAATATGTCCCAAATAGGATGTTTTTCTTTCTTTTACAATGTTCAGTAGTTGCCGATGTGTTCTTGCTCTTTGTAAGACTTGCTCATTTGATATATGATCTACCCAGGGAATCTTGAGTAACCTTCTCAGGATCCACATTTCAAAGGCCTCGATTCTGTTAAGGGATTTGGCCTTTAGTGACCAGGTTTCTGCTCCGTATAGTAGTATTGGCCATATATAGCACTTGACAACTCGCAGCCGGAGATTCAAGGGTATTTCTTGTCGTAGGAGGTAGGTATTGAACCTGACAAATGTGCTTCGAGCGATAGCCACACGTATTTTGACCTCATCATCATTATCCCACTTATCGTTCAGCGTTGTGCTAAGATACTTAACCTTGTTCACTCTCTCGATCTGTATATTATCGATGTAGAGGTGAGCGTTCTCATGAGGCTGCCGACTCACTATCATTAGTTTGGTTTTACTTATATTGACATCGAGACCAAAATATTTTCCTATGGTGTTTATAACATTTATGGTTGCTTGTAAATCCTCTATGTTATCTTCTAATATAGCTGTGTCATCGGCATAACGCAAATTGTTAATGGGAATGCCGTTCACCTTGATGCCTCTTGGGTTTCCTTCCAGTGCCAGTTGAAAAATCCTTTCCACGTAGACATTGAACAGCATTGGAGATAGTATGCAACCCTGTCGGACCCCTTTAGCAATAGTTATGTTCTTTGTGTGCTGTGAGTCATGAAGTCGCAGCTTTGCTGTTTGGTTCCAATATAGTTTGTGTATTATTTGTATATCTTTTTCATCAATTCTTGTCTCTCGCAAGATAGGTAGGAGCATATCATGTCGTACGTTGTCATATGCTTTTTGGTAGTCGATGAAACATACAAATACGTCCTTTCGTTGGTCATAGCATTTCTGTACTAGCAATTGCATGCAGTATAGGGCTTCTCGTGTGCCTAGGCCATTTTTAAAGCCAAACTGGGTTTTGCCAGATTTTTCTTCGCACTTTTGGTATATTCTTTTGTGGATAATTTTCAGGAATGCCTTTAGTGCATGGCTCATAAGGCTGATGAGTCGGTGGTCTTCGCATGTTTTAGCGTTTGGTTTTTTAGGGATTGCGACAAAGGTGAAAGTTAGCCAATCGATTGGGATCTCTCCAGTGTCATATATGTCATTAAAGAGTTTGCATAACCTTTTGGTGTTTACCAGTTTTAATACTTTCGTATGTATGTTATCCTGACCAGGCGCTTTTTTGTTTCTTAGCTTTGAAAGTGCACATATGACTTCCGATTCTAATATGGGTGGTCCCGATGCTTTATTTGAGTCTTTGCTTGGCGCTATAGTACGCTTGTCTTTAAATAGGTTTTGTATATATGCTTCCCATGTGTCACAGATGTCTTGTGGATCTGTAAGAATATGGTTATTCTTAGTGATTTTTGAGACATTTGGTTTTTTAAAAGTGTTTGTTATTTCTTTTATTTTTTTATGAAAATGAAAGATGTCTTGTCTTGCATGCAGTTCTTCAGCTTCTTTACATTGTTCTGATATCCATATGTTTTTTGCCTCCCTGATTTTTCGGCGGATGTTCCGGTGAATTTCATTGTATCTCTGTGCATTTAGCTTTGCTAATCTCCTTTCCTCCATCATGTCAAGTATCTCATCGGTCATCCATTCCTTTTTAGCTTGTTTCTTTTTAAATCCTAACACTCTTTCTGTAGCATTTTGTAGGTTTGCTTTAAAGCTATTCCACTGCTGTTCGATGCTCTCTTCTGCGGGCATATTTTCTATTATACCTCTTTCTAATTCGTCCCTTAGTCTTTCGCGTTCTTCGGTATTATTGAGTGCGTCTATATTATATTTATTGGTCTTGGATCTGCAGGTGATCAGTTTTCCCTTAAACCTAAAAATGCCTATTAGGGGATTATGGTCTGACCCGATGTCGGCTCCGGGATAGGCTGCCACTCTCTTAATATTATTTTGGTATCTTTTATTGATCAGAAAAAAGTCAATTTGGTTACGGACTATATGTTTATCATCATCTTGAGGAGATTTCCATGTATATAATCTCCTTGTCGGTAAGTTGTAGAATGTGTTTTTGATGACCAGTTCTTCCTCCGAGCAGAATTCTATGAGCATCTCTCCCCTCTCGTTTTTGTTTCCAAGCCCCATTACTCCTTTCACCGGCTCGTTTCCGACCTTCGCATTAAAGTCACCAATTATTATAGTAACTGCGTTCTTTTTGATTGTTCTTAACACTTCCCTCAGTTGTTCGTAAACTGTTTGGCTTCGTCTATGGGTCTTTCGGCGGTAGGTGCGTAAACCTGTATTATATTTATATCCAATGGTGCACCTGCCAGTTGGAGTAGTATTATCCTTTCAGAGTAGGGTGTGAGGTTTTTAATGTATTTCCTGAGTTGGTCCCTTACTAAGATTCCAACTCCGTTTCTGTGGTTAGTGTTAGTCTCATCAGCTCCTGAGTAGTAAAATGTTGCTCCATTCTGCTGGCATGATCCGTTGTTTGCCCATCTTGTTTCGCTAATTCCCAAGATGTCCATTTCCAGTCTTTTCATCTCTTTAACGGCATTTGCGAGTTTTCCTGCGGCGTACAGGGTGCGCACATTCCAAGTTCCAATCCTGTTCCTTAGCTTTACTATGTCAAGCCGGGGGATTCTTCGCACCTCCTGGTGATTTAACACCAGCCCGGGACTGGAGGCCATTCTTATAGGTTTTCCTGTCATAGTAAAGTTTGTGAACACATGACTGTCCTGGGGATATCCATAGGGATCTTTAATGCAGTGGTTTCCCGTTGCCTTCTGCATCTTCTTGCCGATGACCAGTTGATGGTTCATTCGCCTTTAGAAACGATTTCACCTTTCTAGGACAGGAAGTTGCCCTTTCTCTCATCAGCTCTTCCACCCTAGGCTGTTGGCTAATGAGAGGGTACTGCTTATTCCGGCAGTTACTCGGTCGACAGAGCCTCGTTGGTTTTCTAGCAGGGTGAACCGCGTGCAGGTGAGGTTGTCATTTAGGTTGGCATTCTGAATCTACCATCACCCCTTTCACCCCATGATCTAGTGGCAATAAAAAGAACACAATATAGACCAGGCTCTAAAATGAAGAAAAAATCTTTAGATCCTTACGGAGTAATAAACATTAAAAGTAATAATACCTACGACGTAGAAAAACGTGAATCTCATGAAAGCAGAAAGCATAAGAAAGCAGGAGCTAGAAAATGCAACAAATATCGTACAATCAGTCTCATGAGCTATTTGATAGAGTCCAATATCACAAATTGATAGGAATATTAGAAGAACTAGACCTATATGAGAAGGACCAGAGAATAATCACCAACTTGTATTGGCAACAAACGGCATTTACTAAGGTGGAAGTACAGATACCATATCAATACAACGGGGTGTTAGACAAGGGTGTATTCTTTCCCCTCTACTGTTGAATATATACTCAGAACAAATCTTTAAAGAAGCACTGGAAAGGATCAAAGCAGGAATACTTGTTAATGGGGAGAGAGTGAATAACATTAGATATGCCTACGACACTGTAGTTCTCGCAAATAATCTAGAAGGCCTTCAATATCTCATGACGCAAATAACTGAAACTAGCCACCAATATGGGCTTGATCTTAAAATCAATAAAACTAAATATATGGTCATTAGCAAATCCCCTATCAATAATGTACAACTGACAGTTAATAACTAAAACATTAAAAGAACACAACAATATGAATACCTAGGGATCATGATAAATGAGCATGTGTGATCACTCACAAGAAATTCGCTGCCGTATAGAGAAAGCGAGAGCAATATTTCTAAAAATGGCATCACTCTTCAAAAACAAAAATTTACAAATGATAACCAAAATAAGGCTTCTTCGATGCTACGTCTTCTCTGTGTTGCTGTATGGAGTAGAACATGGACGTTGACGGAGACTACTACAAAAAATTACAATCCTTTGAAATGTGGCTGTACCGCAGAATCCTGAAGATTTCATGGACAGACCATGTGACCAACCACTCAGTGCTAACTAAAATGAACAAGAAGTTAGAAGTCATGGATATTGTAAAGACCAGAAAACTATAATATCTTGGTCACATTATGCGTTACGAACGTCGATACGGCATTCTACAACGGATTCTCCAAGGCAAGGCCGGGAATAAGACGTATCTCGTGGCTGAAAAACCTGAGAACATGGTTCTCTACTACCACGACCGGGCTATTCCGTGCCGCAGCAAACAAGATAATGATTGCCAACATTCGAACCGAATAGGCACTCTAAGAAGAAGATCTATGTTGAAAAACTGCTTTTGCGATGGTACAAGCTTCCCAGTTTAGGCCAGAGTTTAGCAAGGTTACGTGAACATTTTTCTTAAAGTAACTTAAAAATTTCAATTAAATTTCTGTTAATTCATGGTAAAAAGAATTTGACTGCAAATCACAAAATTCTAGTTAAAGGTCCTTTGCTTACGTTCTTAACAGAAATAGTATAGCTAAATAAACACCAAAATTTCTTTCCCGATTTTCTTAAAATTGCTTGATTGGTATTTAAATTCTTGGAAATTATTGAAATAGAAAACGGGTTGAATAACTCCTAACGACCATTCTTCATTTATTTTGCTTTGTGTAAAAATTATAAAAAAAACTGCATTATTGCAGTAAACTATAAAAGTATAATAAAGTCCGACAGCAAAAATTAGGTGTGAGAATTATATCTGCTATATTTACCTACATATTTTTATTATATAGGTATAAGTGGGTCGATTATATATCAAAAAACAAAACACTCCTCTGGCTATATGTCTTCGACAGGCTTTGAATATCATCTGATATTTAACCGTGTATACTACCCCATCACAGGAAGCAAGACATACAGGTACTTGTTAAATAAGAGAAAGGGCTATTTATTTGCTCGAAGAAACCACCTGTATACCGGTTTCTGAGTGATTGCTCCTCATCAGTACAGTGCAGGTTTTCTCGAACAACTACATTCAATCCTAGACCCCTATTAAGTACACATGAAGGACCACGCAAAAGCGTTAGTAGCGACATCTGTACTATATATATTTATCTTGTAAGTTTTATTAGTACTCTTGTCATTCATCACTTTTAAATATTTTTGTTAATGCTTTGATTTTGTCAATTAACGGAAATGTGGTCAAGCATTCTGGCCTAAAAGGTGACACAGAAAATAAGTACACTGTACTAGGAAACATTTGCTGCCATCTAATGTGCTTTTGGGGAATTAAAACTTGAACTATCTTGAGGTTCTGTTTTAAAGGAGACATATCCACCGAGTTTCTGCACGATGAGCAACCTACGACTCTTGAACATCTGACTAAAGAGTCCAGGCATTGATAAAGTTCAATGAACTGAGTAACTGGACCTTTATGCTGAACATTGTAGCTACTAGAGCTGCCAACGATACCCAATACCTAGATATTAAAGACTTTAAGTAAGTGTCATTTCGAAAACTAAAGTCAAAATAGAATATAAATTGTTGACCCTTTTTGTTAATGATTTTGTAATAATTTGTTCTGGTTTTTAAAAATATTTTGTCCATTATAAATAACAGTTTTACTGTTTAAAATTTGTATTAGATTGTAAAGTTTTTGTATTTTGACCGCAACAAAATACATGGCGTTTAACTTTTCTTTTTGCTTTCGTGTATTCATTATGTGTTCATTCTGAGTTTTTCATTTAAACATTTGATTTTTTTAAAAAAAGCAAATTTAATTAAACAATTTTAAATTACCTTTAAAAAAAATGGGGTGGATGATTATATTTCTTGCAATACCAGCCCATACATTTACCTTTTGTGGGTATTGTGTATTGGGTATTATCTCCTAAGCCTTTTCAACGAAATATACGAATCAGGAAGTATACCAACAGACTGGCTACTATCAACATTTGTAATGATACCAAAAAAGATGAACGCAAAGAAGTGCAGTGACCACCATACTATAAGTCTGTTAAGCCAAGTGTTAAAGCTCTTTCTGCGAATGCACAGTAGAATGTACAACAAAATAAAAAAACAGTTTAGTGAAGCACAATTTGGATTGTGTGGTTGCTAGTCCACCATCGGGCGCCTTCCCGGGTGGCGGATAGGGGAATGCCTCCCAGATATGGGTGGTACCGAGGAAATCAAATACTTGGGGCGGACCAAAACTAGCAAACCTGCAGTGTCTTACCCAGAGTGGGCGGCTGCAAACAGCGTCGGTCCTCCATGTTAGGAGCGGCTGAGTTCTAAAAACCACTCACCAACCCGCTTGGCAAGCGTGGTGTTTTAAATTGCCACACACCTTCTTCAAAACCATGCTTATGTCGAATCCTGAAGTTATGAGATCCCAGGAGAGTAGAATAAAATATTCAGAATCTCTCACTGTCAATATGGCAGTCTGCCCCATGGATTCTGGGAGGGGCAAGAATTCGATTAAAGCCAAATATAGAAAACGAAATGATCTCTATATAGGGACATATAACATACGAACTCTGAGAACACAGGAACACCTAGAGGAGCTCGAGGAAGAGCTTAAACACATAAAATGGGATGTAGGTATAATCGAAACCCGACGCCCAGGGGAGAAAACAACATTATTACATTCCGGACATGTGCTATACCAAAACAATGCCACAACAAATTACAGTAACTGGGGAATAGCATTTCTAATAAACAAACAAACGATTGAAACAGCAGATTATATCGTAGCGAGCAATATCTGAAAGGGTAATTTACATAACCATCAAACTAAACAAACGCTACAGTCTACAGTTGATACACACATATGCACCAACAAGCAGGTCAGAAGACGAAGAAATTGAAAAATTATATGAAGACATCATAATAGCACGTAAACAAGAAAATGCTCACTATGTTGTTGCCACTGGAGACTTTAACGCCAGGATAGGACAAAGATCAGCAAACGACAATGAACATATAGGACCCTTCGGTCTGGGCGAAAGAAACGACAGAGGTGAAATGTTATATGAATTCTGGTGCGAAGAAAGTCTATACTGCCTGAACACCTTCTTCAAAAAACCTCTCCAACGAAAATGGACTTGGATCAGCCCCGACAAAACAGTTAAAAATGAAATAGATTTTATACTTTCCAACAACAGGAAAATATGCAGGGATGTGACAGTACTGAATAAATTCAATGCTGGAAGTGACCACCGGTTGGTCAGAGCCGCCTTTAGAATTAACACAAAAATTGAAAGGAAGAAACTATTCCATAAAGAAAAATTCCCCACTACAGAAGAAATCAAAAACAGGAAAGAAGAATATCAATATGAATTAAAGAAAAAATTAGAACCCATTGAAGAACTAGACGGAAGAGACATAGACAACCTCTCGAACAAAATAAAAAGCGACATCCAAACAGTTACCAAAAAACTCTGCACTAATAAAAAACAAAAACATAAAAGTAAATTAAGCCCCAACACAATCAGCTTAATGGAAAAAAGACGTAAAACCAATAAAGATTCAGATACATATGAAAAATTAAACAAAAAATTTAGAAAGGAGATTAGAAAAGACATCAGAGAAGGCAAAAATTGTACGTCAAACCATAGAAGATAACAGCAATATGAAGGTGCTACGTAGGAAGCTAAGCACAGGCAAATTAAAAATAAATAAGATGAAAAACCAGCAGGGAATTTTAATAACGGATAAAACAGGGATTACTACAATTGTGGAAAACTTCTACCGTGAGCTATACACTTCCACAACAGCGATGGCAGACTCTAGCCGACAAAAACTAAAAATTATGAACGTAGGCTCGAAAGAAATTCCAGAAATTACAACTTCCGGAATATATGCAGCACTTAAACAGACGAAAAATCGTAAGGCACCTGGCGAAGATAATATAACTTGCGAAATGCTAAAAAACGGAGGAACAACATTAATACACGCCCTAAAATTATTATTCAACAAATGCCTGGATGAAGGTAAAATATCAAAAGACTGGCATAATGCGGAGGTTATACTAATATTTAAAAAGGGGGAAAACACCGACATCGAGAATTATCGCCCGATAAGTCTACTCTCTCACTTATATAAATTATTAATGAGAATCGTAACAAACAGACTAACATTAAATTCCAATTCCAACCGGTGGAGCAAGCTGGGTTTAAAAAAGGCTACAGTACTTTGGATCAACCCCAAACACTTAAATTATTTATTGAAAAAGCAAATGAATATAACATCCAACTTCACCTAGCCTTTGTAGACTATAGAAAGGCCTTCGACTCTTTAGAAATATGGGCCTTCCTCTCATCAATGGATGATGCTAGAATAGATTCCAGATACTCGCAGCTTATAAAAAACATATACGAAAATGCCATCTTCTCCGTCCAAATAGATCAGGATACTAAGACGAATACAATCTCGGTAGGTCGAGGTGTACGCCAAGGAGACATAATTTCCCCAAAATTGTTTACGCTGGCCCTAGAAAACATGTTTAAGAAGATACAGTGGGAAAAGAAAGGAATTAAAATGAACGGGTCTTATCTAAATCACCTACGCTTTGCTGATGACATTGTACTTATTAGTTGCGACATAAACAAACTTAAAACAATGCTAGAAGATCTAAAGCACATATCGTCGACAGTGGGACTCGAGATGAATGTCAGCAAAACTAAAATAATGAGTCCAACAGGAGAACATTTGGAAATTCACGGCCAAATAATAGAAAACGTAGATCAGTACATATACCTTGGACATGCAATAAAGCTTAGAAAGGAAATCAAACGGCGGAGATTGGCAGAAGAGTAGCTTTGACATGGTCAGCTTTTGGAAAGCTCCAATATATATTTAAAGATGCCAATATGCCCATAAGCTTGAAACGGAAGGTATATGAAACTTGCATACTGCCAGTCTCAACTTACGGTCTAGAAACCGCCACATTAACTGAAAAAATCGTAAAAAGACTTAGAACGACGCAACGAGCAATAGAACGAAGAATTCTTGGGACAAGTCTGAGGGACAGAGTACGTAATGAGCGTGTCGCACACCTTAAGTGGCAATGGGCTGGACATGTGGCTAGACAAAACGACAGCAGATGGACAAAAAAGTTAATTCAGTGGAGACCCAGAGAAACAAAAAGAGCATAGGTAGACCTCCAAAAAGATAGCTAGATGATGTGAAGAGAACAGCGGGCACCTATTGGCAGCAAACAGCTCAAGACAGAAACGCATGGAAGAGATTAGAAAAGGCCTATGTCCTGCAGTGGGCAATAATTGGCTAAAGAAGAAGAAGAATAATCTTGGAACCAGGGAAGCATTGTTTAGCCTTTAGTTATTGATTTAAAGATGCAGAGACATGCAACACCCAGTCTTTATGAGTTTTATTTACTTTAAGAAGGCCTTTAATAAGGTCAAGCACGTCGAAATGATTAGAATTCTGCAGCAGGTGGGAATCGATGATAGAGACCTGCAAATCACCGCGAATCTTTAATGGCATCAATGTGCAAACAATCGACTCGGCCGGAACATATCAAAGGAAGTGGAAATACGACGTGGAGTAAGGCAGGGGTGCATTCTGTCTCCTTTAATATTTAATATCTACTTTGAGTATATCTTCAGACAAGCCTTGAACGAAGTGGACCTTGGTATTAAGGTAAAAGGAATTTACATCAATAATTTGAGATATGCGTACGACACGGTGCTAATTGCTGCTAGTCAGGAAGAACTGCAAATACATATAAACAGAGTGACCGAATTATGTAACAAGTATGGGCTAAGACTCCATACTTCAAAAACCAAAGTTATAGTTGTCAGCAAAACACCAACAGCACCAATACAAATCAGGGCATACGGTATACAGCTAGAAAAGGTTAACAACATCTCATACCTGGGCGCTAATATCAATGACAACTGGGACATGAACAAAGAAATAAAGATCCGTTTTGAAAAAGCCAAAACCAACTTCTTAAAATTAAAAAGAATTCTCTGCAATAAAGAAATCACTTAAAAATCAGATTAACACGCTGCCATATATTCTCCACATTGCTCTATGGAGTAGACAGTTGGACGCTGACCAATTTAATATTAAAGAGGCTGAAGGCCTTTGAAATGTGGGTCTACAGAAAGATCCTACGAATAAGATGGATGGACCGAATAAGAAATGAGGTGGTTCTACAACGAATGAGGAAAAATACAGAAATAATTAAAATAATAAAAAGCCGAAAACTGAAATACTTCGGCCACGTGATGAGGCAACCAGAAAAATATTATATCCTTCATTTAGTGATGCAGGATAAGATTGCCATAAGTAGAGGTCCAGGACGAAGAAGAACATCTTGGATTCGAAATCTTCGATAGTGGTATCGCAAAACATCCGCTGAACTATTCCGAGCTGCGATAAACAAAGTTATTATAGCCAATATGATTGCCAACGTTCGATAATCGGACAGGGTACCGGAAAAAGAAGAAGGGTATTGTGTATGATGCTAACGTTTACAGTTGGGGTTTTCTTTTGCCCTCGAATTAATACTACAATTATTGTAATACTTAATTATTTCTAAACGTTAATAAAAATAATGACGTTTCATTTAAACACAGGTTGTTATGTTTAAAATTTTTTTCGATGATGTCATCACCTTAATGTGTATCACCCTGTATAATGAGATTTTATTGTAAAATGTAGAAATGTAGATTTTTTAAAAAAGGCTTTTTGTTTAGAAAATATCGAATTTATTCCATACTTTATGGACACACAGATTTTCTAGCAGAAAATAAAGGTCACAATATTTTAAAAATATACATAAAGGTTAAAAAAACCAGGTAAGTACAGGCAACCATTGTACAGAAAAAAATATCACTAAAATTACTGCAAGATTAACCAATAAAATACAGGGTATTTTATTAAAATATTAACAAGATTATATTTTAAATTTGCTAATTATAAAATTGAATTTTTTTAACAATCCGTAATGAATTTTTTATAGATTAACTTGTTTGGAGGGAGTATAATAAGTCTTAAACACAAGTTAATAAAAATTTATTTATTTTTAAGTGATTTAAATTTAACGAAACCATTAAAATTTTAAATTAATGGAATTAAATAAAAACAAACTTTATTCAGATACAGAAATTTGTTACATAAGTTTACATAATCTTTCACGTACAATATAAAAAATGCGACGAAGCACACAGTATTCCATAAGAACTTACTATGTTCACTTTTTTTGGAATACACCATAATTTTTAAAATGTAGTCCTCTTGAAATGACATAGATCTGCTTTGAAAAATATTTAAAAACAATTATAGTTTTGATATACGTACATTCCCGGTATCATCAATATTTAAATCCAAGTTTTTTTATTAATTTAAAAAAAATTTTCAACCAATAACAATGTCCCGATAAATAATTAATATAATAATTTATTAACTAACCTTAATTTATTATGTTCTCACTCGAATGTAACATGTTTGCTTTTTGCTAAGTAACTTTGTTAATTTTAAATAAATGATTTATAAGAACTTAACAAAAATAAGAATAATATAAATAATAACATTTATGCTAAAAATCACTAGAGAAATTGCATACTTAATAAAAAGTATTAATATTGCATTTCATAATACAATACTATAAGAGATACACACATAATATAACAATAGAAAATAATATAATACTTATAGGTACCTACATAGTTAGTATGATAAAATTTTATAATTTAAGATTTGTTATAGTAAAATATAAAGTAAATTAAATAACTATATTAAATAATATCTGGTAAAAATATAGTCATTTCATTTTTCAGTTATCTAACCTTTCTAATACCGGATCAGACATAATGGACTGCCGAAGTTATAAAGGTGACAACATAGATTCGTGCCATTACTTAGTCAAAACCACTATAAGAGCGCGAATATCAAAGCTACCAAAAAAAGGCAATGTCAGGGAAGAAAGATATAAAGTGGATCAACTACAAAACTCAGCTACCAGAACTGAATATGAAAATCATTTAAGAGATAAAATAAATGGAAGAAAAAGAAAAGCAAAGCAAAAGAAAAAAGAACGAAGCTTGGAAAAAGAGCAGAAAAACAAATACATAGACAGAATAAAAAAAATGGAGAAGCGAAGAACTGGGAGAAATAGAACAACTGAACAGAGAACAGGAATATAGAAAATTTTACAGAAAAGTAAATGTCAATAGAAGCAGCTTCAAACCCCGAACAGCTCAATGTAAGAATGAGCAAGGAGAACTGATATTCACAAAAAAAGGTGGAACAAGCTATACGAAACTTGGCAAACAACAAATCACCAAGAAGTGACAAAATACCAGCAAAATTAATAAAAAATGGGAAAAGTTGATAACATCCACAGACTAGTACAAGAAATTTGGAAACACAAAACCATGCCAGATGAGTGAAAAGACGGAGTAATCTGCACAATATATAAGAAAGGGGATATATTTGAGTGCTCTTATTACAGGAGAATAACATTGCTAAACACTGTATATAAAGTATTCTTTAAAATACTTTTTGTACGTATCCGCCCTTATGTAGATACGCTGGTAGAACAGTACCAAGCGGGATTCATGTGTTGGAAAATCAACAGCCAACCAAATACCATACCTCAGACAAATCCTAGAAAAGACCCTAGAATATGGCATAGAAACGCATTACATATTTATAGATTTTACGGCCGCCTACGACTCTATTAACAGGAAAGAATTATACAAAGCCATGCGGTAGTTTAAAATACCACACCACTTAATAAAACTAGTGCAGATGACAATGTAGAGTTCGCGTAGGTAAACACACATTAGAGAAGTTTGAGACGTATAACGGATAACGTTAGGGTGATGCATTATCATGTATTCTCATTAATTTGGCATTGGAAATATTTGTGAGACTTTCCAATATAACCACAAATGGTACCATTTTTTTAATAAGTTGTGCCAAAATCTTGCTTATGCTGACGACATTGACACAGAAGTTAAAGAAACCTTCACAGCACTAAAAAATGCAGCAAAAGGAATGTGACTATCGCTCAACATGGAGAAGACGAAATATATGCTCGCAACAACAAAGCAAGACCGACGTGGACAAAACCTCCTGAGAATTGGTGACGATGTAATAAAATCCGTCGACCAATTTGTATATCTTGGATCCCTGGTAACCAGAGACAATAGTACCTCTGAAGAGATACGTAGGAGGATTCTAAGTGCTAACAGATGCTATTTCGCACTAATACCAAAATTGTTACCGAAACATTAATTTTTTTCTTGAGGTTCGGTGACTTTTATCTCTAAACTGTTTATAATCTATTTCTGTATAAATTATATCAGAAATTTTTTCCAAGAAATTTACACAGAATTATTTTATCAAATACACATTCTTGGGGTCCAAACCATTGATATAGCCGCAGTAAATGCATTTATTCTCTGGACTAAAATAAGTCCAGACTGGAATAAACCTTATATTCATCAAATGCGCCTATTTTTGCTAACACTTAGAAAGTAGCTTACTTAAACACCGATGAGAAGGAAAATAAATAATTCTTTAGTTCCAAATCAACTGCCCAAAAAAATAGTCGATAAAATAAGGAACTGTTTGGGAACAGAACGGATGAATAAAAAAATGGCTCACGCCGAACCACCGAAGAGAAGAGCATGGTGTTGAATGTGCCCCAGAAGGAAAGATTCTAAAGTAAATACTATTTGCATGTCTTGCAAGAAATATATTTGTAAAACTCATAGGGTCAACCAAATTAAGTGTCAACAATAAAGCTCATAGTCACAGACATGTAAACTTTTGAAATTTGTTGTTAGAAAGCTAAATAATTTGTTTTAAATACTTTTTTTATTTTGGTTCTTCACAAAAGTTTTTTAATTATAAAATGTTAAACCTAAGACTTATGAAGTATTTTGCTAAATTTATACATATATATATATGGCTCAGAACACAATAATAGCGCTCGGTATTGACGTTTCATCTTTCAGTCAGTATTAGAAAGGTTAAACTAATATACTATTTTAATTAATTAAAAATCTCTAGGTCTTCCCATTTAATAGAATTTCTAGTAAAAGTAATTATAAATTCATAAATTTAATGGGTTCTTTAAGTTTTAAAGTTTAAATTTCTATTTTTATCCAAAACGAATATTTGTTAAAATAGTATGTGCAGGTCGTTTTCTGTTGCAAAATTCGACAGGAACGCTATTAAACCCATTGTATTGGGATTTACGAAGAGCTATCAATAGATGGCGTATTTCAAATTTTGAAGGATAGCAGACGAATGGATTCTCTGGATTGTATCTAAAATAAAAACAATAATATTTGTTAACAAGGAATTATTATCAAATCAAATATATTGACACAATATGCTAATAAATAGGTTATTGATATTACAATAATTTTTGTATATAATATTGAAATAACAAACATGTAATGTCACTTTATCTATGAAAATGTGGTATTAAATAAGAATTAATAATTTAAGAAAAGGTGCTGATAAGTTTGTTGAATTTTTTTAATAAAGTTGGTAATTAATTTATGCAAAAATAATAAAAATATTAATATAATAATTATAATAATAGTGAGCTGGGGGCAGTTCCTTCTAAAACTAGCCAACGGCACTCAGACAATGTCCATTGTGTCTTCCCGTGACAGCCATTAGCGATCTTCTACACCCGTCTTTCTTAAAAAAAGGAGCAGGTCTTTAATCGATAAATGCCTTAATTGTTCGGGCCCAGGTAAATCTGAGCCTAGTATAGTCAACTTTAGTCCGGCGTACGCTTTGGGTATCAGCCCCATCTTCGTAATTAAGTTGTTAAACCGCTGTAGGCTTCTTCGAATATATTTGTGTTTATTATCAAATTATATTCCTGTGTTCGCAAAGATATTTAAACGAAAAAAAACATTTATTTTATGGTTAGTCTCTTATTTATTACAGCCAGAAAAATTCTATCTGTCGATCTGGGCTAGTTATACCCCCATCTAATTATACAATCCACGCTCAATCTCGGTGGTTACGTAATTCTTGGATTTACCACCCTTTAAAATTAACTAGTTTTTAAATGGCAGAGCTTATTATTTCTTTTGTAACTTGTTAAAAAACACCAACACCTGGTGTCCCATTGGGAAAAGAAAAAACGTTAATAATTGTGTATAGAAGGCACCAAGGTGGTTCTGAATATACGATCAATCTTGCCAAAGAATCCTACGACACGAGAATATGCAACAAGCTTGTCAATGCCCCTCCTGGATCAAAGACCTTCTGGTCTTTGGCTAAAGCCATAAATAAGAATTTCACAACTTCTTGTTTACCACCACTCGAGAGGTCCGACGACACGACAAACGTATCTTCCAAAGAAAAAGCGGATCTGCTGGCCAAAATGTTCAGCTCTAACTCAACCCTCGATACTAATGGAAAACAACCCCCAACGATACCTAGAATAAACGCATCAATGCCTGAGGTCACTATCCGCCATCGCACTATCAGGCAAAATCCTACGAAATCTTGACTCCAATAAGGCAGTAGGACCAGATGGAATTCCGACAATTGTCCTGAAGACCTGTACTCAAGAGCTCACCCCAGTTCTTTGTAGACTCTTCAAGTTATCATACAGCAAAGGAGTATTTCCGTCCATGTGGAAAAACGCTAAAGTCCAACCGATTCCGAAAAAAGGAAAGAAGACTATTCCTGCAAATTATCGCCCTATTGCATTGCTCTCAGTCATATCCAAAGTTATGGAAAAAGCGATTAACACAGAACTTATCAAATATCTGGAGAAATTTGAGATAATCCACGAGAGACAATATGGATTTCGACAACTTCGGTCTACTGGAGATTTGCTGGCTTATGTCACTCAGCTCTGGACAAACACTATTGAAAAGTTTGGTGAATCTCGTGCAATAGCCTTGGATATATCTAAAGCCTTTGACCGCGTTTGGCACCAGGCATTGTTAAGTAAATTATCTGCCTACGGTCTCCCAACCAAACTGCGCCAATGGCTCTTGAGCTTTATGCAGGATCGCTCCTTACATGTGGCAGTTGACGGTATTTCTTCTGATGAGTTTAAAACTAATGCCGGGGTCCCCCAGGGTTCCATCCTGTCCCCCACCCTATTTCTTTTACACATCAACGACCTCTTGAAAACCACCACGAACCCCATTTACAGTTTCGCAGACGATAGCACACTTGCCTCAACTTTCACATCCTATCGATCACTTTCGGTGAATGATACAAATAGACTTAGGTAGGAACAGGTTGATTCCATCAATAGAGATCTTGAAGCAATCGTCGAGTGGGGAACCAACAATCTTGTTCAGTTCAACGCACAAAAAACACAAAGTGCCACGTTTTCCAAGAAAGTAAATTCCTCAAATCATCCCATCACAATGTCCGGAAATACCCTTGAACCAAGTCCCTCCATCTCGATTTTGGGAATCACGGTGTCCAATAATATGTCTTGGAATGACCATGTTGCTAACATCGCAAAGTCGGCAAGCCAGAGGCTAGGTTTTCTGTGGAAAGCTAGAAAGTTTTTTACTCCTGATCAACTGTTGACGACGTACAAGGCTCAAATCCGACCTCTACTGGAGTATTGCTCGCACATTTGGGGTTCAGCACCAAGGCATTCTCTTCGTCTTCTAGATTCCATTCAGAAAAGAGCCATGCCATTCGTTTAATAAACAGCTTAACTATCACAGATACCCTTTACCCTCTAGAACATAGAAGAAGAGTTGCAGACCAGTCATTGCTCTACAGATATTTCCATGGCAGATGCTCCAGAGAAATAAAAACTCTTGTACTACCATTGGCCACATTCGGCCGAAGAACTCGGCACGCTGATCAGTCTCACCCATTAACTCTCAAGATTGACACTACAAGGACCAATCTTCATCAAGAATCTTTTTTTTACAGGGCTGTTACGAAATGGAATAAGCTTCCAAAATCAGTTTTTCCAGAGAACTATGACCTGCAACTTTTTAAAAAGCGTGTCCACAATCATTTCCTTTCCATAATCCTTTCCCCTTCTAATAGTCGCAGTGCGGGCCGTCCGCGGCCCACACGATAGGTCTACCTTTTTTGCGACTATTTTCATAAAAAAAAAAAAAACCATTTTTGTTGGGTCTTACACGTTTTATAATCGAGATATAGGGTGTTTTATCAATTTTCCTTCATTTTTGTAGGGTCATAACTTACGAAATACACAATATATTTATTTGATATTTGGTACACACTACTTTTACCTAAGTGACTTGCCTATCGGTCAATTGGAAAATCCACGTCTGAATTAAAAAAAACACTCAGTATTTTCGAATTTTTAAAAACAAACTATGTACTATTTATTTTCCCGCGTGTTCTTTATCTACTTACTTTTTAAATTTAAATTTGAAGTTTTATAAATTTGGATATTTAAAAATGGAATGAACTAAACAGCAGAAGTAGAACAAGAATAAAAACAATCGAAGGATTGTCTAAGGAAGTCCAAATTAATACGGGTATACGACAAGGTGACACCCTTAGTCCTACTCTGTTCAACATCATTATGGAACAAATCATCAAAACGCTGGATATAGTATGGGCAATCGCACCATTAAAGTATTATACTATGCAGACGATGCAATCCTCATAGCAGAGAATGAAGACGACCTACAACAGTAACAGCACACAAATTTAACATGAACATCGCAACAGAAAAAACAAAGTCAATGGTTATCTCTAAAGAACCCAAAAGGTGCAAACTGGCAGTCGGCAACAAGATAATCCAGCAGGTGAGAAGATTCAACTACCTAGGAGTGGAGGTATCAACCAAAATAAACCTTATTGAAGAAGCAAGAACACAAGCCATAAAAGCAATAAGAGTCAGCGGATACCTGAGAGATATTATATAACGAAATAAAATGATGAGTACAAAAAGAAAGCTGAGGATTTATAAAACATGTGTAAGACCTATTTTAACGTACGCCACAGAAACCAGAGCTCAACAACGAAAAGAATAATGAGAACGAACGAAATGATAATACTAAGAACAATCAAGGGTGTTACCCTCAGGGATAGAATAAGAAGCCAGGATATCAGAGAAGAACCAGAAATACAGGATGTAGTAAGATGAGCTAGAACACGCAAGAGGTGCTGGAAAAACTATGTGGAAAGGATGCCATGTCGCAAAAACCAAACACGCGAAGACCGGTAGGTAGACCACCGAAGAGATGGTACATAAGCTGGAGCTCAGCGTCACAGGAAGAGCTTCGAAGGAGGCAAAACGCAATGACTAAACAGGACCAGGTCCTATTATAAGAAGAAGAAGAATGTTTCCAATTTTCCACACGGAATTACATAAATGCTCTTTGATATTCCATTAAACACTTAATTTCTATTTTCGTAAGCCTGAAGAATAGCCAGTGTTTCTCTATTTTCTTTAATTGTGCTATATTATATTTTTTCATAACAATTTTTGTTTGTAGCTGTATACAATTATTTAATGTAAAATTTTTGTGATGATGCAGCTATGTTTTAGTGAAACTCTTTTTACTTTTTGTAAAAGCTTACGAAATTAATTTATTTCTTCTTCAGTTACTCTAAAAAAACATTATTCTTATGTATATTAACTTTAATGGTATTTCCATATTCCTCATTGCATACTAGAGCTGATCCCGGTTGATCGAGTCGTACCATCTTGGTGCCCTCTATCTATCGTTGACGTTTTTTCGTTTCCCAATGGAACACCCTGTTTGAGCATATTTAGCTAAAATTATTTTAAATTTATAAATATTACATTTGTTTCTAATTTTTATTTACTATTACGCTTATGGCTACAGCATATCGGATCGCTGATGGCCATCAGCGAAGACACAATGGACATTGTCTAAGTGCCGTTGGCGGGTTTCGGAAGAAACTGCCCCCAGCTTACCATTAATATAATTACGCTTATGGCTAATACAATTAATTTTTATTTAATTAATTTTATTTAATTTTTTAAAATAAAATTTAAATTTAATCTAATTTATCAATACAAACATTATGGACCGTTTAAAGTGTTAACATACATACCTCATATTTTCCTTCTTCCATGGGTATTTTCTATAGTATCTCATTCGCTTGGAGTGAGTTTGACCAATTTCATTTACTTTTTTAATTTTATCTTCGGATATTTTTGGAGCATCGTCATATGTGTGTATTTTGTACTGTTCAATATAAATAAATGGACTTTCACCTCTAGGCCATGGGAGGATTAACAACTTGCCTAAAACTGTCATTACTTCTTCCAGTATTTCGTCTCCTTTCATTCGTTCATTCAAAGGATATTGATATTCTATAATGAATAATATTACATGACATTCAAAAAATAATTTAATAATAAAAGTATTAAAATTTCATTAATTTTGTATAATAATTAAAATAAAACATAAATATTTAAAAAATGTATAAAACTGATTTTTAATATACCAGTTAATTTCACATAACAATTGAAAGATAATATTTTAACATAATGATTACTTAATCTAGTTTTTAAATGTTCTTTATTTGTAAGTTGACAGTACCCTAATCGATGGTAAAATGCGTCTACCACATTTCTCCATGATTGTTTAGAACTTGACTAGACCTTTAAGAGTACATAAAATCATAAGTGTTACATATGGCTAAACTCGTATTGAGAAGATTTCAATAATGACTAAATATACAGGGTAATGTATTTAAAAAACCAAAGTGACTAATAATATCAGAGAAACGGCAAATCTGACAACATTGCAAATGTCAAATCTGGAATTTTCGTAACTCAAAATAGGCTTATCCCAAATTTTGTACAATTCGGACAAGCAATTTATAAGATAATTGTCCGTTTCCAGACTTTTGGTCCAATCTGTATATGGGTCGATTATACCCTACCTACCCAATGCTAATAAGGGACAATACCCCGACCCCGGTTCATGGGTGGTCACTTTAAATGGATAAATTAAATAATTCATTCTTTTACTTTGAAAGCATCTGCATACCACCCGAAATGGAATTATGCACGATTATTTATCAGATCTAGTTCAATGCTCGTCGTAGGCATATAGCCAGAAAAGTAGTTGTTTTCTGATGTATAATCGACCTACACATACCTACATTATAGGTAACATGCAGCGAAATTAACTGGTACTGTTTAAAAATCAGTTTTATACATTTTTATATTTATTTTCACTGTCAAGAAGTTTTTTATAACAGTATTATGGTTTTCTATACTTTATAGATTTATAAATATTTTATTTTATAGAAATCTCCTATGGTGAATTTTTTTTTTAAATATCCTTCAGATTAATTATAAAAAGCGGATAAATAACACAAATCAAATGGTTACAACTACACCAATTAAAACAATTAAAAGAGACGCTAAACCAAATCATACAGAAGAAATGTTACAGGTGTACAAAATAAAAATTTTTAAAATATGTTTTATTTTTGATAAGTGATTTTGTATTATTTTGATGCGCTTTTTCTAATTTTTTCATCAATTTTTATGTATTACGAAAGATATTGCCACGAGTCAACCTAAGGCCGGTCCTGGCCCGCATTCCGGCTTCCCATGTATCTAAACAACCACCGCTGGAGAGCGGATGGATTTAGTCAGGTAGACAGACAGCGATAAATTAACAGTGTCATGCAACTATAAATATTATTGTCTGTAAATTGTCAATATAAATTAGTTGTATTGTAAATAGTATAGAAATAAATAAGTTTAAATGATAAAGTAAACATTACAATATTTTTGCAAATCACAAAATAAAATAAGTACCGGCAATAAAATGAAAATGGGATATAGGATGAGCAAACAGGATTTAGAAGAGGAAGAAGATGTACGGATTAAGTCTTTTCGTTACAAGGTATAGTCGAGAAATTCTTGGCTAAAAATCAAAAGGTCTACTGTGCTTGTGTAGACTTGGAAAAGGCCTATGACAGAGTGGTGAGGAGTGAATTGTGGTCGACATTTTCCATTTATGAGGTAAGCGTGAGTTTATTACGAGCACTGAAATCACTTAACGAGGATTCCACTACTTGTGTCAGAATAAACGAAGCTTACCCAGACTGATTTATCAACAAAAACTTATACATATAAAATTGTTTAAAAATTTGAACGAGAATGCGTTTAGATTAAAAATAAATGATTTAATCGTCAAATGCCTTCTTTATGCCAATGATCAAGTCATATTAGCGTCATCTTAAGAGCAGTGGCAGGTGATGTCTGGCTGTGCATAGAGGAGTGCTGGTTTCTTCACTTATGTATGGTAGTAAATGTTGGGTTTGGCAGAATAAGCATGAAAATAAGATTATTGCTGCGGAAATGAATAGTCTGAAAAATATAGCCAATGTAACTCGATTGGTTAAAGTAAAAAATAGTGAGATAAGGAAACTTTGTGATGGTTTGGTTACAAAAATAGATAAAAAAAGGTTTAGACACGGTGGAGGTCGACCTCGGCGAACACATCTTGATCATATCGACATTGTTTTAAAAAAAGGCTAGGTCAAGAGTACCAACAACTGACGAGCATGTATAAGAGCACTGATGAAAGTGGAGAAAGCAAAAGTTGTGTGTAAGAACCGTAGCAAGTGAAAGGAAGTGGCCTCTGCTTACCCCTACGGAAAGGCGTGACTATATGTATGTATGTATTTCTTAATAAATAAATAATTTGAAAATAACTACCTTGAACATTATTTTGATTCCAATAAATGTCGTCATTTGAGTTCTTTTGATGTTGGAGGAAAAGATGAATGCCGGTGGCTAATCTAATACAAAATCCAAGTATCATCAATATTACTAATGGTTTCAAAGTTACTGATCGGACCATTTTCTCGTATTTGTTTTCTTTCTCCTTTAAAACAAATTTAGTTTTATTAGTTAAAGCAAGTCATAAGATGTAAAAAATCAATACCTACATTCATTTAACAGCAACAATTTTTTAAAAAAAACAGTGTAATAATAAATAAAAACTGTGAACAAATTATTGTTAACATAAAATATTTTTTTCCGATAAAAAATGTACTGATTTATGATGGTTACCAAATTTTATATATTATTACAACTTTATAGGAAGTTTTATAACTATTATATTATAAATATATTCCAAGAATATATTTTTGTTTTTTTTTTATTTCGGTGGTTAATACTTATCGATTTAGGTAAAGTCTAATATTGTAATGTAAACCTAAAGTTATTTGACACACTACTACTATACAATTTAGTTTGGATTGTGAACTAAACACGTAAAGTAATGTATAGATATTTTATTTTAATCTAAAAATGTACAACTAAATTAAGGTTTTACATATGATAAATTAAATAAATATATGTTGTTAAAGTTTATTTAAACCACGACTTAAAAAAAATATTTTTAACAAATATACGAAGTGGGCCAGAGATAGTCCACCTCGATCTTTGGCAGTATTATTTAGAATTTGAGGAAATTCTGAAACACGTCGATTTTTGTTCCAACTGGGGCACATTTTTACGATTCAGATATCTTTTACTTGCCCAACCCCTTAATGTAAAATAGTAAATGTATCATGTGTGGTACATTATTGAAAAGGAATTTAGATGGAGTATTTATGCATATGATCATCCAGGTTTTTTTAATATTTACACCGTCTTTGCAAAAAAAGTCTTAATTAGTGTAATGTGCAACACATTTGCAAAATGAAACGCAACGTCTATGTTTTGATAATGTGTCATTTTTTTTGTCACATCAAAAGTAAATTTAAACGAATTTAGTTAATCAATTTAGGTATTTTGAAAATGCTTCTAAAATAGTATATTTAATTTCAGAACGAGTTTAGAGTATTTCCATATTTTTTAATAATAAATACATACATACATACATAAAGTCACGCCTTTTTCCCGTAGGGGTAGGCAAAGACAATTTTCTGGCACTTGCTACGGTTCTCACACACATATTTTGCTTCCGCTACTTTCATTAGTGCTCTCATACATGCTCATCAGTTGCTGGTACTCTTGACCTGGCCTTTCTTCAAAACAATAATGATCTGATCGAGATATGTTCGCCGAGGTCGACCTCTACCAACTTGTCCATTCACACTCGCCTTATAAATTTGTTTGGTCAATCTTCCCCCATCCATCCTTTTTGCCTGTTCAAACCATCTAAGAATTTCTTTATCTATTTTTGTAACCATTTTTTTTACACCACAGCGTTTCCTTATTTCACTGTTCTTTACTTTATCCTACCGAGCCACTTCGGCTATACTCCTTAAACTACTTATCTCCGCAGCATTATTAATATTTTTATGCTTCTTCTGCCAAACACACCATTTACTACCGTACATAAGTGTAGTTTTTTAACACTTTCTGGCTGTTCATAAAGCTATACAGTGCCCCATTTATTTGTTTTCCTGCCAATATCCTTAGCTCAATGTCACTGTCATTCTTTCCATCTCTCGTAAACTTTGAACCCAAATATACAAACTCATTTACTTGTTCCACTTTTTCTTCCTTAATCAGAACCTCACAGTTTGTCATGCTTTCTTCTCTTACTCGAACGATGAATAAATGTATCTCCACAATGCAAATTCCCAAAACTTGGAGGAAAGCAAAAGTAGTTGCCCTCCTGAAACTAGGGAAAGAGCCAACAGACCCAAAAAACTTCAGACCCATCTCTTTGATATGTCATCTATTTAAGCTTCTTGAAAGAATGATCTCTGATATCATCTCTGATAGCATCGATGAAAAAATCATACCAGAACAAGCAGGATTTAGACCAGGCAAATCGTGCTGTAGCCAAACCCTCAATCTAACTCAACATATAGAAGATGGATTCGAACGGAAACAGATAACTGGAGTAGTTTTCATTGACTTATCTGCTGCCTATGACACTGTGAATCACCAAAAGCTGATATCAAAGTTCTATAACCTCACCAAAGACTTTCGCTTAACCAAACTAATAGAATGTTTTCTACAAAATCGACGATTCTTTGTAACTCTGCAGTCCAAAAAGAGTCGGTGGAGAAACCAGAAAAATGGCCTGCCTCAAGGCAGTGTTCTAGCGCCAATCCTCTACAATATCTACACCAACGACCAACCAATAAATGGACAGACAAGACGGTTTATATATGCTGATGACACTGCCATAGCAGCTCAAGGCCGAACTTTTAACGATGTAGAGGCTAAACTATCGCAAGCTCTGGAGGATCTAACAACCTACTACAAAAATAACCAACTCAAACCTAACCCATCCAAAACACAGGTAAGTGCTTTCCATCTTAGGAATAAAGAGGCAAGCAGAAAACTAAAGGTGGTTTGGCAAGGTCAAGTGTTGGAACATAACAACACACCGAAATACTTAGGTATAAGACTAGATAGAACTCTAACTTTCCAGAAACACTGTCAAGATGTCAAAGGGAAAGTGTGCGCTAGAAATAACATCATCCGAAAATTAACAAACACAAAATGGGGAGCACAACCTCACATACTAAGGACTTCAGCTCTTGCTTTATGTTTCTCTGCCGCAGAATATGCCGCACCAGTATGGTACAACTCCGCCCATACAAAGCACGTTGACGTAGCACTAAACGAGGCAACACGCATAGTGTCTGGGTGTCTGAAACCAACCCCAGTCAAAGAAATTTACCCAATAGTTGGCATTGCCCCTCCCACAATCAGGAGACGTGTTGCTGCCGAATCTGAACGCCAAAAACTACTAAACAACAACAGACACCCCTTATATGGCTATCAAGCACAACCACAGCGACTCAAATCTCGGAAAAGCTTCCTCCGAACTACAACACCCTTGGAGATTACACCCGAAGCGCGCAGAACAAACTTATGGCGAGAGGCAAATACCCACACGCGGATCGAGACAAACGAAGAGCCGGCCCAGGGACACCACCTACCCTTCCCAATATGAAGGACGCTAAATAGACTAAGAACGGAAGTGTCACGATGTAATAGCAACCTCAAAAATTGGGGTTACATAGAAAATGAAATATGTGAATGCGGCGCAATCCAAGACCACCTACATCTATCTATATGCCCAAACATGATAGTAACTTGTACAGACGAAGACCTTATATCCGCAAATGACAAAGCCATACATGTGGCCGATTTTTGGAAACATAAAATTTAATATGGTGAACCGGACACGGAAAAGATAGATGCTTTCTTCTCTTTAAAAAACCATTACTTTCGTTTTGCTTACATTTATTTTCTTTCTTTTAATTTTCAAGACATCATGCATAACATTACCCATCGCCTTCAACTCCTCTTTAGTTGACGCTAATATGACTTGATCATCGGAGTAAAGAAGGCATTTGACAATCAAATCATTTATTTTTAATTTATACGCACTATTTCAAATCTTTTAAACAATCACCTATGTATAAGTTAGACAGCCATGGCGAAGCCACACATCCCTGTGTCACATCTTTTTTTATGTTAAACCTGTCCGTGCAAGTTCCGTTTATCCAAACGCAAGCAGTGGAATCCTCGTAAAGTAATTTCAGTGCTCGTATTTAACTACCTCTCACCCCATACATAGACAATGTCGACCGCAATTTACTCCTCACCACTCCGTCATAGGCCTTTTCCAAGTCAATAAAAGCGCAATAGACTTTCTTACTTCTAGTCAAGAATTTTTCGACTATACCTTGTAATGAAAAGACCTGATTCCTTCCTTTTCTAGATCCTGCTTGTACATCCTATATCATCTTTAGTTTTATTCGTTACTCTTTTAATCAATAACTTTGTATACAGTTTGCCGACTATGCTGAGTAAACTAATACCTCGGTAGTTTTTAGAGTCCTCCTGCGAACCTTTTCCCTTGTAAAGCGGCATAATAACGGCCTTGCACCAGTCGTCTGGTACGCTACCAATCTTTCAACAAGGGTTAAAAAGGCGATACAGCAGACTAGCTACCACGTTTTGTCTAGCCCTCAGCATTTCAACTGTTATCCTGTCGTACACAGCTTTACCCAATTTCATACTGTTTAACGCTTCCACAATTCGTTACAAAAACTCCTAAAATCGATTTTTTACCATCGATATCACTGTAATTACTCCTGCTATACTTCAAGTGTGATGCATTAATGAAATAAGCTTTTCAGGGAGAATTAAAAATGTAATAAGAGACAGTGTGTTTCATAAAGAAGAACATACCTTTTCAAACGTTTATTTTTTTGGACCACCCTGTATAGCTTAAAATAATTTTCAATTGTGCATACAAAAATTCTACATCTAGCCAACTGGAGAAAAATCCGTAATATTCTATGGCACTACGTGTCATATGAGCTGCCCACACTGTATAAATAGTGTTAAGGGTAGGTGTAGTGTAGGAACTGTCAAAAAAAAAATTTATTTAAAATAATTTTAATAGTGACTGAATGCATAGAAAACGGAGAATTTCAGATAACCTTTTCAATATACCTACTTAATTTTTGATAATTTTAAGCATCTCTTTTATTGAACTGGGACATTACTTTACATTCTTTATGGAGTAACAGACTATAAGATAAGTTACTATAAAATCTATGCGATCCCTACATTTAACTCCACTTTAATATTACTTTTCATCGATAGTTTTTTTAAAATGCAATGCTTGATAAATTCTTTAGTTTTATATCATTGAGGTATCATTTTGAAAGTCTTTGAAAACACAATCAGTTCTACTTCCACAAAATTTTTAAGGTAATTAGTATAGAGTATTTTAAAAGATAAATATTGCTGTTAAAATTCTTATGAAAAAGGCCTATGACAGATTGGTGAGGTGTGAATTTTGGTCGACATTGTCTGTGTATGGGGTGAGCGGTAGTTTGATACGAGCACTAAAATCACTTTACGAGGATTCCACTGCTTGTGTCAGGATAAACGGAGTTCAAAAATACTGGTTTAACATTTTTAACGCCAATGATCAAGTCATATAAGCGTCATCTGAAGAGGAGTTGCAGGCGATGGTTAATGTTATGCATGATGCACTGAAAATCAGAGGGACTAAAATAAATGTAAGCAAAACATAAGTAATGGTTTTTGAAAGAGAAGAAAGCATGACAAACTGTAAAGTTCTGATTGAGAGAAAAAAAGTGGAAAAAGTAAATGAGTTGGTATACTTAGGTTCAAAGTTTACGAGAGATAGAAAGTATGACAATGACATTGAGCGAAGGGTGTTGGCAGGAAAACAAATGAATGGAGCACTGCATAGCTTTATAAACAGCCAGAAAGTGTTAAAAAGGCACGTCTGGCTGTGCATAGAGATGTGTTGGTTCCTACACTTATGTATGGTAGTAAATGTTGGGTTTGGCAAAAGATGCATAAAAATAGGATTAATGCTGCTGTGATGAGTAGTCTGAGAAGTAAAGTCGGAGTGACTCGGTTGGATAAAGTAAAGAATAGTGAGATAAGAGAACGCTGTGGTGTAAAAGAAAATGTGGTTACAAGGATAGATAAAAAAATGCTTAGATGGTTTGGACACATAGAAAGGATGCATAAAGGAAGGTTAACGAAACAAATTTTTAAGACAAGTGTAAATGGACAAGTCGGTAAAGGTTGACCTCGGCGAACATATCTTGATCAAATCAACATTGTTTTAAAGAAAGGCCAGGTTAAGAATACCAACAACCGACGAGGATGTATGAGAGCACCGATAAAAGTAGAGAAAGCAAAAGATGTGTGTAGGAATCGTAGCAAGTGGAATGAAGTGGTCTTTTTCTACCTATACGTGAAAAAGGCGTGACTTTATGTATATATGTATAATTTTTATAGCATTATTAAAATTGTTTACTAACAAATTATTTTGACATGCGCTACATTTAAAGTTGTCTAAACATTTTTTCGCTAGGTATCCAGTAAAATAGACATTGGAACAAGTTTCTAATGTTTCAGGTAATGGTTTAATATTTTTCCGATTACCCGAAGATGATGATAATGTTTTATATTATTTTAGATCGGTTTTTTGTTTTTAATAATGAGATTAATTTTAAAAATGATATTTAATTATTTACACAAATCGGGCAACAGGCGTTAGGATTTATATTACATACTTGGTGCATAAATAACTATTATAGCAACTATATAATAATATACTAAAATTTTCAGAGGAGTGAAAGTTTAAAAATAAATCTAAAAGTCTGCTGGATTTTTAAAAAGTTAAAAATATAAAGCTCTTTTAAGAATCCTGCACGGAATATTTGACATTTTGGTTGATTGCGGTGTTCAATGAAACTGCTATGGTGAAGATCACGGTCTGTAGATAACACTTTGAATGGAGCTTAATCAAATCGGTTAATATTTATGTGTTTTTCCCTGTTAAGACTGCATGCAATTTTTACTCCTTCTGACCAGAATAATATCTAGAGGATGATATAAGCACTGTTTTGACTGTATAAAGCTTTAGTCCATATTTTGTACACCATGTTGACATGCAAGCCCAGGAGTGGACATTATCACCGATGTATCATCTGCAAATTGATAGACCAGTCCTGGACTCAAAAATTCCGGGAGATCATTAACATACAACAGGAAAAGAATTGTGCCCAGGATAAAGCCTTGCGGCACTCCTGGCAAGATATCATTTTTTTTGTGATACACTTACTATTTGGGATCATCTCAAAGGATATGATTTCATAAGATCATTACACTTTCCTCTGATTCCGTATTTTCAATAGGATGGTGTGGTTCACCATAAAGGCTTTTAAAATTTTAAGTAGAAGCCATCCACAACCATATTTTCATTAATTTTCTCGTATGTTTTAGTTATTTTATTTTATTTTAGTTACTGTAACTGGGTGTCATATCCGGAACATTCCTGATGCGCCGGAGAACTGGGACTCTCCGTGGAAACCTGCCTGGTATAGACCGCGCTGACAACCAGCAACAGCTGGTGATGCGTGGGGACTTGCTTAAACAGGCAGCCGAGTAGAAGAGAACTACAATAAAAATCTCCCCAAGTACAAGGTGGAATAGCATAAGCCGAAGACTGCATAGCTAGTGGGTGGACTAGTTGCGATTATGCGAACTCCGGGGTACCTGGCGCCCCTCGGTTTTACTTGCATGCGGGGCTCTGTCGTAGGTGACCGTCTTTCCCTAGCTTCTCGTGGGACCATAAATGGATACAACGGAAAAAAACCAGGGTGAGGAAAACTCCCCAAAAAACATAGAGTACGAAATTCTCATGGATACGGGCAGCATCACACAGGACGTTGAATGTCCTAAATCTGAAGCTGACCTGCTAAAATCCGACAGTGACGAGGAGACTGAAAAATCTCCAAAAACCCTCTTGAAAGGAAAGAAAAAAATCAGACTCAGCGGAGCTGCCAGAAAGATGTTTAAATATCTTATCAAACAAGGACTCCCAGTAGAAGAGGCCAAGATGAAAGCGGTTGAACCGTTGAGGAAGCAAACCGATGACAAAGGGCTAAAAAGAGTCAGGTCAGAGGAAAATACTCCCGACGGTCAACTGATCAAAAGACCAAAAGCGGCAGATAGAGGCAGCAGTGCCTTAGTACCCACCAAACCAACTTTCAGTCAAATGACTGGAGGTGTAAAAGTGGGCATTCTGCCGACAAACCATCCGGAGATGCTCCTGACAACGAAACAAATTGAAGACGTAAAAGAGGCAATTCTGGACAAAATAATCGAGCTGAGAGAAAAGGCCGTCATAAAGCCTTACTTTCATAACTACCATAATAGACCTGGTTGGTTAGCCCTAATGTATGCCGATAACGCCACCGTGCAGTAGCTGAAAGATACCGTTGGGGATATAACACACTGGGAGGGTGCAATGCTGATGGTCGTTGAGGAGGCAGCAATGCCTCACAATGAAATCTTGGTGGCGTACCTACCAGGCAGCCAGGGATATCACTCACTGATCAGATGGATACAATCTATGCTGAAAAGCAGAATTATTGTGGCGACTCTTGGGAAAGAGACAGTCAAGATGACAATAGAAAAAGGTTGTCCCCAACGGAAAGTTCTATCGCCTTTGCTGTGGTCGCTGGTTGTAGACAACCTGATAGTTAAGCTACACGACTCTGGTTTTACGACTCAAGGTTACGCCGATGACCTAGTCGTCACCATTAGGGGTAAACATGATGAAGTAATTTCCAATCGCATGCAAGTAGCCCTAAACACAATCAGAAGCTGGTGCGCAAAGGAAGAACTTAACGTCAATCCTAGCAAAACAGTGCTGGTTCCATTCACTAGGAGGCGAAAGTACGAACTTAAAGCCCCAACTCTGAATGGAACTCAGCTTACTTTTTCCAAAGAAGTTAAATATTTGGGCTTAATAATCGATCAAAAACTGACATGGAACAGCCAACTCAACAACGTTCTTTCCAGAGCTATAGCGGCAAGCTGGACATGCCGCAGAGTCTTTGGCAAGACATGGGGTCTGAAACCAAAAATGATCTACTGAACATACCAAACGAATGGTCACCCATGCTTCATTGACATGGTGGCCAAAAATGCAACAAATTTCGGCACAAGTCAAGCTGCAGAAAGTGCAGCGGCTAGCTTGTCTGGGAATCACAAGAGCAACATTCACGTGCCTTACTGCAGCCGTAGAGGTAATGCTGAACCTCCCACCATTGCACTTATGTGTAATGAAAGAAGCAGCAATCAGTGCATTCAGACTGAGCCAGACAACAAATCTTAGAGCAAGAATTTGGAATGGATATTTAAAGATTTTGAAAAATATTTCCCTACAATCCATGTCTATGCCAACAGATATCATGCCAGTTAGGTACGACTTCGAAATGCAGTTTGAAGTGGTTATAAACAACCACCAAGTTTGCACAGAGAACGGACCTCAACTAGGGATGCTTTAGTTTGGTACACTGATGGACCCAAGATGGATGAAAGGGTTGGAGTGGGCGTTATAGGGCCGAATTTTAGGCTCTCAAAACCCCTTGGTAACATTTCAATCATCTTTCAAGCAGAATTACATGCAATATAGACATGTGCCCATGAGTGCATCGAAAGAAACACCCGAAGGGCAGAAATCTATATTTTATCAGATAGCCAAGCAGCACTAAAAGCTCTGAAGTCATACACTTGTGAGTCTAAGCTGATTTGGGACTGTTAACAGTCCCTGAGACCACTGGCAGCAAACAATCAGGTTATTTTGATGTGGGTTCCGGGTCACAAGGGAGTTAAAGGCAACGAAGAAGCAGATTGCCTTGTCAAAGAAGGGGCAAATACAAAATTTTCCGGCCTAGAACCCTTTTGTGGACTTTCCAAAGCCCACTTGAAAGAAAAAGGTTCGACGCTGGGAAACAGATGAAATGAAATCTCACTGGCATAAAGTGCCAGGACAAAGGCAAGCGAAAAGGCTAGTAATTCTTTCGCCAAGGAAAGCTAAACAGCTTCTCGAGTTGGACAAGAAAGACTTGAAACTGGTGACGGGGCTCCTCACTGGACACTGCCCTCTAAATTACTACCTGAAAAAGATGGGCAAAACAGAGAGTGATAGCTGCCGCTACTGCGAGAACTTCGCTGAAACTGCAGAACATTTGCTTTGCGAATGCCTAGCGTTTTTCTGCAAGAGGCTCAAATTTCTGGAAGGGGCCTTCCTAAACCCCTTCGATATCAGAAACTTAGCCCCCAGGAAACTGATAAACTTTACTTGAAGTCTCGGAATCCCGGGCCTTGAATGGATTAAGGACTATGCACAAAAGATCTGATAGGTCAAAGTGCCTGAGAGGCAGCATGGCCTTCACGACCCACCCTATAATCTACAATCTACAATCTAGTTAATTCATTAGTTCCAATGTCATACCTTGTCTGAAGTCATATTGTTCTGAAGCAAGTACTTTAAATCTATTTAAAAATATAACAAGTCACTTTTAGTCCTTTTAAAAATCTTTAAAGGTAAAGACAGAATAGAAGCAGGCTTGTAATTATTGATGTCTGTTGTGGCACCTTTTTTGTATATGGGAATTACTTGAGCTATCTTGAGATTATCTGGGAATATTTCTGAAACCATACTCTTATTTATCATGTTCACCAAAGGTTTGTTAATGTATTTTCCTATTTTTCAAAGTATAAAAGAAAATATTCAATCCACCCCACTTGCAAATTTGGGCTGCATCTAGACAAACAGTTTTATTATTGTGAGTTACCTCCTGCATACATGCATACAGTCACGCCTTTTTTTCGTAGGGTAGGCAGAGACCACTTCCTTTCACTTGCCACGGTTCTTACAGACATCTTTTGCTTCCTTTTCTTTTATCAGTGCTCTCATACATGCTCGTCGATTGTTGGAACTCTTGACCTGGCCTTTCTTTAAAGCAATGTTGATCTGATCAAAATATGTTCGCCGAGGTCGACTTCTAGCGACGTGTCCATTCACACTCGCCTTATAAATTTGTTTCGTCAATCTTCCTTTATCCATCCTTTCTACGTACCAAACCATCTAAGCATTTCTTTATCTATTTTTGTAACCACATTTTCTGTTACACCACAGCGTTTTCTTATTTCACTATTTTTTACTTTATCCAACCTAGTAACTCCGCCTATAATTTTTAGACTACTCATCTCCGCGACATTAATTCTTTTTTTTTGCTTCTTCTGACAAACTCAACATTCGCTACCAAACATAAGTGTAGGAAACAACACATCTCTATGCACAGCCAGACGTGCCTTTCTGGCTGTTTATAAAGCTATGCAGTGCTCCATTCATTTGTTTTCCTGCCAACACCCTTCGCTCAATGTCATTGTCATACTTTCTATCTCTCGTAAACTTTGAATCTAAGCACACAAATTTATTTACTTATCCTACTCTTTCTCCTTTAATCAGAACTTCACAATTATGTTCTCCTCTATTTCAAAAACCATTACTTTCGTTTTGCTTACATTTATTTTTATCCCTTTGATTTTTAGGGAAATATGCATAACAATAATCATCGCCTGCAACTCCTCTTTGGTTGACGCTAATATGACGATCATTGGAGTAAAGAAGGCATTTGACTATCAAATCATTCATTTTTAATTCATACGCATTTTCTTTCAAATTTTTTAAACAATTGTCAATGTATAAGTTAACCAGCCATGGTGAAGCCACATATTCCTCTCTCACACCCTTTACGATGGTAAACCATTTTGTGCAAGCTCAATTTATCCTAAAACAAAGCAGTGGAGTTTTCGTAAAGTAATTTCAGTGCTTGTATTAAACTACCGCTTACCCTATACATTGACAATGTCGACCATAATTCACTCCTTACCACTCAGTCATAGGCCTTTTTTAAGTCTATAAAAGCACAATAGACCTGACTTATAGCCAAGAATTTATCGACTATACCTCGTAATGAAAAGACCTGATCCATACATCTCCTTCCTCTTTTAAATCCTGCTTGCACATCCCATATTATCTTTTCAGTTTCATTCGTTACTCTTTTTATCAATATCTTTGCATACAGTTTGCCGACTATGCTGAGTAAACTAATACCTCGGTAGTTCTAACAGTCCAGCTGCGAACCTTTTCCCTTGTAAAGCGGCCTTGCACCAGTCGACTGGTACACTACCACTCCTCCAACAAAAGTTAAAAAGGCGGTGGTTACCACGTTTTGTCCAGCCTTCAGCATTTCAACTGTTATCCTGTCGTACCTAGCAGCTTTACCCAATTTCATACTGTTCAACGCTGCCACAATTTCTGTCTGTATGTATCTTTTTTTTTAAATAAACTTTCGAAGTATTTCTTCTATATCTTTAATACGTATTTCTCTTCTTTTACCATACTACCATCTTGGTTTTTGATTTTTTTCAGTTGCGAGGTAGTATTTTTACCTCTGGCAGTTCTCATGGACTTTCAGAAGACTTTAATGTTGTTTTGGAAATTGTCAGATAACTTTCTATCAAATTTATCTTGTACCTTGTACCCAACAAATATTTTTTGCAAGTTTTTTGTGTGATATTATTGTTAAATTGTATATCAATTTCTTTGGGGTCTGTTCTAATTCCAATATCTGTTTTTATTTCAATGGAATTTTGTTTACCAATTTACCGTTATTGACATTCTTAAATATATTCCAGAATGTATTTGATTTGTTTTGTTTTGACTATCGTTTATAGATTTTTTATAGTCTGACCTTTAAGCACCCTCTTTTTGCTTATATTTAATTATATAATTTCACATTTTGTTTTTAACTTAAGTTCATAGAGATCTCGGAAATAAAGGAAACAACGTTTTATTTCAGAATTTATTCGTTGGCATTTTTTATTTTTTGCTTTAGATACGGTTAATGAAAAACATATGTCAAATTGATAAAATAAATTATTGTTAAAACTGTTGTATTTACTATTTGTATTTTTTTATATTTTATTTTCCGGTATTTTTGACTTCACTACTTTTAACCCCAAGCAAGCGTGAGAATTACCCCAACATTTTTAAATGCGAAACTTATCTGCAAAAAATCACGAACGGTAAAAATGTCATTAATTTGAGTTAAATATGCCAATGGTATAAATTTAGTACCTATTTTTTGCTTTGCATTGTTTTGTGGCGATTTGTTATCACTTCTAAAAATTTTGATCCTGCGTTGAGTACGAGGCAGTTGGCATCTGTGTCTGGGATCAATCGAACTAGCATCCAAACCATTTTAAAGAAAAATAAATTCACGAGGTGTTACATAAACAAAGGAAAAACGATGTCTGATTGGAGATATAACAATGAATGATTGGGATTATACATAAGTTTATTTTAAAGATTTAAAAATTGGTTGATATTTTGATTGATTTAAGTGTATTAGTACACATTGGGTTGTTAGCTATTTCTTTAGTTATTTCTAAATCCTCCAGTAGATCTAATTGTATGTTTTGACATTTTACATTATGTAATATTTTAATTCCATCCTTTAACTTGATTTTAATTTTATTATTTTCATGTTTTTAAAAAGTTTTTAAAATTTGCATGTCTTTTAAAAGACGTAGTTTAGTTACAATTATGTAATTTTTGTTCATCTTAAAATGTTTATTGTTGAGCTATAGTCATGTCCTCTTCATGTTTAGTCATTAGTAAACAAATTTGTGACAAGTAAGTAACGTTAAACTATTTAATATAATTAATTTCAATATTTTTAAATATCAATATACTGAATTACTTTTACTCACTTTCAGAAATATCTCCTGATAATGGCTTGACGCCGAAAACGTTTGAGAATTGGCGTGTAAACATGTATTCTTTATATTTATTTTTGAATTTAATTGTTTAAGTGAGGTGGGAACAGAATACCTTTGACAAATTTGGTATCTAAAAGACCGTCTAAATACTTTTGTTTTGAATTTAGGCACTGCGAGCATATTTTTATTTCGAATATTCAAATTGTGAATGTCAGTACGATATGTAATTTTTTTAAGTAAATAGGAAGGCTTTTTTGTTATAATTATTTCATGGTATAGACAAACTGCGTGAAATACGCATTAAGAATACTTTTTCAAATGTGAGACCAAAAGGGGGATTTAATTCAAATTCGACAGTTGTAAAGTTTAAAGCTCATAGAATATAAATTTGCATGCACGTCATCAATGATCTATTCGTTTCAAAACTTGATACCAACAATAATAAAAATCACCGTTTGTTTTATATAATCTCGAACACATAGGGTCTGTTCGTAATATTTTATTGAATTAATCTAGTCAATGTCTTGTTAAATATTACAATTTCTATATTATTTTAGTCGATATATAAAGTTGCAGATATTATACATAAATATTTCATTAAATATTACACACAGTTCAAGTTTTATTATGTATTAATAAAAACGGTTTTTCCGATTAAAGATCTATGAGCGCCAGCTGTACAGTTGACAGTTAGATTTATAAGCTGGCAATTTTATATACGTTTTTAAGACTAAATTGTTTTATCTTAAACACAATTATCTGATTATCATGGTGAAATGAACCAAAATAATTTTTTAAAATGGTTTAAAAATCAGTTGCTAAAAAGTCTCACCGAACCATCAGTAATTGTTATGGACAATGCCCCTTATCACAGTATGTTATTACACAAAAGGGGTGTAAAGCTAGTTCGCGTCCGTAGTAGAATACTACACGTGCACCCTGGGTAACGCTAAATGAACTAGCATAATCCGGCAGCCAGACTATCATTTTCTTTTTGATCTCCTGGCTACAAGACATCACAATGGCTAACCCTAGAAACACTCACGGTTCTTCTCAGAATCAAAAGACTAGAAATATTGGACCCTCAGTCCGTATTTGTCAGTTGAATTTTGAGGGCATAAGCAGAGCTAAATGCCAATACCTGTCTAAACTTTTACATGATAACGATATTGACCTGGTCGTTATCCAGGAATCTCATTTGAATAATGATACAGAGCTTCGCACGAGAGGTATGATACCGGGCTATGAAACAATGGCAGCAACTTATGACCGAGCATACGGTTTTGCCACCTATATACGTAACACAATTGAGAATGCGGTACTGATAGATAAATCCTCCACCAATAATATCCACGTGATCACTACCCAGATGGGAGAGATAACAGTCACAAATGTTTACAAACCCCCAAATACTCTATGGCCTCAAGACGTACTTCACCAACGCAACCACCCAGTGGTCTACATTGGCGACTTTAATAGCCATCATCAGGAGTGGAAGTATCAAAGCAACGACAAGAATGGTAAGCTCTTAACCAACTGGGCCGAAGACCTTAATTTACATTTAGTATTCGACGCGAAAGATCGAGGAACCTTTAAATCTGCTGCTTGGCAAAGGGAGTACAACCCCGACCTCTGCTTTGTTTCGAAAGACAAAAATAATCTCCAACTAGTGACTTCCCGGAAAGTGCTTCCTGACTTTCCACACAGCCAGCACCGACCCGTCCTCATCGAGGTTGGTACTCAAGTCCCCCTAGTGTAATCTATTCCCCGGCCACTAACCTTAAAAAATGCCTCAGATTCATCCCACCAACGAGCGCAAACTACGAGCGATTTGTCGACTTAGTAATAAGCACAGCCAAAAAGACCCTCCCTAGGGGCTACCGAAAGGATTACATCCCTGGCTGGAGTAATTCAAGTGAAATCCTATACCACGAGTTCCTTGAGAGTGGTGAACAGAATAAAGCGGATGAGCTCTTACATAGCCTAGACGCTGCACGTAGACAGAAGTGGATAGAAACTGTTGAGGCTATGGACTTTAAACAATCCAGCAGGAAGGCGTGGACCCTCCTACGAAAACTTGGAAGTGGAAACGTGCCGATCCGTGACAATCCTGCCGTAACACCAAGTGCTGTGGCCTCACATATCGTCTCCACTTCAAGGGCACCCGGAGACCGAGAGCACTCCACCCAAATTAAGAGGGAGCTTAAACGCCTAAAAGCCGCCGCCGAAATACATACAACATACTCTTGGACCTTCACCCTTGAGGATATTACGAAGGCACTAGAGGGTGTCAAGTCAGGTAAAGCTCCAGGTTTCGATGGTATACACCCTAATAAATCTAGGAAAAAGTGCCCGCAACTGGTTGGCAAAATTCTACACTAATATTTTAAACACAGGAATTATCCCACGCTCACTGAAACAAACAAAGATAATAGTGATCCTAAAACCAGGAAAGCCAAATGACAAACCAGAGAGCTATCGCCCAATCGCGCTTTTAAGTGCCAGTTATAAACTATTAGAACGCCTTTTATACAATAGAATAAGTGTGAAAATCCTAGAAAGCATACCAGCCGAGCAAGCTGGATTCAGGCCAAAGCGAAGCTGTACCGACCAAGTCTTGGCACTTACGACTTATATAGAGGCCGGATACCAGAAGCAGCTCAAAACATCCGTCGCATTCATAGACCTGACTGCAGCATATGACACTGTCTGGAAACAAGGACTGCTCTATAAACTCCTACGTCAAATACCCTGTAAAACAACTGTGGGTTCAATCGATAATATGCTGAGCAATAGATTATTTCGCGTTTTCATGGGAAACTCACTGAGCGATTGGAAGAAACTCAATAACGGCCTACCTCAAGGCTCAGTATTAGCTCCTCTCCTGTTCAGCTGTTACATTGCGGATATGCCCACAACAAGATCTAGAAAATTTGGCAATGCTGATGATTGGGCAATAGCAACCAAAAGCAAATCGATTGAAGAGACGGAAGAAGTGCTAACAGATGACTTGGAAACCATAGAGAAATACTTTCACAGCTGGAGACTCCAACCTAGTGCAAGCAAGACGGAGGTTGCTTGTTTTCACCTAAACAACCGCATGGCCAATAGAGAACTCAATGTGAGCTTTGGTAACAGGCTGCTGCACCACAACCGGTATCCTAAATACCTGTGAGTTACTCTCGATAGAACATTATCCTTCAAACAACACCTAACTAAGAATGCCTCAAAACTCAAAACAAGGAATAACATCATACAAAAACTCTGTGGCACTTCATGAGGATCCTCCGCAACGACGCTTCGATGTTCCGCGTTAGGGCTGGTCTACTCTACGGCGGAATATTGTGCTCCGGTCTGGCTAAACAGCCCACATGTCAAAATGGTCGACGTTCAATTGAATCACACGATGCGTTTAATCTCGGGCACAATTAAATCTACACCGAGTTATTGGCTACCAGTTCTAAGCCATATCCCTCCTCCATCGATACGGAGATCCACTGCACTTGTCAGAGAGTACAACAAGGTTATTCAAAACCCACACCTACCAATAAACAGAGACATCGAGGACATAGACAGGAATAGGTTGCGCTCAAGAAAACCCCCCATCAAAACGGCTCTAAACTTGGAGGCCGTTGACTTCAACCCAATAAATGAGTGGAGGCAGAAATGGACCGAAGCAGCCCAACCGGAATTTCTCAACATGCCGTGCATAACAACTTCCCCAGCCGGCTTTGAACTACCACGCAAGACATGGGTAGCACTTAACCGGATTAGAACCAACCACGGCAGGTGTGCCGATGCCTTCTACAAGTGGAACATAATACCCTCCCCACAGTGTGACTGCGGCGCTGAAAGGCAGACGATCCGCCACATCACGGAAGATTGCAACCTGAGGGCATATGGAGGTCAGCCAAATGAGTTCCCGACAGCGACACCAGAATCAATTGATTATATTAACAACTTAGACATTCAACTGTAATTATGCTATATTTTTGTGTTTTTATACTTTACATTTTTACACTGTTTGTACATTGTGCTATATGTTGTCCTGTTAACTTATACAATATTTTATGTGATGTATGCCATACGATAAATAAATAAATAAATTACACAAAATACCAAACATGTCCTGGCTCAAAACGGATATTGAAGAATGGCTAGCAAATGGAAATATTGCTTTTTCACATACTATGTTTAAACGTGAGCTTCTAAAGATTGTGGATTAGTAAGTACATTATATATTTTAATTATACAATAGTTTCTAATTTTATAAAACAATCTCCTACCTGTATTTTTACATTGCATTGTAACTAAATTTTAAAGTAGTTTTACTGATTTTGTTGACAAAATTAAAACTGGTATATTTTTTAGAAACAAACCACCAAAAAGATATTTAATAGACGATCTAGCTGAACCATATGGACAAAAAGTGTTACGTCTTCCGCCATATTAATCCAATTGAATTGATTTGGGGCATTGCAAAGCAATCTTATAATAACCATATTGGCTGTGATGGCAATGCAGAGAAAAAGACTGTTTAGATTTGTGGTCTGAAGCACTTTAAACCGTTTTCTCAGAGATCTGAAAAAACTCTACTGATCATACAGAAAAAGAAATTGACAAATGGTGTAAGAGAAAACGAATATTAGAAAGACAAGAAATTACTCCCATTGTTATTGATATTAACGCTAACAGTGATGTCAGTGACTTTAAGTCAGAATCAGAATAGAGAAATAACTTATCCATTCTGTTTCAGACATTTTGTCGTTGTTGCTTAATTAAACTAATGTGTAATATAGCTTAGAAATTTATCAATATTTTGCTTTAAATGAAAAAGCAGCTATTAGGTAAGTATGTCAGCCCCTAAATAGCATTCCACCTTCATTGTGAAGCATATTAACCTGTATTATTTTTATTAATAAAATTATGATCAGTATTATTTTTTTGTTACTGATAAAAAAAAAGTCTGACTCCGGCAATGAGTGTCAAGCATACGGAAAACTTCAAGCGCATACTTACTTAATTTTCGTTAGAAAATACAGTTAAATAATTAGTAAAAGTGAAATCATAGCGATATTGAACATTAGAAGAACCTGATAATTTAAACCGTAAGTCTTTTACTGCATGGTTACCATAATAAACAACTTTTTATTTTGTTAAGAATATTGTAATAGTTGTTATCGTTTATTAGAATCCAGTTGTTCTTATCAGCAAACTATAATTAATACACGATTTATAGAAAGGCAGGGCCGCATTAAGGAATAGGTCAACAAATGATCCTATTTATTAATAATGGATGAGCCTCCTGATTTTTTAAGCAATAAAAGCTCGCAGAATAATCCAAATATCCAAAATAGAACCTACTCAACAGTAACAACAAATAGAATGTATTTTCCGTCAAAGAAACAAGATATAGTATTTACAGCAATAGACAATACTAAATTGGAAGAATATTTATATGCCGTAGGTAACAAAATCCAACCTAAACATTTTTTTTTTTCATCCCGCATTTCAAATAACCGAATCTGCATTTACCTTTCAAGTGAAGCTAAAGTAGAGGAATTTTCAAATTTGAATCAGGCATCAATAGTCGTTAATAACCAAAGCATTCAAGCTCAAATGAAAGAATAATCATTTCAAATATATGCCCCTCCATTCCTCATTCAAATATTGAAGACGCCTTGAAAGATATTGGTTTAACTTTAGTAACGTCTGTGAATTTTCTTAGAATAGGTACGGCAAATCCCGAATACAAGCATGTCTACAGTTTTCGAAGACATGCGTATATTTCGCCATCTAAAAATGTATTGATCCCAGATTCAATTGTCATAGATTATGATTAGACATCTTACCGCATTTATCTATCCCTAGATAACCAGATATGTTTTTCCTGCAAACAGTCAGGTCACACAATTCAAAATTGTCCAAATCCTAACCAAAATCATTCAACCAATCACAACTCACAGACCCCTTTACAATCATCTCAATTACAAAATTTATCCATGCCTACGCCAAGCTCTCCTTTAACAATTTACTCCTCTAATATTCAGTCAAATCCCAACGTTTTAAACCCTCCCCAACATTTTTCATTAGAAATGAGTCAACGCCAAAGATCTTTTGCTAAAAATGAATAAAATCCTAACTTACCAAATTCTTCTCAACATTCCTTAGGAGAGAGTTCAATATCAACAAAAAAAGTAAAAATACAGACAGAAACAACCCCCAATCCTGTTCAGAAAAATACCGTAACGCAAGCCTCTGTAATCTCAGCTGACTCAGTAGACCCAAATTCACCGATAAATGAAACGGTAACTCCCAAGATCCCACCGATTGCGTTCATTAATATGGATGCATCAGAAGAAATAAAAAACAGTACCACCAACACAAAACGCAGTATAAACGAGGTAATCACGCCTGAATCAGATCCAGCCGAAAACGAGCATAACTTATTTTCTTTACCCAGCGCAAAATCAAAACCAAAGAAAAAGAAAACCAAACTGACAACACCTTGTCTTACTTCAGATATAAATCCACAATAACTTGAATCTGCTAAAGACTTTATTGAAAATCAATTCCCTCCATTTGTTATCAATTATGATCAACTTGGGTTACTCATAACTAATGTTAGCGGCTCGACAAATCCCATCAGTATTATCAAAGACTTTACAACAGACTACCTAGCCTTGACCCATATGCTTTCCCAAATATATCCCCACTTAAAAGACAGATCTATGAAAATTTGAGTCACTAGCCTAAAAAAGAAAATCTTCAAGTTCCTTGGTAATGATACTTCAGAGTGGCATAGTGATATGTCCCAAAGTAGTCAGCAACTTAATTCTTCCTAAGTTTTTCTCTCACCTTTCAATATATACATACATAATGTCAATACTTCAGTGGAACATCGATGTATTTTTCCATCGCCTGTCTATGTTGCAAATTCTAATTGGGGAGTACTCCCCCGATATATTATGCCTCCAAGAAACTAATCTTAAACCTCAAAAACCCTATAACTCAAAACAATACTACTGTTTTCGCAAAGATCGAATAAATAATAACAATTTCACTTCCGGTAGTGTAGCTACTTTAGTAAATAATTCACTGGAGGCAAAACTATTTCCTGTCACTAGCAACTTAGAAGTGGTCGTTGTGGAGATCAATTCACAAAGCACATATTTCATATGCAATGTTTATTTACCTTCAAGTTATTCAGTATCCTATAATGACTTAAAAGATCTACTCAAGCAAATTAACATTAACCAATCTTTTCGAGTAAGAGTTCACAGCTCTTACTCTGCAAATCAGACAGAAGATAATGGGACACCACAAGGATCAATACTCAGCCCCACATTGTTTTTAGTGGCTATAAACAATATCATCAAAGACCTACCGAAACCCTTAAAAGCACGGGAGTATGCAGACGATCTTATTGTATACATTAAAGGAAAAAACACCTCTCTCATGTCAGTTGTTGTGCAAAACTTCCTAATACAACTCGAACAATGGTCCGTGAATACAGGTTTTGAATTTTCTGCAACAAAGACCATCGCCATGCTCTTCACTAAAAAAGCTCCAGACGCTTACCCAACATTAAAATTATATGGTAAAAACTTATCATTTAAATCATCTGTAAAATTTTTGGGAATGTGGTTTGACGAAAAACTTACCTGGCAGGAACATATCAAACAAACGGCCCGAGCTTGCATTAAATGACTAAACCTAATGAAGACATTGGCCAATAGATGCTGGGAATCCGACTACACTACACTACTTACCATTTACAAAACATTAATCAGATCAAAAATCGACTATGGTTCCATTGCTTATGCCTCGGCTTCCAAAATTACTGGATACTGTGCACAACAACGGCCTTCGAATTGCACTAGGAGCTTTTAGAACAACTCCCGTTGAAGCTATATATTGCGAAACTGGTGAGCCATCTCTGCATTACCGAAGAATATTCTTAACTATTTCGATAACAAGCCGCATACATCTAAACCTTATTATGGGAGAATACGTACATACCTTCAATATCTAGACATCCAATTTCCAGAATTATTTCCAATTAATCTGGACCACCCTCCTCTCTGAACCATCAACATCCCTACCATTAACACTAATCTAAGCAGGTTTAATAAACACGAGGTCAGCCCAGCCATCTTTAAAACAAACCTTAACTTAATACTGCAAGAATACCAAGACTTCATCGAAATATATACAGACGCATCCAAATGCGAAATGGAAGTCGGTGCAGGAATTGTAACAGCCAATCTCACATTACAATTTAAACTTTCCCCAACTCTGAGTATCTTCTCAATCGAACTCAATCTCCAATACACAAATTTTCACAACATACCAAACACGTTGATTCTTACCGATTCTCTTAGTTCATTGTTAACCTTACAACAGATCTATCCCAAAAACCCTATCGAGAAAATGATGAAGTCCGAAATACTACAGGCACAAGAAAATTCCAGACGCGTCATCTTCATATGGATCCCATCCCACATCGGCATCGAGGGCAATGAAAAAGCGGATAAAAGTGCCCGTAGTGCTATATCTAACGATGTACCAGAATCGGAGTGTCGGTCTGTTGCAAGTGATCTCAAGTATTTTATTAAAAATAAAGTTTTGTGTAAATGGAATCGGGTCTGGGAATGTGACGTCCTGCCGTGACAAACTAGAACTAGCGATCGACGCACCCAAGTGATTTTTTTTTTTTATGAAAATAGTCGCAAAAAGGGTAAACCTATCGTATGGGCCGCGGACGGCCCGCACTGCGACTATTAGAAGGGGAAGGGATTATAGAAAGGAGATGATTGTGGACACGCTTTTTAAAAAGTTGCAGGTCATAGTTCTCTGGAAAAACTGATTTTGGAAGCTTATTCCATTCCGTAGCAGCCCTGTAAAAGAAGGATTCTTGATGAAGATTGGTCCTTGTAGTGTCAATCTTGAGAGTAAATGGGTGAGACTGATCAGCGTGCCGAGTTCTTCGGCCGAATGTGGCCAATGGTGGTACAAGAGTTTTTATTTCTCTGGAGCATCTGCCATGGAAATATATGTAGAGCAATGACTGGTCTGCAACTATTCTTCTATGTTCTAGAGGGTGAAGGGTATCTGTGAGAGTTGAGCTGTTTATCAAGCGAATGGCTCTTTTCTGTATGGAATCTAGAAGACGAAGAGAATGCCTTGGTGCTGAACCCCAAATGTGCGAGCAATACTCAAGCAGAGGTCGGATTTGAGCCTTGTACGTCTTTAACAGTTGATCAGGAGTAAAAAACTTTCTGGCTTTCCACAGAAAACCTAGCCTCTGGCTTGCCGACTTTGCGATGTTAGCAACATGGTCATGCCAAGACATATTATTGGACACCGTGACTCCCAAAATCGAGATGGAGGGACTTGGTTCAAGGGTATTTCCGGACATTGTGATGGGATGATTTAAGGAATTCACTTTCTTGGAAACCGTGGCACTTTGTGTTTTTTGGGCGTTGAACTGAACAAGATTGTTGACTCCCCACTCTAAGATTGCTTTAAGATCTCTATTGAAGGAATCAACCTGTTCCTGTCTGAGTCTATTAATATCATTCACCGAAAGTGATCGATAGGATGTGAAAGTTGAGACAAGTGTGCTATCGTCTGCGAAACTGTAAATGGGATTTGTGGTGGTTTTCAAGAGGTCGTTGATGTTACACGCCTGCGACTGGGCCATACTAGGTATACTCACTCCTACCTGTTTTCAAACGACGATCCCCCAAAATGCACTATGTGCAATGTAATAAACAGTGTAAACCATTTCCTGATTGACTGTCCTAGATTCCAGACTCAACGTCGCATGTACAGCATTCCTAACGACTTGAAGAAACTTTTTGGAAAAAACTTCGATCACCAACTCGTCATTGACTATATTAAATCAATTATTATGTTACATAAAATTTAAGCTTGCTATTGTACCGTCGCTAATAACCTTCGGGTGAATGCGACTTTTTTTTAAATAAAAAAAAAAAAAATGTTTTAAAAGCAATTCAAAATATTTAGCAATTTAGGTATGTAGCATTTTTTTTATCTAAAAGTTTAACCAAATTATAAGGTTTAGTAATATCTAAAATGTGATAAATTAAATTATTAAATAATTCAACCTTTGAATTTATTAACTGACATTTTCTATTGTTCCTATTTCTCCACACTCACAATGTGGATCAGTTTTTAGATTAATTTTATAAAGATGTGCAGGAAATAAAGCGTTGTTAAATCTTAATCTGCATATTATGGATAACATTTGTTTATTTATACTCATATTCTTAAACCACGGTTTAGAAGGTATCCCTGATTGCAAATTTTTATAAAATTTTACCTTGTTTGATTGAAAGTATTCTATTTTTCATTTATCTTTAATAATTATTTTTAAAAAATTTACTATATATTCTCTTGTGCATTTATGTTCTGAATTGTTTGTATTAAATGGACCATTCCTTGCAATGTTATCTACAATTTCATTATTTATTAAACTGCAATGAGATTTAATCCAAACTATTTTTGTTGTAATTTGCCTATCGTTCAAATTTTAAATAAGTTCCAAAAATTTTTAACAATTATATAATTAGAGTTGTTTTTATTTCTACTAGGTGTTCATTTTTCAACAGCATTTTTACTATGTATAAAAAAAACTATATTTTTTTGAATATCTTCATTACATTAAATTAAAAATTGAGTATATTGAAAAGTTAATCTGAAATTCTCCGTTTTCTATGCATTCAGTGTCACTGTCAAAATTATTATAAATAAAAAAAACTTTTTGACACTTCCTAACCTACACCTACTGTTGACACTATACGAGGTTTGGCTATTAATTAACGAGACTGATTATGAAAAAGAGTTTTATTTTAAGAATTATTCTACAATATTTTAAGGCAGACTTGAATTTCGAAAACGGTAAAAAGCCTCAGGCTGCTAAATGAGGCGAATAAAGCGCGTGTTCGAGCACTGGAGTGTCTCTAACGCTTCACGGACAGCGCGTTATGGCAGGTGCGTTGTCCTGTTGCAAGATCCAAGATGTTTTTTCACAATTCTGGCCGTTTCTTACGAACTTGCTCTCGAGGTGTTGCCAAAACTTTCAAATAGTAAGTTTGGTTTACAGTTTCACCCTCTGGAACCCATTCAGTCATTAAGATGCCGTTGATGTCGACCAGGACGTTGGTCATCTTTGGTGCTCTTTCGGCCTTCAGAACACCGTTTATACCATTCGAAAACACGCGCATAGGGTAGAGATTTTTCACCATAGGCCTCTTTTAACAACTTATAGCACTCACTTGGATTTTTTTTTTTTTTTAACGAGAAATTTCACATTGATCCATTGTTCGTGGTTTTCGTCACACATTGTTATCGGCACGAGAAAAAAACACGTTTGTTTCTAACCTCTATAGAAAAAAATACAACTACAGCGACAAAAACGTGGCTATCCAACGCTGCATTCGTTTTTCTCCCCCTACCCCTTTGGACGCCTTTCGCGCGAGCAGTCTTGTTATTTAATAGCCAGACCTCGTAAATACAGGATGGAGCAACTTATATGACACAAAGTGTCTATGGAAAACCATGGAATATATGGATTTTTTCCAGATGACTAGATGTAGAATTAATTAAGTTAATATATACAGAGCTGCCCAAAAAATATACGTTTAAAAAGTTATGTTCTTCTAAATATAACACCCTGTACTTTATTAAATTTTTCCTGAACAGCTGATTTTATTGATGAATCAAACTTGGGGTCAAGCGGGAGTGATTACAGAGATATCGAGTGTAAAAATTCAAGATTTCTGATTTATTGTGTTTTTTTTTATTAACTTCTATAAATATACAATTTATTGTTCAAAACAATATAAGTGCTTAGGTAAACAATTTAATGTCATTATTAGAATATTTAACATTAAAAAACCAAAGTAATGGTAGTGGGTAGAAATATTATCCCGACCATTAGAATATATATAAATGGAGAAGACATTGAGAAAGTCGCAAAATTCAAATACCTAGGTTTTTTTTTACTGAAATTAGTCGCAAAAAGGGTAGACCTATCGTGTGGGCCGCGGACGGCGGCCCGCACTGCGACTATTAGAAGAGGGAGGGATTATAGAAAGGAACTGATTATGGACCCACTTTTTGCAGGTCATAGTTCTCTGGAAAAACTGATTTTGGAAGCTTGTTCCAATCCGTAGCAGCCCTGTGAAAGAAGGATTCTTGATGGAGATTGGTCCTTGTAGTGACAATCTTGAGAGTAAATAGGCGAGTATGATCAGCGTGCCGAGTTCTTCGGCTGTATGTGGCTAGTAGTGGTATAAGAGTTTTTATTGCTCTGGAGCATCTGTCACGAAAATATCTGTAAAGTAATTTCTGGTATGCAACTCTTTTCTATGTTCTAGTGGGTGAAGGGTATTTGTGAGATTTGAGCTGTATATCAACCGACTGGCCTTTAACTAAATGGAATCTAGAAGACGAAGAAAATGCCGTGCTGAACCCCAAATGTGCGAGCAATATTCCAGTAGAGGTCGGATTTGAGCCTTGTACGTCGTCAACAGTTGATCAGGAGTAAAAATTTTTCTAGCTTTCCACGGAAAACCTAGCCTCTGGCTTGCTGACTTTGCGATGTTAGCAACATGGTCATGCCAACACATATTATTAAACACCGTGACTCCAAAAATTGGGATAGAGGGACTTGATTCAAGGGTATTTCCGGACATTGTGATGGAATAAATGAAATACCTAGGTTACATGCTGAATGAACAATGGGACCCAGAGAAAGAGATAAAATGCAGGATAAAACAAGCAATAACAACCTGCTTAAAATTACGAAAATTCTTTGTAGACAGTAATTTGAATTTCAGACTCAGGTACAGAATGTTGAAATGTTACATATGATCGGTGAAGGCATGGACGTTAAAAAAAACACCATAAACAATATCGAAGTATTTGAGATGTGGACTCTACGACGAATGATAAAAATATCTTGAACGAATACATAAGAAATAGTGCCGAACTAGAGGATGGAGAACTTTTTAGGACTATAAAAGAAAAAATATATATCCTATCTAGGGCACATCTTACGCGGGGAGCGCTACCATTTTCAACGCCTTATCCTTCAAGGTAAAATCGAAGGAAAAAAAGGGGAATAGGAAGAAAAAAAAACTATCGTGGTTGCGAAATATCCGGAGAGGACAGGAATACACAACTTTTAAGAACTACAAAGTGCTGCAATCAATAGAAACATATATAATAAGAAAGAAGACAGACGCCAACACAGGAATCTGTATGTCACTTTAAGAGGAAGATTAGAATATTTATTTTTTAATTTTATTAGAAATATTTATTAACTTATATAATAAGATGTGACTGGCTAAATCGGCACAAAGAACCTACAAATATTCGCATATGCGGACGATATAGTAATAATAAGCAGGCGCAAAGACGAACTTGAGAGGACTGTTGCCAAACTAAAAAATTAAGCAATCACAAAAGGTCTCCAAATAATTAAATAAAAGAAAAAATACATGGAAGTAACGAAAAGAGCAATTATTAAAGAAAATTTTAAATGTGAAAACTAAGAATTCGAGCACGTACGAAAATTCTTCCATTTGGGGTACCAAATGAATCATTCGGACTCATACATAATCATCAGGCCTGTTGTTACATACAGATGTGAAGCGTGGACCTTAACCACGAAAGATGATCTACTTTTAAGAACTTCCGAACGAAAAATCTTGAGGCAAATTTTTGTACCAGTGCAAAACGAAGATGAAACATGGCGATCAAGAATGAATTTTGAACAAGACAACTTGATGGAGAGCGCAGACATTGTAAAATTCATTAAAAGCCAAAGACTATCTTGGGCAGGACATGTAATGAGGATGAATAAAAGCAAAACACCAAAAAAATTCCTTGAGTGGAAACCAGTAGATAGAAGAAACAGAAGAAGACCGAGAAAAAAATAAATAAAGCAAAGTAAAGTGTGGCCTAAAAACAATGAAAATTAAAGACCGGAAAAATTTGAGTAAAAACAGGACCAAATGAAAGAAAATTACTGAAAAAAGAAAACCCACAGTGGGCTATAACGTCGTTAAATGAATAAATAAGAATTTTTTACTTACTGCAAAATATAATCAATCCAGATAAAAACAGAATATCAAGAAAAATCCCTGAGTGAAAACCAGTGGATAGAAGAAACAGAGAAAGACCGAGGAAAATATGAATAAATGATCTAGAGTGCGACCTTAAAACAATGAAAACTAAGGGCTGGAAGAATTTGAGAAAAAATAGGACCGAATGGAAGAAAATTACTGAAAAAATAAAACCCACAGTGGGCCATAACGTCGTTGAATAAATAAATAAGAATTTTTTACTAACTGCAAAATATAATCAATCCAGATAAAAACAAAACACCAAAAAAAATATTTGAGTGGAAACCAGTTGATAGAAGAATTAGAGGAAGACGGAGGAAAAGATGATAAACGATGTAAAGTACGACCTTAAAACAATGAAAACTAAGGGCTGGAAGAATTTAAGAAGAAATAGGACCGAATAAGAATTTTTTACTTACTGCAGAATATAATCAATCCAGATAAAAACAGAACATCAAAAAAAATCCTTGAGTGGAAACCAGTGGATAGAAAAAACAGAGAAAGACCGAGAAAAATATGGATAAATAATGTAGAGTGGGATCTTAAAACAATAAAAACTAAGAGCTGAAATAATTTAAGTAGAAACAGGACCGAATCGAAGAAAAAAACTGAAAAAAGAAAACCCACAGTGGGCTATAACGTCGTTAAATAAATGATAAATGAGTTTATTTACATAAATGTAAAGTTGATAATTAAATTTACAGTGTATTTAAAAGAATGTTAAGGGAAATAAGTAATTGTTCATTATATACATACCTACCTATTGAAAATTACTTGAAAAATAATCGGTAACAAAAACAAAACGTATTTTTTTTTATAAATCACCCTCACTTTGCAGGAAACACTAAGTCAAAGTTTCGAATTTTGTCCGCGTTTGATAAGATGTTAAATGACAATAATTGGTTTTGCGGTTTTCAACGCTCTCTTTATATACATATTATTCTCGTTTGCGCGCTACTTATGCCAATGCGGAAGTTTTGAAAATGTATACTACAAGTGGTTCTGTTGACATAATAAATGTGCAGCAGCAGTTTTTTTTTATTTTTTTTTTGTTTCGTAAACGGGCTAAACCAATTTTATTTATATTATATGTGAAAAATTATTTTCTAAAATCTGGTAAAAAAAATTTAACTTTACCATTGCGATTAAAAAAAATTAAAATGTTTCAAGTGTAGGTAGGTATATTACTTTGCTGTCGACCCAAAATCGTTCATAATTTTATTCTAAAAATTGGCTAATTGGGCAACTGGTCCTTTTTTTACCAATAAAATAAATTTTTGTTAATTTATTATTTATAATTTATAGTTTTTATGCTATAAAATTATTGAATTAATCCAATTAGGAAGTTCAACTGGAATAAAAGTACTAGCAAAAATCGAAAAACTTTTATTAACGTATATAACTATAACTGACAGCTTTTGACAATTCACATACACGGCCAAGCTGTTCCGTATATGTGTGTGAGTGTCACTGACTTGAAATAAACAATCAAAAGCGGGACGCGTCTAAATTCAATAATAATTACTACTACTTTAAAAGTTTTTAATTAAATATTAAAAAAATTGGTTAGCATATTTTTGTACACAACAAAAATTTACTAAAATATTTTAATTAAAAATTATCAAACCCTACTTTTATTTAATAAAAAATATTAAACATTAAAGTAATTTTATTTTCCTGCAATTGATAAACAATTATTAACTTCCTAGCAAAAAGTTATAATAATGGGTCCGATTTTGCGAATCCCGAATTTTGACATATCTCCAAATTTCAAGGCCCCCAGAGTCGAATACAATAGTTTTTAAGTGGACGTCTGTGTGTGTATGTGCATATGTGCGTTAGGAATTATTTTTTCGTCTCGATTATCTCGAGAACAAAAAATGATATCGACGGGGACCAATTGCATTCGACGCATAATTACGCAACTTAGAACTGATTAGATTTTTAAGCTGTTTTTTAGGAAGAATTAAAAAACTGAAAAAATGGTAAACCACCTGAATTTTGCAATTTATATATTATACTATTTTTAATACAGAATTTTAAGATCTTTTGATCTATTGCATGTTGGGAATATGTGTATGAAAAATATGATGACAATATTTCATAAAAAGAGAGTTTTGGAAAACAAAAATAGGAATTGAAGAATTTTAAACTTGTTTCAGTATTGAGAGAATAGCATTAAAGACGCTATAACTGAAAAATTATTGTTAGTAATAATCAAGCGTTGTTTATAACAATTGAATATTGTTAGTAATAAATGTATAATGATCATAATAATTAAAAAAAAATTTCAATTGTTGTAAAAATGGTTTTTTATATCAATTTTATTAATAATAATTAAAACAACAAAAAATATGGTATTTTTTTATTCTTTCCACTGGAAGTTAGTCGTGTGAACCTCTCGGTATCACCCTGACCACTGATATTTGTATATAATTAACATAACGGAGTGGGCCACCCAGATATTTGGCAGTATTCATAAAAATTTAACGAAATTTTGAAACACGTGAATTTTTATTTCAAGTGGGACACATTTTTACGATGCAGATATCTGTCATTGTATTGCTTGACCCCCAATTTTAAAATTATAATAGCGATACCAGTATTTAATAGTATTAAGTTGTCAGCGTATAGTCACAAGGTACTGTTGGTTTCAGGTCAGGACGTTAGGTTAGGTTAGGCTAATAACTCATTACTCAATTAAAAAACTGTAGTCAGGATTTTGAGCTTGATGTTAGGTCTGTTACAGCAGGAAATCCAAGAAAACCAATAGCGAAAAAATATCGGAATTTGCAAAATCCAATAGTGGCCTGTAAACAAGAGTAAGATTTGCAGAGACATCCCAGTGGAAGTGTGCTGATTTTGGTCTTCTTTTAGGTTAAATCAAGGAGTTATTACACCTATTAAGTATGTTGACTTGATTAAATACAGTATACATAATATACAATCAGTGTAACTTTTAATTTTAAAATAAAGTATTTTGAGTCCTTAAAACCAATTTTATTTGTGTCGGTGAATTGGGTACTGGTTTTAAAGTTTTCGGCGAGTTGAGAAGTCGGCGAAATGAGATGTCGGCGAACTGGAAACAAATACTGTCAACGTTCTTTCTTCAACTTCCCTAACCGCTTAGTTTAAAATAGGGAATGTACCATGTGTAGCACGTTAGTAAAAAGGCATTTAGATGGAGCGTTTAGGCATATCATCTTCCATGATTTGTTTTCGATATTTAAACTGTCTTTGCAAAAAATCTTAATTAATTTAAAATGCAAAACCTCTTAAATACGAAACGCAACCCCTATGTTTTAATATTGTGTCAATTTTTCTGTAACAATAAAAGTAAATTAAAACAAAAAAAAATAGTAATTTGATATGGAAATTAAATGTTATTAATAAATAATTAATTAAGCTTTATAAGGGTGTATACATGTATACATGTTTCACATCGAATAATCATGAATAAATCATATGACTGGTTACTCTATCTAAATGCCTTTCTAATAATGTGCCACACATGTTACATTCCCAATTTTAAATTATACAGTTGGGTAAGTTAAAGGGAGAAGTGTGACAGATATCTGTTTAGTAAAAATATGTCCCCCTTGGAACAAAAATCGACGTGTTTGAGCATTTCCTTAAATTCTTATAAATACTATCAAATATCGGGTTGTGTGTTTTCTGTGGACCACTCTGTCCTACGTATTTTCGTTAAAAAAGAAATTTGCTAGTGTTGATATAACATTTATTAAAAGACTTTATTTTATTATTATTTGGGGTATCTGTGCAATTGTAAAAATACAGGGTGACCAATCGAAAACGAAATAGAACCATTTGCAGGAACCTCGTCAACATTTTAGAAAAACACTCAGACCTGTCGATTTTTCATTAAAATGGGACAATCCTTTCCGGTGTTTTTGACTTTACTACTTTCAACCCTAAGCAAGGGCAAGAATTACGCTAAAATTTTTAAATGGCATTGTGGATCGAATAAGATGTCTTTTAAAAGCTGTTACAATTTTCTATAAAATAGTCTTTGAATTTTAAAATTCCGCCTATTACTTATTATAAAATTAGATTTTAAATGTGAGTCTTATCTGCTCAGCTACAAATATCTGTACAAGTCAAGCTGCAGGTAGTGCAGCGGCTAGCTTGTCTGGGAATCACAGGGGCAACATTCACGTGCCCTACTGCAGCCGTAGAGGTAATGCTGAACCTTCCCCCATTGCACATATCTGTAATGAAAGAAGCAGTAATTAGTGCCTTCAGACTGAGCCAGACAATAAATCTTAGAGGAGGAAATCGGATTAAATATTTAAAGATTTTTGAAAATATTTCCCTAGAATCCATGTTTAAGCCGACAGATATTATGCCAGTTAGGTACGACTTCAAAATACAGTTTGAAGTGGTCATAAACAACCAAGTTTGCACAGAGAACGGACCTCAACTAGAAAGGGATGATTTAGTGTGGTACATTAATGAATCCAAGATGCATAAAAGGGCTGTAGTGGGCGTCACAGGGCCGAATTTTAGGCTCTCAAAACCCCTTGGTAACACCCCAACCATCTTTTAAGCCGATACATGCCAAAGAGGTACGTGCCCAGAAGAGCATCAAGGATCACCCGAAGGGCAGAAATCTATATTTTATCATATAGCCAAGCAGCTTTAAAAGCTCTGAAGTCATACACTGGTGAGTCTAACCTGACTTGGGACTGTAAGCAGTACCTGAGACAACTGGCAGCGAACAATCAGGTTACTCTGATGTGGGTTCCAGGTCACAAGGGAGTTAAAGGAAACAAATACGCAGATTGCCTTGCCAAAGAAGGGGACCAGAACCCTTTTGTGCGCTTTTCTGCAAAAGGCTCAAATAGATTAAGAGTTATGCACAAAAGATCTAATAGGTCGAGGTGCTTGAGAGTATGCATAGCCCTCACGACCCCCCCCCCCCCCACTTACAATCTACAATCTATCTGCCCAGCTATTCAATGCACAACGTCAAGATCCACATGTCAGTAGAAAGTATGTACTACAGTTGGTAAAAAAATTCAAGGGACAGGAAATGTAGCTAATAAAAAATGAAAAATAGAAAAGCTTGTAGTTAATAAAGCTAGTAAAGTTGCAGTTTTGGGACATGTTCATCTTGATCCTACGTTGAGTATGAGGCAGCTTGAACTTAACGAGGATGATTATGACCGCCATGCAGTTCCTTTTTTCTCTGTTTTTTCGATAAATGCAGTTTTTTTGCATGAGACGAAAATCGCCACAATTGGTCCGATTTAAACCCAAGAGTTTTTCAAGAGGTGCATGCACAGCAATCGGAGAAATTAAATGTATGGGCTGGCATTTCCGGTGACCGACTTGTGGGTCCTTTTTTTCTACCAGGCAATTTGACTGGCGCAATGTATTTGAAATTACTGAAAGACGCTATTGACCCTGCCTTGACTAATATATTTAAAAATAATCCACAGTATGACGAAGATCATTTCTATTTTACGTCAGTATTTGGACCAAAATTTTCCACGGCATTGGATTGGAGAAGAGGCAGCATTAAATGGCCACCACGATCGCCAGATTTATCGCATCTTGATTTATTTTTGTGGGGACATTTAAAAAGTAAATTCTATAAAACACAACGTTGGAAAATTTGCGTCAAAGATTTGTTGACGAGTGCCGTCAAATTACTCCTGAAATTCTTCGGAATGTGCGTGAACGTTTTGAACAAAATCTTAATTATTGTATGGAAGTGGGCAGTCATCAGTTTAAACATTTTATTAATTAAGTAGTAAGTAAGCAACTAAAATAATTGTAATTTTAAATGGCTTTCGTTTTCGGTTGGTACTATTCAGAATAGGAACGAAAAAAGTCACGTTTTTAATATATTTATTCAGTTTTTAAAAATATTATGCATTGCAAGACATTTTCGAAATGCTTAATTTACCAACTGTTCAAAGTTAATTTAAATTTTAAAATATAGTTTTTCTTTGTTTACTTTTTTTTAATGTTCATATGGAATAAAACAATTGAATTTAAATTTTTAATTATTAATAATTTTGCTATTTATTTTTCCCATTACCTTTGTTGAAAAAATTTATTTTAGGATATAATAATTATATAATGTAATAATTTGTAATTTATTAAACAAAAACTTTTAATAAATACATACATACATAAGTACATTTATAACCAAATATTTATAGTCATAGTTATGCAATATAATTTGTGAGAATTTATTTTCTTACATCTGGTGAACAGGTATATTTTATCTTTGTAATTGAATAAAAATAAAATCTGCCAAATGCATTTCAATTTGCTGTCGATCCCAAGTCCATTATTAATACATTCCAAAAATAAGGCTATTTGGTAATTAGGTAAATAGATTTCTATTTATACATATATAAATATAGACACGCCTTTTTCCCGTAGCGGTAGACAGAGACCACTTTCTTCCACTTCCGCTACGGTTCTTACACACATCTTTTGCTTTTTCTACTTTTTAGGAAGGTACTTAATTGTTTCCTATCAAAAATTAAATTTGTTGTTAAAAAAAGTAAGTAATTTTAACATTTATCACAAACCTAGAAAACTTATAAAACTGACTGATTAAAAACATAATCCAAATTTTTAATAAATATTGCAATTATATTTTGTATAAGGTAATTTTACGTTAACTTGCATTGTATTATTTATGATACAAAACAGTTCGTTGCTTACATTTTTTAAGCAATTATTAATGGAAATGACATGTTTTTAAATAGTATGGATAAACATTAAAGTTAAGTAAAAGTAATTGGTTCAGTGACAATAAAAAAAAAAAGTTTATTAGGTATTTACATTTCTAAATATACCTACCATATTGAAAGGTCAGGTTTCTTTTTTGTTTCATAATGACATCAGATTATATTAAATGTTAATCCAAAACAGAACATTCATATAACTGGGGTCTTAAAATAATTGCAAATATTGTCGTTTATATTGTTAGGCAATTCATTTAAATAAAATGCTTTCAATAAAAGAAAATATTGGGGATGCATCATTATTACACGTAATATTTACCGGGTGTATTTCTACACACATTTAATTAATTAAATTTTCTGGTAAATGCAACCAGAATAAGTTGGAGTCATTATTTTTATTATTAAATACTACAACAAAAGATGTACCTAAGTAAATAAGTTTGGTTATATAGTTTTTGCACTTCCCTGTTAGTTCTAATTATGTATTGTTGTGTGGCGTTGTCTTTGATTGGTCCATATATCCTTCCAAGAATTCTTCGTTTTGCGATTTTTAGTCGGTTCTTATTTTGTTTTGTCATCGTCCATGTTTTACGTGCATATGTCATTATAGGTCTTATAATTGCATAATAAATTGTTACTTTCGTACGACGGGTTACATTTTTCGATTTCATTATTTTTTGTAGTGCAAAATAGCAGCGATTGGCTCCCTGAATTTTGTTGTTAATCTCTTGTTTTATATTGCCATCTTAGGTGATTGTAGCTTCCAAATATTTAAGCTCATGGACCCTTTCAAAATTATAGTAGTCCATTGTCACATTTTGTCCTATCCTGTCTCTTCGTTCTGTTCTTGTTGTAGTCATGTATTTTGTTTTATCTTCGTTTATTTGTAGGCCAACTTCCTTAGTAGCATTTTTCAGTTTAATGGACTCTTCCTTAACGTTGAAAGTTGTATTTCCTACTACATCTAAATCATCAGCAAAAGCTACCACAATGCGCGGACCCTGATATCCGAATAGGTGCGTTTCTATGTTTGCCCTTTGTACAATGCCTTCCAAGGCGATGTTAAAGAGGAGTGAGGATAACGCATCTCCTTGTTTGACCCACTGTTAATTGGAAAGAAGGTTGACAATTTTTCTTCAAGTAAGTACCTATATTTGACTTGCTTTAATAGTTTAAGCTTCATATTTAAATTAATTATTTTTATAAAATTCGGCATTATTTACTTTTTGATAAAACTTATTATTAAAATTAGTAGTAGTAGTGGTTGATCACCGGGGCTTATGTCGATTTAGGACACGCTCGTGGGCCCATGGAGTGATCCCGACTCGGCAACTACAGTCTGATGTCCTTGGTGAAGCGGGCCACGCCTCCAGGTCTGAGTCGTCCAGTTTCTTGCTCCAGGTTGGTCGCTTTTAGGTGTTCCAGTCGTGTTCTTCATATTGCAGGATAGCTTGCTAAAACGTGCCATCCGGTTTCTTTTTCTTCTTCGTAATTCCGGCATGTGGTCGTCTCCTGCTGCATCCCAATCTATTTAAGATGTAATCAAAAAGATCCATGCCCGGTGATCAGTGCTGGTCCCATCGCAGCCGAGTAATATAAGCTGTTTTCAAAGCCTGCCTCAAAGCATACCTTGCTATGACGCATTCCTGGGACGCTTCTACATTCTTTCAAGAATTTGTCAATTAGTCTCACTTGTTCCTTTCCTTTAACGGTTGCCCAAGGCACAGGCAGGATCAGCTCGAGGCCACATGGGTACACACTGAAACCTTCTCGTGCCAGCTCGTCGGCTTTTTCGTTATCTTCAATACCTGAGTGACCTGGTACCCACTCCAGTTTTACGCTGTTGTTGTTGTTGGTTTTTACAGCTTTGCACCACATTTAACAATCCCTGACAACAGCTGATGTAACTAATGGATGATCAAAAGCAAGGATGGCAGTCTGACTGTCCTATCGAATAATAATGCTACTGTTCCGTACGCCGTGTTCGCTACACTGATCACCTGCACTTCACCTTAAAACACCAAGCTATATCGTCCTTATTGACCAATCATGTTTTCTTGCTTGGATCCGTCGGTATAACACACGATACTGGATTTGTTTTTATAGTGGCTCTCATAGATGTCTCGCTGCGGTATGCAAATTTCGTCCACACATTCAAGCAAGAATTGTTTTAAAACGATCACGTGGCATTCTTAATATCTCACTCTGGCTTTTGATAACTTCTGTAGCGTGGCCGCCGATGGGTAATCTTTTGCTGATTGACTTGGATATTTTAAGTCTACTCACAGCAAACCTGCTTGAAAACTGCTGCTCTAAAAAGATCTGCAGAAAACATGTTAAAACATTCTCGTAGATTCCGCAGCCAAGATATTCTTTTTCTTCAAATTTTCCTTTTGCCCATAATCTTTCCCTGGCTTATAAGTGAAGTATCTCATTTTTTTTTATATTTTTATGTTCTATGACAAGGTGTAATGGGGACTGTTGGAAAAAACTTATGCTCTGAAACTTGTTTTTGAGATAAAGAACAGGAATGATTCTCGGAACTTGACGTTATCAAACTTTTATTTTTGACAATACAACATGACAATTCAAACTATTCATATACAGTATGAATCAATCAAGAAAGTAATAATAAATTATAAGTCTTGAAGATTGTACTTCCAACATTCCTCTTCAATCGAAAAACTTATAATGTCAATCCCAATTGTTTTGCAAACTTGTGATGTTTTACTCGGCACAAACTTTTAGTAAAAATATCTGCAGTCATATCTTCTGTCAAGATATATTTCAAATGGACAAGTTCACTTTCAACAACTTCACGCACAAAATGGTGCTTTACATCTATATGTTTAGTGCGACTATGAAAAACAGGATTAGAAGACAATTTGAGAGCACTCTGATTATCGGAATATACGATAATACCATTTCTCGTGCCAATCATTTCTTCCAATAATCGTTTGAGATAAATAGCTTCTCTACATGCATCTGTTAAAGCCATATACTCGGCCTCTGTTAATGAAAGTGCTATAGTGGGTTGTTTTCTGCTTTCCCAAGTGATTGCTCCACTAGCAAATTTGAAAACAAAACCCGTGTAGGATTTTCTGTCAAACTCGTCATTTGCCCAATCAGCATCAACATATCCTATGATATCAGCTCCTGTGGGTTTATAATATAAACAGCAGTCTTTAGTAGTTTTCAAATATCTGAGGATCCGCTTTGCATATTTTCAGTGTTCCTCAGTGTAACAGTTATTGAACTGACTCATAACACTACTCACATGTGCTATATCTGGACGTGTGTTGATTGCAATATACATCAAACATCCAATTAAATTTCTGTAAGGAATATCTGCATTGTTTTTCTCTTCACCAACTGTTGGATATTTGGGTTTTAAATTCTGTTCCATGGGAGTGAATGCTGTTTTTGAATCAGCAATTCCGAATTTTTCAATGATTTCGTCAATATATTGTTCTTGATCGATTAAAATTCCATTCCCCTTCTTCCTTATTCTGATTCCTAGAATTTCCTTAGCTTCGCCCAAATCTTTGATCTTGAATTTAGACTCCAACGCCATCTTCAAACACTGTTTTTCATCCAGATTATTTGAAAGTACTAAAAAATCATCCACATACAAAGCGACAATGGTAACATTACCATTTCGAAATTTGAAGATTAAACAGGGCTCATTTTTAGATCTTTCAAAATCGAATCCAGTTAAAACTGCAGTTACTTTGGAATTCCAGGCTCTTGACGCTTGTTTCAAGCCATAAATAGATTTTTTCAGTAAACATACTTTCTCTTCTTGTCCTTTAACAATATGTCCTTCCGGTTGATTCATGAATACTTCTTCTTTCAAATCGCCATTAAGAAAAGCAGTGCATACGTCGAAATGATACATTTCAAGTTCATACTCAGCAGCCAAAGCAAAAAGTAATCGCACTGTAGATCGTCTAACAACTGGAGAGAAAGTTTCAAAGTAATCAACTCCATATACTTGCGTGAAACCTCTTGCTACTAATCTAGCTTTGAATTTTCTTCCATGAGCACCTGATTTCAATTTATAAACCCATTTACAGGTGACTACTTTCTTATCCTTTGGTAGATCAACCAAAACCCAAGTCTCATTGTCAATAAGACTCTGATACTCTTCATTCATAGCGTTTTGCCAATTTTCACTATCATTACAAGTCGACGCTTCATAAAAATTCTCAGGTTCACATGCAATATTCTCAAAACATATTGTATTATACAAAACATGATCTGGAAAATCTTTTTTATGTCTGTTTCTTTCAGGATATCTTTTAGTTGATATTCTATTCATAGGTTCCAAAATAGGTTCCTCCAGAGTAATTCTATGAATTTCTTCCGGTTCTTCCAAAATTTCTTTAGGATTTTCAGCCCACGCTGTCTTCACAATAGCCAACAAAAAAGAGTTGCTCACTTTTACTATCAAGTTTCCTTCTATTTTTATCTGGTATGTGACTATAGGCTAAGCAACCAAACACTTTCAAGTGGCTGAGATCAATCTTATCACCTGTCCACTTTTCTTCTGGAGTTACTTCAGGTACAGCTTTATGTGGAGATCTATTCTTCAGATACACAGCAGTATTTGCAGCTTCTGCCCACATCTGCTTAGCACAATCAGCTTGTTGCATCATACATCTAGCCTTTTCCATAATGGTCCTATTAGCCCTTTCGGCAACACCATTTTGTTGCGGATTGTGTGGTATAGTCGTCTGATGTATAATTCCACATGATTTCAGATAACTATTAAAAAACTTGTTGACAAATTCTCCACCGTTATCTGTTCTCAATTTCTTTATCTTTAGATCAGTTTGGTTTTCCACCATTACTTGAAATTCTTCAAAAATCGATTTCACTTCATCTTTTGATTTTATGAAGTAAACGAAGATTTTTCGAGTGTAATCATCAATAATTGTGAACATATATTTTGCTCCACTCCAAGATGGTACTGGCATCGGACCGCATAGATCAGCATGCAAAAGTTCCAGCTTTTCTTTCGCTCTTTTGCTTCCGAAAGTTTTGAAAGGCTTCTTACATTGTTTTCCTTCGATACAAGAAACACACTGTCTATTTTCATTCTCATCTGAGAAATTCACCCCTGTAGCCATCTTATCTCTCAAAAGTCTCATGCCAAAACGATTCAAATGTCCCAAACGCTTGTGCCATAAATCATGGTTGTCAGGGATGACAGCGTTTGCCATTTCATGACAAGAATCACTTTTCGATCAAGAAAAATTGTGTTCGGAAATATCTAGACGATAAATACCTCCAACATTAGTTGCAGTTGCTATAACAGGACCGTTCATATTTTTGTCTAATAATCTACATCCATCTTTATCAAAAACAGCAACATATCCTTTGGACACCTTCTTGCTAACAGAAAATAAAATTGTTCGTAAACCAGGAATCAACATGACATCACAAATAGTTGTAGGAAGTTCATCTTTTTCGAGTTTTATTTGAATGTTCCCAACACCTTCACATCGGAGTTTTTCATCATTGGCCACAACAACTTCTAAATTTGACTCTGGTTGTCTCACATTACTACAGAACAGATCTTTACAAGAAGTCATATGAGTTGATGCCCCCGAATCGACGTACCAACTATTGTTGTCAGTTTATACACCCAATGCAGTCAATAGTGCCTTTTCTGATTTAGTTTTTCTCGAATCCTTTTGATCAGTTTTCTTTGGCACATATTCTTTGCCTGAACTCTCATTCATTTCAGATTTCTTAGGACATGCTAGACGTAGATGACCGACTTCACCACATCGCCAACATTTCGGACTTCCTGTAGGTTTTTTCTTGGATTTAACATACAAAGCAGAATCTTGAGAATTGTGATGCTTATTCTCCCATCTGGTATCTTGCAAAAGTTTGGTTTTCACAAAATCGCTACTTATTTCAGCTCCAGAGTTCTCCATCGCCATAATCATGGGTTCATATTCAAAAGAAAGACCTGCTAATATAGCAGCACCGAGAAATTCGTCTTCAACTGGTTTATTCATACTAGACAGAACCATTTGCAGAGACATGAATTGATTAATATAAGTTTTCATCGATCCAAAATTCTCAAGTCTCAATGAACACATAGTACGTAACAGTTGTATTCTTCTGTTCAAGCCTTTGTCCTCGAAAGCTTTTTCCAAATTTATCCACATATCTTTAGCAGTTTTACAATTTCGTATGTGCGGATAACAACATGGCGCAACCATCAGCCCAATTTTTGTTAGAGCTCGTTGATCATATTTTTTCTTGGTAGCTTCGTCGGTTTTATCATCCGTGGCATAACCATGGACAGCATACCACAAGTTCAGATCACTTAGGTACAGTTCCATTCCAAATTTCCAGTCTTGATAATTCTCTCGCCCCGCTAATTTTGTGAAAGGAGGATACGGCGTGTTATGTTCAGAATTATGTGACATCTTCAAACGAAAGTTTTTACAAAGCAAATATATATAATCAATTATATAGTTATTCAGGGTCCTGGGCCCATAACCTGTTGGAAAAACTTATGCTCTGAAACTTGTTTTTGAGATAAAGAACAGGAATGATTCTCGGAACTTGACGTTATCAAACTTTTATTTTTGACAATACAACATGACAATTCAAACTATTCATATACAGTATGAATCAATCAAGAAAGTAATAATTAATTATAAGTCTTGAAGATTGTACTTCCAACAGGGACAACCTGAGGATTGCTTTTAGGGCAGCAGTGGGCGTTGTGCGGATGACTCCCGTTATTACAATAAACACTGTTTTTTGCAGTTTTCTCAATTCTTCACGGCAGGTTGTTTTTCTTGTTCTCTTTCACCATACTATGCTTCCATATGTAAGCACTAGTTGTATAACCGTTACATATAGCCATCTTACACAAAAGATCTGAAAGGTCAAAGTGCTTAAGAGGCAGCGTAGCCCTATAATCTACAAAAAGCTATCTCATTTTTGGTAAAAGACCTCAGGTTTTGCTCAGGTTTTGTTCTGGCCTTTGAGATAATGTTATTCATATGTGTAATCTAAAGTTATTTGCAATTTAGATATAGACCAAGGTACTTAACTTGATCTGTTAGCTGCAACCTCTCATGTTTTAGGGTGAGCTGTGAAAGGTGAATTTTTCTTTTGTTGGTGCAAAGCGCTAGTTGTGTCTTGTTTGTACTTACATTTTTATTTGCTGGTACATTTTTAATATTATAGACTTCTATATTTTAATACTTTTATGCCTGGAAGCTATCCGGGTGGTGCTTGTTAAAAGATGTAGATGGCGTGACTGGAGCTCTGCATTTGACATTTCATACATACCTAGGAAAACTAAGAAACATTAATTTGGCTCATCAAACTGCAAACAGTTTGCAGTACCTACCCTATGCTGATGAAGGGCAACACCCAGAAACGGGTCTATAGGTGGTCATTTGGAGGAAATAAATTAATGTTTTTCCCTTTTACTTAACAAGCATCTGCACAGTGTCCGAAAGAGATTTAGCACGATTATCTATCAGATATAATTCAATGTTCATCAAGGCATATTGCCAGTAAAGTAGTTATTTTTTGATAAATAGTTGACCTACCATATACATACATACATATCAGCGGTTCTCAAACTTTTGTTATTCACGCCCCCCTGTTTTAATTTAAAAAATGTTGCGCCCCCCAATCCGTAGACCTAGGAATTTGGACTCAAATAGGCAACATTGTCTCGTCGAGAGCGCCAAAGATGCTGTCGGAAAGTTCGCGGCGTTCGTGCCACGTATTCAAGCTTCCTGATCTTTTTCGAACTGTCTGAACGCGACTATAAATACAGAAGCGCACATACGGTATTCTCAGTCTCTCAGTGAAGGTGTTTTAACACTAAGCAAGCATTATTGTGAAGTGTGAGTGTATAAGTAGATGTAGTATGGATAAATTTTTAAAACGAAAACTTGAGGATGACGGGGCTTGTACATCGACAGGTTCAGGTGGAAATCGTCCGAAATCTAAAACAAGAAAATATGACCCATCATACCTAAATTTGGGCTTTACTAGCCTTGAAGTAGGTGGCGAAGAAAAACCACAATGCGTTATCTGTTTAAAAGTATTGGCTGCAGATAGCATAAAACCAAATCAATTACAGAGGCATCTAGAAACGCTGCACAGAGAATATGTCAATAAACCGCGAGATTTTTTTGTGGAGAAACTCAGATTGTTTAAAAAACAAAAATCCAACTTCCATAGAGTACTGGCAGTAAATGAGAAGGCTCTCTTGGCATCATATAAAGTGGCATACAAAGTAGCTAAATGCAAAAAACCGCACACTATTGCAGAGCAACTTATTTTACCCGCTTGCAAAGACATTGTAGAAATAATGTTTGGTGAAAATTTTACTTCACAACTTAATAATATTCCTCTGTCAAATGATACAATCTGTCGACGAATTAACGATATATCAGTTGATATGCAGCAGCAGCTTGAATCTGAGCTTACTGGAAACTTGTTTGCTATACAACTTGACGAAGCAACTGACTCTAGTAATGATTCCCATTTGATTTGCTACATTAAATTCTATCAATGTTCTAAAATATGTGAAGATTTATTGTTTTGTAAACAGATTGAAGGAAGAACTACAGCCACCGAGTTGTTCAAGATTACAAATGATTCTATTACTAAAATGAATTTGCAATGAAAAAATTGTGTTGCGATTTGCACCGATGGAGCTCAAGCCATGTCTGGTAAATACAACAGTTTACAAGCGCTAGTAAAAAAGGAATCCTCAGAAATTATCTGGACATGATACATCGGGAAGCGTTAGCATCAAAATCTAAGCTAAGCACTGGACTAAACATGATTTTGACAGTAGTTATTGAAGTTGTTAACTTTATAAAAACCAGACCACTAAAAACAAGGATGTTCTCTGTTCTGTGTGAAGATATGGGAGCTGAGCATCAATCTTTGTTGTTTTATTCCTCATCCAGATGGTTGTCACGCGGTAAGACGGTTAAGCGTGTCTTTGAATTAGGAAGGGAAATAGCGATATTTTTAAGCGAGGAAGGTCATTCAACAGATTTTTTCGACAAATTATTTTTACTGAAGCTTTCTTATTTAGTAGATATTTTTGAAAAACTTAATATACTTAATCTTCAGCTGCAAGGAAAAGACGTAAATATATTTGATTTAAGTCAAAAGATTGATGCTTTTTGTAAGAAATTGCAGTTATGGCATAACAAATTGAAAGAAAACAGTTTGGAAATGTTTCCCACATTTTGCGATTTTGTGGAAGATTCCCCATTGGAAGATATTCATAAAGCTGTGATGCTAAAAACCATAGGAAGCCATTTAGAAAACTTAACTGAGAATTTCAAGCGATACTTCTTTGCAGAGAAAGATATCAAGTTGTCAGACTGGAGCTGGGTTTTAAATCCATTCGAAAATAGACCTGTCGGACTATCACTGCAAGAAGAAGAACAACTGATAGATATTTCAACAAATCCCTTACAAAAATCAAACTTTGTTAACAAATCTTTAACAAACTTCTGGACTGAACTTCCGAACGACTAAACCGTTATAAAAGCCAAAGCGCTTAGAATTCTGTTGCCTTTTCCAACGTCCTACCTTTGTGAAACTGGATTTTCTGCACTTGCTGTCATGAAATCTAAATACAGAAATAAACTTCAAGTAGAAAATGAACTCAGAGTGGCCATCTCTAGCATAGAACCAAATTTAGAGAAGTTGTGCGCCTTAAAACAAGCTCGTGTTAGCCATTAGTCCTTAGAATGTTTCTTTGTCATCATTAAGTAAGTAAAATTTCAATAAAGATTTTTTAAAAATCTATCTGTAGCATTTTATCATTACCATTTTATTTTTAATCTGTACTGCGCCTCACCCCCCCAATCATGTAAACGCGCCCCCCTTAGGGGGCGCGCCCCACAGTTTGAGAAACGCTGCATACATATAATCAAGCCTTTTTCCCGTAGGGGTAGGCAGAGACCACTTACTTTCACTTGCTACGGTTCTTACACACATATTTTGCTTCCTCTACTTTTATCAGTGCTCTCATGCATGCTCGTCGGTTGTTGGTACTCTTGACCTGGCCTTTCTTCAAAATAATGTTGATCTGATCAAGATATATTCGCCAAAGTCGACCTCTACCAACTTGTTCATTCACACTTGCCTTTTAAATTTTTTTCATATTCCTTCGTCTTCGTCTTCCTTTATCCATTATTTCTACGTGTCCAAACCATCTAAGCATTCCTTTATCTATCTTTGTAACCACATCTTCTTTTACATCACAGCATTCTCTTATTTCACTATTTTTTACTTTATCTAACCGAGTTACTCCGGCTATACTTCTCAGACTACTCATCTTCGCAGCATTAATCCTATTTTTATGCTTTTTCTGCCAAACCTAACCTTAACTACCATACATAAGTGTGGGAACAAACACACCTCTATGCACAGTCAGACGTGCTTTTTTGACACTTTCTGGCTGTTCATAAAGCTATGCAGTGCCCCATTCATTTGTTTTTCTGCCAACACCCTTCGCTTAATGTTACTGTCATACTTTCCATCTCTTGTAAACTTTGAAACAAAGCACACAAATTTATTTACTTGTTACACTCTTTCTCCCTTAATCGAAACTTCACACAGTTTGTCATGCCTTCTTTTCTTTCAAAAACCATTACTTTCGTTTTGCTTACATTTATTTTCATCCCTTTGATTTTCAGAGCATCATGCATAACATTAACCATCGCCTGTAACTCCTCTTCAGATGACGCTAATATGACTTGATCTTCGGCGTAAAGAAGGCATTTGACAATCAAATCATTCATTTTCAATCCATACGCACTCTCTTTCAAATATTTTAAACAATCGTTTATGTATAAGTTAAACACCCATATCGAAGCCACACATCACATTCTAACACCTTTTTCGATGTTAAACTAGTCCGTGCAAGGTCCGTTTATCCTGACACAAGCAGTGGAAACCTCGTTAAGTGATTTCAGTGCTTGTATTAAACTACCGCTCACCCCATACATAGACAATGTCGACCACAATTCACTTTTCACCACTGTCATTAGCTTTTTCCTTCTGACCTTCTGACTTCTAGCCAAGAATACCGTATACCTACAGCATATTGTTTTTTATTAAAATTAGATTTTGTACTTACATTTTTTGTTGACTTGCTTTAATACTTCAATCTTTATGTTTTGACAAGATTCGGCATTGTCTGTTTTTTAAAAAATTAATTATTATTAACATTAATCTTAACAATGTAAGCCTATTTTAAAAGTCCTTAATAAATATTACAGATTTTGTGGCAAAAAAGAAGGCAAATAATAAAGATGAATTTAATAGAAGGTTATCTGGCGTTTATAAAAACAGCCAGAGGTAGAAAAATTAAAAACCAAGAGGGTAGTAAGGTGAAAGAAAAAAAATGTATTCTAAAAAGATGACAAGAAATACTTCCAAATTTTATTTAAAAAAGAGGATACATAAACGCAGGCCTGATTCGGGGACATAAGTAAACGTTGAATTTAAAGTAAAATTTGTATAATAGAAATTGTGGAAGCAGTGAACGTATTAAATTGTGTAAGGCTGCAGGGTATAACAGGATTACGATTAAAATTCTAAATGCTCGACAGAGCACGGTAGGTAGTCTTCTTTACCACCTTCTTAACCTTTGCTAAAGGAAAGGAAGCGTACCTGGACACTGGTGATAGGATGTACAAGTCAAAAGGCATACTGCGGTGAAAAATTAATTTTGGACGACATTGTCGCTCGGGTGAGCGGTAGTTTTTGTACGAGCGCTAAAATCACATTTCGAGGATTTCATTGTTTGTTTCAGGATAAATGAAGCTCAGACAGACTGGTTCAACATCGAAAAAATTGTTAGACAGGGATGTGTGGTTACCATGGCGGTTGTTTAAAATATTTAAGAGTGCGTATGGAATGAAAACGAATTATTAGATCGTTAAATCTCCGATGATTGGGACATATTAGCATCATCTGAAAAGGAATTAATATTATACATAATGCTCCAAAAACCCGAAAGATAAAATTAAGCATGACAAATGTATTTTTACCTATATGTTTATCCTTTTTGTAGTTTATTAGGAAATTTAAAAAAAACTATATTAAGCATAAAATAATTTTTTGTTTTTTAAATTTTATTTTATCCATAAAAAATTATTTTATTTATTTTTAAGATTATCCGGAGTGCCACTTTTAATAGTATTAAAACAGTATAAGATTTCACTAATTTATATATTATATATTTTTTTGATACCAATGAGAAATATTATAAAATATTTATTATGCCTAATAAAAAAAAATGTGTTTTGTTTCTAAACCGATCGACCAAAAATAACGAAATAGACAATAATTATTTTATTGAAAGCATATCGTCCTCCATTGTATGTTGTGTCGGGTCAATTTTTTTCTCCGTTCCTGTTATTTCTTCTGCTAGATCATAAATTTCTTCTACCAGCTAAAAAAATTAAATAATATTTTTAGGTTAAAAATTAAAAGAGGTGCAATAATTTAATAAAAATAACAACTTATTAAAACATATATAGGGAGTTTCTAAATTATTTTACAAAACTAAATCTCGAAAATATATTTTATAATAAATGCTTATTTCAACCGCTTATAATGTAACATAAATGTTGAAAAAATACCGGTGGTTAGTCCTTTATATATACTTTTTAACAAGTACCACCCGGAAAGTAACTTCCAAGACTAGTTGTTATTTGATGTATAAATGACCCACATATATATATATATATATATATATATATATATATATATATATATATATATATATATATATATATATATTTAAGTCATGAGCTTAGAATAGCCAGAGACAACCAAACCTGCGAACTAAACAGACGAATTACCCTGGGATGGCCTGACCCTGAGGGATTGAGTGAGAAATAAAGAGATACGCCGACGTACTGGAGTAGATAATATTATACAGCAAATCACTACACGGAAATGGAATGGACTGGACATATTGCAAGAATGAAAGACGGGAGATGGACCAAAAAACTGTTGGAATGGAGACCAAGAACTAACAAGCGTAGCCAAGGCAGACCTCTCACTCGATGGACGGATGACCTGAAGAGGATAGTGACAAATTATATTGCAACAGCCAGAGACAGAGAGAACTGGAGACGTTTGGAGGAGGCCTATGTCCAACAATGAACGTAAAAGGGGCTGATGATGATTGATGGTGGGCTAAAGAAATTTTGTTAAAGGAAAGATCAATCATAATTACATATAAGCAATCACCTTCTACATTTTTTTGCTTGAATTTAGAAACACCCTGTATTTAACACGCCAAATAAAAAATTATAGCAAAATTTTCTTTTTCCCTTTTTTTGGTATAAAAAGAGTCATAATGCGGAAAAGATGTTAAACCAATATATCTGCATTCATTCTCATCCAATAAATAATGTTCTTTTTTACACCAAAAAAAGGGATTCATCTTAAAGAGTAATACTTTTGCTGTGTCTGGAAAGTTTAAAAATAAATCAAGTTCTTCGGAATAATTCTTTTTAAACGATTGTTACGGCAAAATATCAAATACTATTATCTTTTTTAAATTAGGATATTTAAATTCATTGTAAATATTTATAAAAACATAGTTATTAAATTATTAAATAAAACAAAACTCCTTAAATTGGTCCTAAAACATTCTATCCTACAACGTTATAAACAATAATAAAAAAATTAAAATTTGTTAAAAGATAAGTCACTGAATTTCTAATTAATTAATATTTAAAAAAATTGTGCATTATGTAACTTAATTTACTTTATGTTTCACGTAACTTTAAATTTTTTATCCAACTGTGATAACACGAAAGCTTTAAAGCAGCAATCTGTGGCTGGGTCCACTCTCAGCATCAGCTAAAGTGGGCACAGCCAGAGAAGCTGGGCACAGCAAGTTAATGCTAAAAGAACCCTCACCTAAGCAGGCAGGGAAGCTGCTCTCGATAAGTAGGAAAAAACTTAGAACAGTTGTAGGGCTTTGTACCGGACACTGGTTTTTAAGGAAACATCTGCACAATATACTGCGTCTGACACAGAACCTATATGCAGATTATATAATGAGGAGAAGGTAATCATTATATTATCTTCGAATGCGAAGCCATAGGGCTGGGCTGTAGCTCCATCGTAGTAGTAGTAGTAATTAATGTATTAGTTCATTGTCATTAATTAGATTTGCCCTTTCTTTTAACACATTATTTATTTCTTTGGATTCCTGCCCTTTTTATCGGTTAATTTTTTTGTTAGGGTTTTCTTTCTAAGATCTTTTATTCGTTTTGGGCTAAAACGGATTGGTGTCTAATAGGAAACTAACCTAGCTTGGGAATGACAAAGGCATACGTAAAAGTAATTTGTTTTCGAGCCATTTTAAATTTTTTTTTGGGATCAATCAGGCCATAGTGCAATATTATTTTTCTACAACTGCTTAGCAAAGTAGCGTTTGACGCTTTCAAATTTTAACGCAAAGTTGACGTTTTTCGACAAACGTCATCTTGTGACAGCTTTGCCGCTCTAACGCGGAAATATTTCAAAAAAGCTTGCATCTCTTACTCATTCTTTTATCATGGAAAATAGTGATGGTAAATTATCGAACACACCTCCTGATGTAGCAAAAAGTGCAAAAAATGTAACTTTAAATCTTCTACCAGAGAAATCTAGAGCAAAATATGAATTTAAATACAATAGATTCATGACCTGATTTTAATCAAAGAAGGTCAATAAGTATTCAGAGAATGTGTTACTGGGTTATTTTGGAGAAAAATCAAGTACTTCGAATTTATTAACTCTTTGGTCCGTATATTGGATGATACGAACATGCTTGAATGTTAAAATAACATCGAAATCAATAAGTATCCTAAACCTATCGTATTTCTCAAAAAACAATCCGTTTTATACAAAGCGAAAAAATCCAAAACATTTACCACTGAAAATATTTACAAATTTCTACGAGAAGCTACCGATGAAGAATATCTGCTGAAAAAAGGTAATTTCAGTTATACCTTACACTTTTTGTAATTTAATAAGCAGTTAGAATAGTTTCTTAGTTGAATAATACCATGAAACTCTTGATTACTTGAGCAGTCATATTAGCCTAGGGGTCTGAAGCGCAGGCATTTCACACTGTTCGCTTGGGTTCAATTCCGACCGGGGTCACTTTTTTTTAATTTACGAGTTATTTTTCCTTCTATTTCGTTAGAAATATAAATTATTGGATTGATAGCAATTTGGATAGCTTATAAATTTTGGATATCTATTTACTGTTAATTTTTTTATAGCTAATTCTAACTATGGGTATTGCTGGTGCCTGCAAAAGTGATAAATTGATGAAAATGGAGATCGGTGACATAGAAGATAAAGATTCTATTTTAATAGTCCGAATTCCAGATTCAAAAACGAGAATTGGCCGTGTTTTTACGTTTGTTAGTCAAGATGAAGAAAATTTAGTTGATTATCTATCAAATTGTAAAAAATACCTTGCAATCAGATAAATTTGTGAAAATAACATTAATACTTCCCAACGCCTATTTTTACGTTATCAAAAAGGTAGATGTACGAGACAAGTTGTGGGTATGAATACAATCAGGAAAATTCCCAGTGAAATTGCTAAATATTTGGAATTACCTGAGCATACTTTATATACAGAACACTGTTTTCGACCAACATCTGCTACTTTATCGGTAAATAGTGAAAGAGATCTAATAAGTACAACTAAAGAACCATGGCGGATGGAAAAGTAGTAATGTCGCAGAAGGTTATATAGACGAATAAATCAAAAATAAGATTGAAACCACCAAAAAAATATGTTCAAAACCGCATGTATCCACATCTCGTTCTATAGATTTCCAATCTTCAGAAGAATTTGTGTTGGGGAAATATCCAAATTTGTGTGTATTTCGAGCACAAAGTGTCATTGCTGCTCTCTTTATCGAGCGGCAATATATCACTTTGCGCTCTTAATACACAAATATTGTTACATTGTTTTTAAGTAATAAAAAGAAATGGTATTTTTCAACAAATGAAGCATTTTTAATATTTTAAATTTTTTATTAAATTTGTTTTAAATTTTTTGTCGTGGATAATATAAAGAGTTGTATATCAGTAACATTAAGCAATTAAACTTTTTTAATTAAAAAAAAATAAAACTTTGCCAAATTAATCGGTGATGAAATAGTATATTTTTCAACGAGCGTATAATGATAGCTATTAATGTGTATGTAGGGCGGGTTGGCATTGGAAGAATCCATTTGCCACAGACTTTTGTTATGTTATAACTGTTAAAGGTCTAAACCCATATTCTCTAAAAAGGTTACCAAAATGTCGAGTATGGCTCTATTCTGGGTATCAAGCAGATATGTATTGCTTTTATTCTCGGGGATGAAAATTTCAAGCAGCAGGCATGTTTTGGAAAAATCCGAGAGAATAATAGCCATTATACGCGAGTAAAAGACTATACTTTCTCTACGACCATCGTAGACCATCACTATCATGCGTTAAATTCTCCATCTTATTGTCGTAATCGAATAGTCGAGATGACAATTCATCAAAATGAACATGACATTCGCGATATCAAGGTAGAGGAGCAGAGCCCACTCATGATAAATCTGTTCTATTGCAGCTTTCTCATTGCTCTCAGCCTTTTGGAACCTGAATATTGAAATTGGTGATAGGTTGTCAGCTGTTGAATAATGTATCAGGATCTTGGTGATTGGTTGTCAGCTGTTAAATAATGTATCAAGATCCAACATATCTAAGGAATCATCTCCATTCTTCAATAGATAACGCATATGTAATTGTTGTAGAATCCAACGGTCGTAGAGAATTTTTTTAATACTTAATAAGTTTCTCGAGACAATTACTTACCTCACATTCCAAAAGTCTCTTTACCAGTGGGTTAACATAAATAATCTTGTCATATTCTTCCTGTGGCATCAAGTACTTTTGTTCGTCCTCCTCAGAGTATTCCAGATATTTATCAGCTGCGATACACAACCGTTCATCTTGACCTCGAAAAACGTGTCCTTTTTGTATTGTTAGTCCGGATTCAGGATCTGGGGTATCGTCCCAATATAAGAAAGTTGGTATTTTTACTGTTGGAATTTTGATCTGTAATAATAATTAATATTTAAGATGAATACATAATTATTTAAAACAATCTGGAGTTGTACTCTATAAGGATACACTTGCAATAATGATAGATAATGAGGCATTAAAAAAAAACTAGCTTACTGAGAGATATTAAATAAGTGTTTTAATGGATGTTTGAAAAAATTCATTAAATGGATAGTAATTATTAAAAAAAGTTTTAATAATATTTTTTTCATACAATTTGGGAGGCAAAACATGAGTTTCACATTGGGTCCCGTTTAATTTTTTTTACGCGTTTGAGATATTAAAACTGATAATAAAACTAATATTAAAGTCATAAAACTTGCAGGATAGTTCTCTAAAAAAATTGATTTTAAAAGCTTGTTCAATTCTGTAGCAGCCTTGTAAAAAAAGGATCCTTGATGGAGATTATTCCTTGTAGTGTCAATCTTGAGAGTCAATGGGTAAGACTGATCAGCGTGCCGAGTTTCAGCTGAATATGGCCAGAGGTGGTATGAGAGTTTTTATTTCTCTGGAGCATCTGCCATGGAAATATCTGTAGAGTAATGTCTGGTCTACAACTCTTCTTCTATATTCTAGTGGGTGAAGGGTATCTGTGAGAGTTGAGCTGTTTATCAACTAAATGGCCCTTTTCTGAATGGAATCTAGAAGACGAAGATAATGCCTTGATGCTAAACCCCAAATATGCGAGCAATACTCCAGTAGAGGACGGATTTAAGCACTGTACGTCGTCAACAGTTGATCAGTAGTAAAAAACTTTCTAGCTTTCCACAAAAAACCTAGCCTCTGGCTTGCTGACTTTGCGATGTTAGCAACATGGTCATGCCAAGACATATTATTAGACACCGTAACTCCCAAAATCGAGATGGAGGAGCTTGATTCAAGGGTATTTTCGGATATTGGGATGGAATGATTTGAGGAATTTACTTTCTTGGAAAACGTGGCAATTTGTGTTTTCTGGGCGTTAAACTGAACAAGATTGCTGGTTTCCCACTCGACGATTGCTTCAAGATCTCTATTGATGAAGTCAACCTGTTCCTGCTTGAGTCTATTTGTATCATTCACTGAAAGTGATCGATAGGATGTGAAAGTTGAAACAAGTTTATTGTTGTTTAATCATTAATTTAAGTCTGATAAAATTTTAAACCTAATTACATATAAAACTACTAAATTTGCGCTTTTTTAGTCTTGGGAAAGGCCTATGACAGTGTGGTGAGGAATGAATTGTGGTCGAAATTGTCTATGTATGGGGTGAGCGGTAGTTTGTCAAGAGCACTGAAATCACTTAAGGAGTATTCCACTGCTTATGTCAGGATAAATGGAGCTTATACGGACTGCTTTAATATCGAAAAAGGTGTGAGACAGGGATGTACGGTTTCGCCATGGCTGTTTAACTTATGCATAGACGATTGTTTAAAATATTTGAAGGAACGTAGCTTGGCTTTATGTTTGCCAGCAATCCTTTTTATTTTATCCTTAACCATTGGGAAAGGAAGGTCTTTTTGTAGTTTGGATTTTTTTCTTAAAACCAATAGTGCTAACTATACTTAAGTATTTTATTTTTTACAAGTGTTTTTCATCTGAGTTTGGTGTCAAAAGTCATGTCAAGATACTTAGCATCTTACAAGTGTCGTGGTGCCGCTGAAGTCTTTTAATTCAACAGAATCTCTGTTGTTTTGTGCTTTTGTCAGTATGAAATATATTCCTTAATACCGTATTATAATTATTATTTAAAAAATAAATTTAAATAAATAAATTTATTTCCGTTAAAAAATGACATTTTAAAAAGTTCATTTAGTCGCCATTCGTTGGGAAGACATGTTTTTGCGCATGGAAAGTTATACGTGGCTTTTTCGCGAGTCCGTATGTTTAAAGATATTTTTGTTTGTAAAGATTCATACGCGCAAAAAGTAAACGATTACTAAGTCATAACCTCCAAAATTGTTTTTAAAAAAGTATTGTAAAATTAAATTAGGAAATTTAACAAATGCATATATATTTCTAATATAAAACTAATTTCGTTACTCTTTTGTAAATTGAAATATTTAAAATTTATAAATATTTACTTCAAATTATTTTTAGTTTATTATATTACGTAACTGACCACTATTAGTAATAAAAAACGGATCAACTCTAGTCATTTCATATTATTGTTTGTGAAATTATCAATATATATACGTTTTTTAACTATAAGAAAGTCAAATATGTATACCATAATTAAGTTTATTTTTGAATTATCCTATTTTATTTTAAAAAATTAAACATTAATGATTTAAAACCAAAAATAAACCAATTCTAAATTTTCCTTCGCTTGTCCTTCGATATAATTACAATGTAGTGCTCCCTTATCGGTCCCCAATGGTACGTCTTTGAAAGTTGAATAATCCGATAAATGACTAATCACACACGATCGTATGACTGTTATCACCAAATCCCGGTAGATTATTTATTCCTTTTTCGTACCTCGTGAACGTCGGAAGTAATTTTATTTAGCACGTTAAGAAGTTTAGTTTTGAGAATGCTGAAAAGACCGGGATCTATTGATCTGGACAAAAACAAAAAGATGAAAAAACTGAAGAAACAATTGAACATGCTCCTCCAACAGGCTTTCAAGGATTTGCTTTCAAGCGATTTCGAATATTCGGATTCAGGTGAGTCATCCTTTATTCCTCGCAATATCATTTGTTTTAGCGATGGATTGAACATATTTTGTAGTTCAACAAATAGTTCTGGTTGATGAAGACATGCGGTAACAAACGTTACTATAGCCTTGAAGGCAGGCATTTTCTTACGCATTCTTTGTGTAACATACGTTATACCAGCGGTTCTCAAACTTTTGTTATTCACGCCCCTCTGTTTTAATTTAAAAAATGTTGCGCCCCCCAATCCGTAGACCTAGGAATTTGGACTAAAATAGGCAACATTGTCTCGTCGAGAGCGCCAAAGATGCTGTCGGAAAGTTCGCGGCGTTCGTGCCATGTATTCAAGCTTCCTGATCTTTCTCGAACTGTCTGAACGCGACTATAAATACAGAAGCGCACATACGGTATTCTCAGTCTCTCAGTGAAGGTGTTTTAACACTAAGCAAGCATTATTGTGAAGTGTGAGTGTATAAGTAGATGTAGTATGGATAAATTTTTAAAACGAAAACTTGAGGATGACGGGGCTTGTACATCGACAGGTTCAGGTGGAAATCGTCCGAAATCTAAAACAAGAAAATATGACCCATCATACCTAAATTTGGGCTTTACTAGCCTTGAAGTAGGTGGCGAAGAAAAACCACAATGCGTTATCTGTTTAAAAGTATTGGCTGCAGATAGCATGAAACCAAATAAATTACAGAGGCATATAGAAACGCTGCACAGAGAATATGTCAATAAACCGCGAGATTTTTTTGTGGAGAAACTCAGATTGTTTAAAAAACAAAAATCCAGCTTCCATACAGTACTGGCAGTAAATGAGAAGACTCTCTTGGCGTCATATAAAGTGGCATACAAAGTAGCTAAATGCAAAAAACCGCACACTATTGCAGAGCAACTTATTTTACCCGCTTGCAAAGACATTGTAGAAATAATGTTTGGTGAAAATTTTACTTCACAACTTAACAATATTCCTCTGTCAAATGATACAATCTGTCGACGAATTAACGATATATCAGTTGATATGCAGCAGCAGCTTGAGTCTGATCTTACTGGAAACTTGTTTGCTATACAACTTGACGAAGCAACTGACTCTAGTAATGATTTCCATTTGATTTGCTACATTAGATTCTGTCAATGTTCTAAAATATGTGAAGATTTATTGTTTTGTAAACAGATTGAAGGAAGAACTACAGCTACCGAGTTGTTCAAGATTACAAATGATTCTATTACTAAAATGAATTTGCAATGGAAAAATTGTGTTGCGATTTGCACCGATGGAGCTCAAGCCATGTCTGGTAAATACAACAGTTTACAAGCGCTAGTAAAAAAGGAATCCTCAGAAATTATCTGGACGCACTGCATGATACATCGGGAAGCGTTAGCATCAAAATCTAAGCTAAGCCCTGGACTAAACATGATTTTGACAGTAGTTATTGAAGTTGTTAACTTTATAAAAACCAGACCACTAAAAACAAGGATGTTCTCTGTTCTGTGTGAAGATATGGGAGCTGAGCATCAATCTTTGTTGTTTTATTCCTTATCCAGATGGTTGTCACGCGGTAAGACGGTTAAGCGTGTCTTTGAATTAAGAAGGGAAATAGCGATATTTTTAAGCGAGGAAGGTCACAAGCATTTAACAGATTTTTTCGACAAATTATTTTTACTGAAGCTTTCTTATTTAGTAGATATTTTTGAAAAACTTAATATACTTAATCTTCAGCTGCAAGGAAAAGACGTAAATATATTTGATTTAAGTCAAAAGATTGATGCTTTTTGTAATAAATTGCAGTTATGGCATAACAAATTGAAAGAAAACAGTTTGGAAATGTTTCCCACATTTTGCGATTTTGTGCAAGATTCCCCATTGGAAGATATTCATAAAGCTGTGATGCTAAAAACCATAGGAAGCCATTTAGAAAACTTAACTGAGAATTTCAAGCGATACTTCTTTGCAGAGAAAGATATCAAGTTGTCAGACTGGAGCTGGGTTTTAAAACCATTCGAAAATAGACCTGTCGGCCATCTTTAACATTGAACCAAAATTAGAGAAGTTGTGCGCCTTAAAACAAGCTCATGTTAGCCATTAGTCCTTAGAATGTTTCTTTGTCATCATTAAGTAAGTAAAATTTCAATAAAGATTTTTTAAAAATCTATCTGTAGCATTTTATCATTAACATTTTATTTTTAATCTGTACTGCGCCCCCCCCCCCCCCAATCATGTAAACGCGCCTCCCTTAGGGGGCGCGCCCTTTGTGAAACGCTGCGTTATACAATATGAATGAGATTGAACGATCTATCAAATTCAAGTAACATACGTTACAGAATACAATACAGTGTGATCAAACGGTCATGCTTATATGGTTCTTCGTTCTTTGTCAACAGAATCGGTTGGGGACGTGGAAGAGATCCTGGTTGATGCAGAGGATACCGAGAATCCCGAGAATCATGCTGAGAATCCAATCCAATAACAGGATCCTTTACAAATGGCTGCAGATAATGTCGAACAAGAAATTAATACCATAAATTATACATTATTGGGCAACAAGCCAGATGACAAATCAGGAGAAGGAGAACCGTTACATGATGAGGTGGTGGTTAGATGGACGGCATATTTACAAAAAGGCATTGATAAAGAAAAAAGAGCCGAGTTAATGGAGAAAAATAAAATTTCTAAAAACTGCCAAGCACTTCTACCACCTCAGATAAATGAGGAGATTCAACCTTGCCTTACGGAAACTGCTATGAAGCATGACAGATTTATGATGTCATTACAGCAACAGCTCGCTCATGGACTGTCTGCATTAGGATCAGTTATCAATATCCTAATTGCGCAGAAGGATGAGATTACACTATCCGTTTTAGCAGACATGGGACAAATAGTAGCAAGCGTACATAATGGGATATCTCTCCATCGCAAGTACAAGGTTATGCCATACGTGAATACCGATTGTAAAAAAATTCTAGAAACATCTTCAATCGATGAGTTGTTATTTGGGAAAAACTTCGGGGAAGAGCTGAAGTCGAACCAATCTGTGAATAAAGTCAGCTATGACATCAAAAAGAAGACACAGTTTCTCCATACGAGCAAATTCCAGGAACAACCGCAACCAAGCACATCGAAAGCAGCGACAGTACATTATTTAAACTATTATTGTCCAGCATTCAAGACAAAAATGAAGGAGAGAAGAGAGGAGAGGGGACAGAGGAGACAACCAGAAGATTGGGGGAAGAGGGCCCGGCAAACCACTCGGAACCAGCACAGCCGGAGATATTAAATGAGGTAGAATATTATGCAGGTACTCTTGCTAACCATTTAGACAAATATGAGAAAATCACTAATGACCCTACAATATTGAATTGGGTGAAGGGTATAAAAATACCATTCTTCAAAAAACCTATTCAAAACCGTGAACCATTTATCATAAAAAATGATTATGATCAAATACAATATTATGAAACCACTATCAACCGATTATTAAATATTGGAGCGATTTCGAAATGCAAACCTACAAGACATCAATTTTTATCACATTATTTTTTATTTAAAAAACAAGATGGAAATTTCAGATTTGTATTGAATTTGAAAAAACTCAATAACTACATCAGAGCCCCACATTTTAAAATGAAAGATTTTAGGACTGTGTTGAGATTGTTGTCAAAAATTACCATTTAGGCAATATTGATCTCAAAGATGCATATTTCCTTCTACCAATAGATAAGAGATATAAAAGATATTTAAGATTCAAATATCAGAATGGATATTTTAAATTCAATTGCCTTCTCTTCGGAATAAATGTAGCCCCGTACATATTTACAAAGCTTTTCAGGCCTATAGTGAAATATTTGAGAAATCTAAACATAGCTTTTGTCATCTATCTAGATGATATTTTGATTATTGGCAGGGATAAGGAGGAATGTGAGAAGAATACTATACTTGTAATGAAATTTCTTCGTCACTCAGGATTCATCATAAATTTAGAAAAAAGTAGTCTCATACCTAATCAGTGTTTAAAGTATTTTGGATTCAGGTACAATACAACTGACAATACAATTTTAGCTGTATGGGGTCGGCTTCAGAATAGCCCCAGGGTAAATCCTGCCTGTCGTAAGAGGCGACTAAAAGGATAACCGTAGGTGGAAGATGGTCTCATCGCCCGGTGAAATACCACCATATCGACTTTGTGTGCTGTGAAATGGGTCATTCCATGTTTCAGTGTTCGGTCGATACTTTCCGGTCTCCATCTTTCCTTTTCCCCAATTCCTCCTTTATTTTCAGATAATAGTAATAATAATGAAGTCTCCTAGAGTAAAACACTCCGGAAGCAAAATACCTCTCCATTCGGATTTCCGGGCGAGAGGTACTCGAGGGGACTCAACATTAAAAATTAATTTTTGCAACATCCGTGGACTCAACAAGAACATCAATGACGTCCACCATCACCTACAGACGAAAAAACCAGATATTCTGGCTCTAACAGAAACACAAGTAAACTCGTCCACCAACAAGGTCCATATGCTTTGTCCTGGTTACGAACTCCATTCTCGACTCAGGTTCAAAGGTGGAGTCTGCCTTTACGCTAAGGCTAACCTTTCATGCCAGCATGAAGAGAGTTTGGAACCGAAAGACTTTGATGTGATATGGTTTAAGCTATCTGATACCAAAGTGACTAAGTTCCTCTGCTGCCTTTACCTATCACCTAATAAACCTTCATATAACAACCTCTTTGAGTTTTTATCACTCAATTTGGACTACATTCAGGAGAACCATCCAACAGCTGAAACCATAATCATGGGGGACTTTATTGTACATAACGCTGCCTGGCTCAAATTCTCTAACAAAACTGATGATGCAGGTCGTCAAGCTGAGGCCTTCGCCATCACTCATGGTCTAGAACAACTGGTCGAGCTACCAACCCGCATCCCTGATGTCAACAACCAGGCTGCCAATACACTAGATTTTTTCCTCACCACCAATCCTGACCCGTATAGAATAAAAGTTTGTGCCCCACTTGGAAACTCTGATTACACCCTCATCTCCACAACATGCTCTTTCCATTTACCATCGAGCAGCACAATACCACCCCGTCTCATGTGGCATTACAATTCGGCCGACTGGGAGGGTCTTCGTATGTTTTTCTCAGCGTTTCCATGTAAGAGAGTTTGTTTCTCCTCAGTAGATCCAACACGATGTGCTGAGACAATTTCTGAAATCATCATGTTGGGGATGCAAACTTACATACCGAATACCGAAAGAAGAACATCATCCGATAAGACCTGGTTTAACAGAAACTGCTCTAGAGCTGTGGCTTCCAAACAGGCAGCATACCATCGATGGCAAAAAAATCCGGGACTTGAGACCAGAGCAGCATATGTTGAGGCTAGAGGCATATGCAAGAAGACAATAGAATGTTCAAAAGATGCTCATAATGCAAAAATAAGATCAAAACTTGTTGAATGTCCTAACGGATCCCGTTCATTTTGGTCTTTCGCCAAAGCTGTGGGAAGAAACTTTACTTCCAGCTCTTTTCCTCCCCTAACCAATGAAGATGGAACACTAGCAACGACTGCCTAGGAAAAAGCCAATATCTTTGCGCACCTATTTGCTGGAAATTCCACTCTGGATTCTTCGGGAAAACAACCCTCGAACATTACAACTATTGACAGTCACATGCCCGAGATCACCTTTCGCCAACGTACTATCAGAAAGATTTTGCTGGGTCTCAACACCAACAAAGCCTGTGGATCTGACGGAATCCCGCAGATTGTTCTCAAGAAATGTGCCCCTGAACTAACACCTGTTCTTTGCAAGTTGTTCAACCATTCTTACAATTTGGGAGTATTTCCGTCCAATTGGAAAATTGCAAGAGTACAGCCAGTCCCTAAAAAAGGCAAAAAGACCCTACCTAGCAACTACAGACCTATCGCACTGCTATCTATTATTTCAAAGGTCATGGAAAAAGCCATTAACAGCTCATGAAATATCTGGAAGACTCAGGAATTATCAATGATAGGCAATATGGCTTCCGCCATCAGAGATCAACTGGTGACCTGCTCGCATACGTCTCACATATATGGCAGCTATCTATTGAAAAGTATAGAGAAACTTTAGCTGTGGCATTAGATATCTCCAAGGCGTTCGATCGAGTTTGGCACCAGGGACTCCTCGCCAAGCTTCCATCTTATGGCTTGCCCCCTCAGCTGTGTTCTCTGCTTGCTAGTTTTCTCTCAAACAGGTCTCTCCATGTAGTGGTCGATGGAGTTTCATCTGACACTCTACTCATAAATGCTGGTGTTCCGCAAGGATCCATTCTAGCACCAACACTATTTTTACTTCACATCAACGACCTATTGAAAGCAACTTCATGTCCCGTACACAGCTTTGCCGATGATAGTACCCTCCATACCGCTTTCTCTTCCAGTTCCCCTATATCAGCCCGTGAAACCAGAAATGAACGAGGAAGAAATGTTAACAATATAAATATGGACTTAGCAACAATTCTCGAATGGGGATCCAATAACTTGGTAGAATTCAATGCAAACAAAACACAAGCATGTCTTTTCTCTAGAAAAGCCGATCTCACTGTACCTAACATAACTTTGTTAGGAGTAACCATACCACTGAAGTCATCCATATTGATGCTTAGTATTACTATCAGCAATAACCTTTCCTGAGAAAATCACGTGAGGTCCATTGCCAAAAGTGCATCCCAAAAACTTGGTTTTTTGTTTCGTGCCAAGAGCTATTTCACCTCCAGTCAGCTGCTTATGATCTATAAGGCACAGATCCGACCTGTACTGGAGTACTGTTCCCATATTTGGAGTGCAGCACCTAAACATATCCTGAAGCTACTGGATTCTGTCCAAAAAAGGACAATTCGTCTCGTCGGTGATGCCTCGCTTACAAACTCGCTCACTTGTCTGGAACACCGTAAAAAAGTTGGCGATTTGTCTCTATTTTATAGATATTTTCATGGGCGATGCTCTTCTGAAATATCAACAATCGTTCCTCCTTTGGCAGTCTCTTCGAGATTAACCCGTCAAGTTCAGTCTTCACTCTCCTTCGTGGTCACTTTGGAGACCTGCAGAACATCACTTTCCAAAGACTCATTCATCCAACGAATTGCAAGGCTTTGGAACTCATTGCCTAGGGAGGTGTTTCCCGAGGCATACAACCTCCAGAAATTTAAGAAGAACACCAACTCCTACCTTCTTTCCCTTGGTTCCCACGATGTTCTCTGAACATTACAGGATATCCCTTTTCGTGGGAACCAGAACATAAAAAAAAAAAACATGACAATTTCATTACCAGAAGAAAAATGTATTCAAATAAAGAAGGTTATCAAAAATTTCATCAAGAAATCCAAATTTACCCTAAGAGAATATGCAACTTTGATTGGCAATTTGGTAGCGAATTGTCCTGCCCCAAAATATGGTATATATCACATGAAGACATTGGAAAGAGAAAAATATAGGGCACTAGGTATAAACAACCAAAATTACAGCAAAGAAATGAAAATCAATATTGATATAAAGACAGAATTGCAGTGGTGGTATAGAAACATAGGTTCAGTGCAAGATATTAAACAAATCCAATTTGCAACCACTATTTATTCAGACGCATTACTGATGGGTTGGGGTGCATGCTGTGGAACAACAAAAATACATGGACACTGGGATACTGAACCGAAAGAATATCATAAAAATATTTTGGAAATTCTGGCTGCGTATTATGCTTTGAAATCGTTTGCGAAAAACTTGAGAAATTTACGAATTCTTTTAAGGATAGATAATATAACTGCCATTTCATGCAGAAACAAAGGAGGTAGCATTAGGTTCCAATTTGAATTCAGTAACAAAAAATCTTTGGGACTGGTGCGAATCTCAAAATTTGACAGTATTCGCTTCTTATATATCGTCTAGTGAAAATAAATATGCGGATGAACAATCACGGGATACCAGAATAGAGACTGAATACGAATTGAACAATGAAGCTTATAAGCAAATAGCTCGTAAATTTGGAAGACCTGAGATCGATCTATTTGCGACCAGGTTGAATAATAAATGTGAAAAATATGTGTCATGGTTTCCAGATCCTGGATCTTATTCTGTGGATGCATTTACCATATCCTGAAATTTTTTCTATGCGTCTTCACCATTTGCCATCATTACTAAGGTAATAGAAAAAGTTATCCAAGAAAAGGCGTCAGGGATTCTGGTGGTGCCACAATGGCCTACAAAATCATGGTATCCAATATTTAAGGCTATCTTAGTAGGGGAACCAATTATATTCAGTCCGAACGAATATTTACTTATATCTCCTCTCAGGAAGAGTCACCCCATATACCAGAAGATTACCCTGGTGGCAGCACATATATACGGAGGGCTTTCTTGAAAAGAAATATACCGGAATCATCTATACCAATAATAATAGCATCAATCAGTAATAGTACTCTGAAACAATATTCAGCTTGATACAAAAAATTTTGATTATTTTGCAAAGAAAGAAACGTGGATCCTTATGACTATAAACTAGAAATAATTCTGTTATTTTTTACTGAAATTTCAAATTCTAATATCTCGTACTCAGTTATGAATTCATATCGATTAACTCTCAATTTGATTTTCAAACCACTAGCCAATAGGGATGAGGAAGTCATAAACAGGTTGATCAAAGGTGTTTACAACATTAAACCTGCAAAACCCAAATATCAATATACATGGGATCCCATGGGAAAACCTATACCTGCTCAATTCTTTGAATATTATACAACTCACAAATAAACTCGTTACATTGATGGCTATGACCACTGCTCATAGAGTACAAACGTTGTCAAAGATAAGAATAAGCAATAGTTCAAGGAATGATATTAAACTTGAAATAAGAATTTCAGACCGTATAAAAACCTCAGGGAAGAATATGAATCAACCACTATTGATTTTCCCGTATTATAAAACCAACCCAAAGTTATGTGTAGCATCATTGATAGATTTTTATATACACTTCACAGCTGATGATAGAAAAGATTGTGATTTTCTTATTCAACATACAAAAAGCTGTATCTTGCTGCAAGTAGTCAAACAATTAGTAGATGGATCAAGAATACTTTAAGTTCTGCTGGTCTAGATACGAATAATTTCAAAACTCATAGTGTTAGACACTCGGCAACTTTGGCTGCTTATAGAGCAGGAGTAGACGTAAATCAAATTAAAAATGCAGCTGGGTGGAGTGCGACATCTAATAACTTCTTTAGATTTTATAATAGACCACTTTTACCTCAAAATGATACATTTGCTACGACAATACTGAATCAGAATTCAAATGAGATCAATTGATATGACACTTATAATATTCAGATCTCATCTTAGATATATCATTTAAGTATGTTATAATTATGGTACTTATAGGAATTATAAACAATTACTTACTATGCTTGAATTGTTTGCTTTATTATTTATTTGTTATTGTTCTTCTTTAATGAATAAAATTACTTGACAAAAATCTTTCTGTTATCTTTAAACAGCTACATTGTAATTATATCGTAGGACAAGCAAAGGAAAATTAAAAGATTAATCGACTTACCTGTAGGAAGATTAATCGTAATTTTCCGAGCTTCTCCGTAGATATAATTACAACCCACCCTACCCAAAGATGTGTTTATCCCTTCGATTTTTGTGTGTCGAAAGGAATGAATAAACTACCGGGTTTTGGTTACTAACAGTCGTACGATCGTGTGCGATTAGTCATTTGTCGGATTATTCAACTTTCAAAGACGTACCATTGGGGACCGATAAGTAAGCACTACATTGTAATTTTATCAACGGACAAGCTCGGAAAATAACGATTAATCTTCCTACAGGTAAGTCGATTAATCTTTTTATTATTATAACAATAATTCAAACAAAATTAAACGATTTAAGCAACTGTACTATTAAGAACCCAAATATACGAGAAAAGTTCACGAATTGTTGTCTCTAACATAGTTGGCGTTAAATGACAAATGCAAATAAAGTGTCAGGAAAAAGCTTATTATGTATGACATTAGTGTGTGCCAATTAGCATCAGTTTCTGTATGTTAAATATTAATTATTTTTTGTTAAGGTGTGCGTGATTTTATAAAAATGGACAAAATTGAGATTAGAGGTGCGATAAAGTACTTTCGTAAAAAGGGGTTGACACCACAAGAAATTTATAAGGACTTGTTAGAACAGAGAGTACTGTCAACATGCACCAGATGCAGAAGCCCCAAAACGGTGGTAACCAAAGAAAATGTGAATTTAGTCCATGACATGACAAAAAAATTACAGTCAAGGCTACAGCAGAGACCTGTGGGTTTTCTGTTGGAAGCGTTTAAAAAACTTTGCATCAGGAATTGGGTTTAAAAAATTTCTCTGCGCGTTGGGTTTCACGAATGCTGACGGCAGACTAGAAGCGTGTTCGCCAGGTTGCAGCAAAGACAAATTTGGAGATCAATAACAGGAATCACGATGTATTTAAGCGAAAATTTCTAACGGTCGACGAAACATGGGTTCATCACTTTTATCCAGAATCAAAGAAACAAAGCATGGAATGGCGGCATAGGGGTTCCTCTCGCCCTAGAAAATTTCGTGTTGTCCCATCAGCAGGTAAGATCATTGCTACAGTTGTCTGGGATTTTGCAGGTTTTATTTTCGTGGATTATTTACCGTGTGGGCGCAACATAACTGGTGAATATTATGCGAATTTAATACCAAAAGTAAGCAAAGCGATCAAAAAAATAGAAGAGGAAAATGAAGTCAAGGTGTGCTTTTTCACCAAGACAACGCTCTGGCAAACAAAAGTTGTTATTTTGGCTGGCATTTATAAAGCGGGATTTCAAATGTTTAAACAATCCCCTTATTCTCCAGATTTGGTCCCCAGAGACTACCATCTATTCCAAAAATTAAAAGAACATCTTCGTGAAATCCGCTTTACTGATGATAACGAAGTGATCACTAGTGGATGAAGACTCAACGTTCTGATTCTTTTTTTAAAAAGGTTTGAAACACTTCAACGCCAATATACCAAGTGTATAACCGTTGCAGGTGACTATGTTAAAAAATTTAATTCTTCTGATGTGCTTGCTTCCATGTTCGGGACAACAATTCTTGAACTATCCTTGTATAAATCAGCTAGGTATATGACTATGAAAATGTAAACAATACTTTTTATAACAAAATACTTCATTTTGGTAAAACAAACCTTAGCTCTTCTTTCAGATATAAGTTTATTGCAAATGGCTTCTATTAGCATAACAGGATGATCTGCCATTTCCGGCGGAGCTTGACTCAATGGAATTGTTTCATTGAGAACCAGATTTTTGACTCTTTCCAATTCTTCTGCCTAAAAAAATATATACGTTTTATATTAATATATCATAATACGTTTAATAATTTAGACTTAAAATAATAACTTTGAAAACATTTAAATAAAAAAAAATGTGTGCTATGAGAATTACGGCGGAAGATAAGGCAATTTGTATATGCTGACGATACAGCACTAGCAGCCCAAGGAAATAGTTTTCATGAGGTAGAAAGAAAACTCACAAATGCCCTAAAAGACCTTGCCACCTACTACGAGCACAATCTCCTCCGACCCAATCCAGCTAAAACTCAAGTGTGCGCTTCCACCTTTGCAACAAGGAGGCAAAGAGACAGATGAATATAGTGTGGTGTGGCCAACATTTAAAACACTGCCCAACTCCAAAATACCTCGGGGTAACATTAGATCGAGCTCTCACATATAAGCGCCACTGCCTCAATACCAGAAAAAAGGTATCAACAAGAAACAATCTCCTCCAGAAGCTGACTGGTAGGTCATGGGGAGCACAGCCAGCAACATTGAGAATCTCGGCCCTTGCATTAAGCTTCTCTGCAGCCAAATACGCCGCTCCAGTATGGTGTGCATCCACTTACGCAAAGCAAATCGACTTCCCTTTGAATCACTCAGTTCGCCTAAACAGGTTGCCTGAATTCGACGCCACTTCATCAGGTGTACAATCTCGCTGGGATAGCACCACCTCACATCAGGAGAGAGTTAGCCGCTGAGGCAGAAAGGGGGCGACAAGAGACCGATCCAATGCACCCGCTCTATGGCCACCAATCAGCTAGACCCAGACTCCGATCCCGCCACAGCTTTTTGGTCAGAACAGCACCTTACAAGTCTCTCAGGAAGCCAGAAGGCCCCAGAAATGGCGCACTGAGGTCCAAGACACAATCACTCAAGAAAGAGAGGAGCTGGCACCAGAACATTTCCTCCCATACCCAATCTGGAGAACGCTCAACAGACGTTGCACAGGAGTCTCGAGATGCAGAGAAAACCTACAAAAATGGGGAATGCTAACAGAGGACGAAAAACCCCATTGTTCCTGCGAAGAAATCCAGAACCCTCCACACCTGCTGACCTGCACCGACTTGGGACAGAGCTGCACAGGAAACGATCTAATTTTAGCAAATGACAGGGCCATTAGAGCTGCAAACATTTGGAAGGACATAGTGTGATCCGGACACGAATAACTAACTAACATAAGAATTAATTATTACAAAATTGTTTAAATATATTTTTTTAATTACTTAAAAAATGAATTAATACAATAATGTTCATTCAAATATTACAGCATTATTTGTAAACAAGTTAACTCAAGTTAATACCAAAAATTATATAAATATTCTTCATAATTTGATATTATATTTGCTGTTATTTTATAATTAAATGGTCGCGATGTGACTAAACTTGTCGTCTGCAAGAGATATGTTGGTGTCACTGCAGCTAAAAATATTTTATCACTTTTCTTAATTGAATACAATACATATATAATAAACAAAAAAATCAACGTTACAGACTTCGATTGTCACATAATTTTGTTATTTAATATTTTGTTCCATAAAACATTTATTTTTGGATCAAGTTCATTTATTAAAATAGAAGACCAATATTTTAAACCTATATTTTAAATCAACATATAGCAGACATTGGTTACCGACCGATTTTATTATAAACAATCAACAACGTTTAAGTAAAACAAATGAACCATGTATCTTTAAAAAGTTGTAATTCTAAGTTTGTGAAGAAAATTTCTGAAAAAGTAAAAGAAGATGAAAAAAAATTACAGTTATTGTGTTAAGTATTTTAAGCTGCACGGCTAGAAAAAATACCTTGAAAGATATGTAATTACAGCACAGTTCATTATAGTACATACATTCACACATATAGTCACGCCTTTTTCCTATAGGGGTTGGCAGAGACCACTTCCTTCCACTTGCTATGGTTCTTACACACATATTTTAATTCCTCTACTTTCATCAGTGCTCTCACCCATTTACTCTCAAGATTGACACTACAAGGACCAATCTTCATCAAGAATCGTTTTTTTACAGGGCTGCTACAAAATAAAATAAGCTTCCAAAATCAGCTTATCCTGAGAACTATGACCTGCAACTTTTTAAAAAGCGGGTCCACAATCATCTGCTTTCTATAATCCCTACCCCTTCCAATAGTCGCAGTGCGGGCCGTCCGTGGCCCACACGATAGGTCTACCGTTTTTGCGACTATTTTCAGTAAAAAAAAGATAACATTTGTTGCTAAAAAATATACGCGATTGGACTGGTATAAACACATCAGCTTTGATTCATAAAGCCAAGGATCGCAATAGGTATGCCGAAATTGTTGCCAACCTTTATTGAATGGAGATGGCACCTGAGGAAGAAGATACTGCCCAGCAACGTTACCGGGGGATTACCGGGGGTCCTTAATTTGAATGTATTATCTTTTTAATTAAATGGTACATTTTAAATAAAAATTTCTTTGCTGGTATTAAAAATTAAAAGCAAAATAATAAAAAATGTAAACAAAATATTAGTAATACCTTACTCTTTAATTAAAAATTATAAACAATACTTTACCTCTCTGGTTTTAATTCTCTTATCCATTTTGTCGGCATAGTCTTCCAATATTCTTGTTTGCAATCTTGTCATAAACTCTCTATCGGTCAGATTACATATGTTTGTACCCATCAGTTTTTCTATTCTTAGACGAATTAACGGATGGGAGAAACTACAAGTAAAACTTTGTTATTAAGTGTATATTTTAAAAAATAGTATTATTTTTTGTGCTCAAATATATTTTACAATTTTTTATTTATTTAGCTTATGGCGTATACAAACATACATAAAAAATAAAATGTACAGCACATCACGTGTATAAAAACAGACAAAATTGCTTGTAGTTATTATTACAGCTCTATATCAAGTTGGTTAATCCATTGGATGGTCTGAGGTGTTGCATGAAAGAAGTCAAAAGTTGTGCCAGAAAATGCCCTTGACGGACATTCGTAGGTAATGTGATGCATTGTTTGGGAAGCAGCACCGCAATCGCATTCTGGACTTACGCCCATCCCCCACTTAAACAAGGCCGATCCACTTCTGCCATGGCCAGTCCGGATCCTGTTTAACCAAACCCAGATTTTACGGGGCATGTTGAAACCCCGTGGTGGATTACCTGGATCTAACAAGGTGTGCCAGGCTGGGCTAACTTTGGTCTGCCAACTCGATATCCACTCGTTATGTCCGTTAAAGTTCTTGGTTATTAGCTGTTGAGCTGTTTTGACAGTTGGATTCCTAGACTTTAGTCGGTTAAATTTAATTATGCCTTGGTGGATCGGTAAGTCTAGATTTTCACTGACCTTTTTAAACTCTCGGTCTAATACCTGCAGTCTACGGATTTTCGGTGGTTCGATATAACACAGTACGGGCAGCCATTCGATGGGTGTAGATTTAATAGATCCTGTAATTATTCTCATTGTTTGGTTAAGAACAGTATCCACTTTATTAACGTAAGGACTGTTTAGCCAGACTGATGCGCAATATTCGGCCATAGGAAAAACCAGGCTGAGTGCAGATGTGCGCAGGTCGACCCCGCTAGTTTGTATAGAATATTGTTGCGAGTTCTCAATTTCGCTGACAGGTTTGTTAGATGTTTGTTAAAGGAGAGGGTGCGATCCAATGTAACTCCGAGATATTTGGGATAGTGGTTATGGCATAAAATACTATTGTTAAAGATGATGTTTAGATTGTTCGATGCCATTCTATTGTTAAGGTGAAAACAGCATAACTCCGTTTTTGTAATGCTAGGTAGTATGCTTAGATCATCGGTTAGGGTTGTTTCTAAGTCTTCCAAATTGACATGTTGTTTTGCGAGAGCTAAGTCATCAGCATACATAAAATTTACGACTTGATGTAAGCGGTAAGTCAGCTGTGTACAAGTTAAAAAGGAGTGGCGCCAGTACTGATCCCTGGGGAAGACCATTACTAAGCACCTTTGGTTTGTTTAACGTAGATCCGATGGATATTTGAAGGATAATTTTACAATTATTCCATTCGGTAGTTTTACGTTGCTAAAAATCCAGAAGTCAGTTTTATTATCTTTCTTTATATTTTTGGAGATGCTGACTCTGAATCTAAAGTTATTTAAAACAAATGTCTGCTGCGATTTAAGATACGATAAGATTCTTTTAATTGTTAATATAGAGTATCGGTGTGTTGTAAACTAAAGATAACCGCAAGACCAGAAATGACATGGATTTAATTCTGGAGATCAAGGAGGCCAGTGTTACGGCCCTCCTCGACCAATCCAACAGTTGGGATAAGTTGCATCTAAGAGAAGTCTGACTAAAGTGTATTGAAACACCATCGTGCATAAACCACATGATCTGTCTAATATTAAGTGGTATATATTTAAGGAGTTAAGGGAAATCATTTTCGAGAAAACTGGTGCAAGCAATTCCATTTATTGGCTTATTCAGAAAATGTGGCCCAATTCAGTTGTCCCCTATAATTCAAATCCATTTTTAAACAAAAACACATTTTAAAAACGGTGCTCCATAATATTGTGCGGGTTTTCGTCTACCCATCCGTGATTATTAGGAAAATTTATGATGAATACATTTGAAAAATGTCCCTTTTCCGTAAACAATATGTTATTTCGAAATTAAACATTTCGTTGTATTTTGTTTATAATCCATTCACAAAATGTAACTCGCTGAGGAGAATCTCAAGGTGAAAGAGCATTTTTAAAACTCGCCACACGATGTGTAGCTAATAGTGTTTAGTGTGTTAGCAATTTTCAAGTGCGGAAAGTCTTCGATGCATGTATACTGCCGGTAGCAACATACGGTTTGGAAACAATAGCAATAACAAAAAGAAATGCTAAACAATTCAGAGTAATGCAAAGAGCAATGGAGCGCATTATGCTTGGAATCAGTCTAAGAGATAAGATCAGGAATAAGGAAATACGACGAAGAACTAAGGTCGTGGAATTCATGAAGCGTATTTCGGAAAGCAAATGGCAGTAGGTGGGGCATGTGGCCAGACAGAACCATGACAGTTGAACGGCGTGGGTTATGCACTGGTGACCAAGACAGACCAAATAAAGCGTAGGTAGACCCCAGAAGAGGTGGCTGGACAATGTCAAACAGATTGTGGGAAAAAGATGGTTCCAAACAGCATATATTTATATATATATATATATATATATATATATATATATATATATATATATATATATATATATATATATATATATATATATATATATATATGCTGTTTGGAAATATTTTATATAGAATACCAGAATGTTTCTATATCGATTCTAAAAATTGTAGCGATATAAAGAAAAATTAATATTGTTGTAAAATAAATGGTTTGTCAAAATATGATTTCGTTACTTTTAAAATAAATAAATAAAAATTAACGTACCTTGAGCGCCAATTGTTTTTTTATAAAAACCAATAAAAAATAACAAATTCCTTTTTTATTATTAAAACTATTACTACTATCCAGAGCTGAGATCCCTTTATACCAGTGTATTGACATGAAATGATTAACTTGTTTATTAATACTAAGATTTTAACAAAATAAAATAAACATGGAAAACTATTAAAAGGTATACAAATAAATAAACTAAATTATGCAACCACGCTTACACTTTCACACTATTTAAATTTACAAATTACAATTCAAACATAATTAGATACTTTTTTAAAATTACATTCCTTTTTATTTTTAATTAATACGTTTTTCAAACAGATGAATTTTACTAAAACTTGTTACAACAAAAATTTTATGAAAAGTAAAAAAAAAATGTGGCAACGCTTGAATATTTGTCTTGTGTCAAATATGTCAATATTATTGATCCGTGATTTATGTGTAAGTGTTATGCAGCGATGACTAGATTGGTCTTGAGAAACAGGAATTCTTTCTCACATAAGTTAAAAAGTGTAACCTTAGTCAAATTACTCCATATCTTCATATCAATGGTAAGTCTGCTCACCAACACTGTTGTTTAAATTGTAGAGTTTATTAATTTTAACTATAACTGCACTTGTTAGAAATTTTTAAACATGGCGATTTTAAACATGGCCGTCTCCTTTCTGGAGAGGTTTGTTTATCATAAAAAAGTTCTTTTAAAATTATACTATTCAAATACAATAAAAATACCTAATAACTGTATCCAAACATGTGAATAACAGTTATGTTACCTTTAAGATGATGTACTTCATAAATTAATTAATTTTTTTAGGAAAATAATGGCCGTCCTTTTTGTTAAGAAAACACACAAGAATTACACTATTTTGGCCAAATGCCTAGGACTGACCCCGATCTCTTTGATGCTAACATATTTATATGAATCTTAAAATCTCAGAAGACTATGACTTCAAATTATGAAAACCAATTAAATCATTGGATTTTTGGTTATTAAGTTCAAACTACAAAATCTTTTTAATAAGGTAAGATTTAACACTTTTGTATTTAACATTATAAGTTCAAATTAAATAAAAATCAAATTATTATAACTACTCGATAAACTATCTTATAATCTTTACATATTTTGTTAAATAAATATTGTTAATTCTGGATTGGCAATGACAATTCTCTATAAATTACCAAAGTTTTGGAAGATTTTTTATATTGGTAGTCGTTTTGGAACACTGATACTATACAAGGTATCTCATAACTATTAATATCTTTTAAAATTTGTTTTTCTTAATATTAACTGATATTGCTATTTTCAGATAAAGGAGACCAACTAGATTACTTTGATATACTTCCTGTCTCTGTAGAGGTCAAATTAAACAAAATATCCTTTCCGCAATATTACCTTTTGACAAACAAGTTTTCTAATGCTATAAAATTATTAAATCACCCAAATTAACATTATTCTTACAAGGATACATAAAATTTACAGCTATTATATTAAATTAATACATAGACTTGATATTAAACAGGTTAATATTTTGTCTCTATTTTTCTTTGTCTAGAAACCTTTCTAATGGATTTTTTAAGATCCTCGATCAGAGCTCTTTCAATGTAATAGTTATTATTTCCATAAAATTTGTTTTAAATTTTGTTACTTTAATATTATATCATCTCAATATATATATATATATATATATATATATATATATATATATATATATATATATATATATATATATATATATATATATATATATATATATGTATATATATATATATATAAAATGTATAACTGATTTTCAAAAAACCAGCTAATTTCGCTGTATGTCACCTATATGTTGTGACTGGCGCTTTTCGCGTAGCACTTCATGTATACCTGGTATACCTGCCCTACGCCGATGAGGGACAACACACCCCGAAACTGGTCCATAGGTGGTTACTTCGGATGCATAATTATGTATTTTATGTATTGGTTTTTTTTTCTTTATAAATATATATTCATTGATTTTGAACGTACGACGACGTCCGATATTTAGACGCCATTTTCTTTGATCTTCCCTTTGACCCTCCTGTAGGTTTCTTAAACTCATAGCTTTTTTTATCCCCTCGCTCCATATTATTTTTTATTGTGATGGGGGATCCATTCCATTGCTTGTTTTGGTAATCTATAGTCAGCCATATGCTGCATATGTCCATACCAAGAGAGTTGTCTTTGTTTGATATCCTTAATGATTGTATCCTCCAGTCCCATTCTTTGTCGGATGTCTTCGTTTCTCAGTCTATCTGCACGTAGCTGCTCGTCAAGTGCATCCATTTCTGTAGTTTCTAGCATTTTTTTATTCCTTTTGGTCATTCTCCATGTTTCTGAACAATGGAGTAGGCTACTTTTAATTATTGTGTTAAATAATTTGTTGTATTTTCTCTGTCTGGTTATTTGTTTACTCCAGAGAATTCCATTGGTCATTCCTTGTCTGTATTATTTTTGCTCTTATTTCTTTTTCATCTTTTCCTGTTTTATCGAATGTTATTCCTAAATATAAGTAACCTTTACATGCTTCTACAATATCTAAGTTGTTTAGTTGTAAGTTCTGGTTTTCCGCGTTGTGTTTTCCCAACACTGAGGTATCCAGTTTTTTGGATGTTCAAAGTAAGGCCCTATTCCTTATAAGCTTCTTTTAGTTTGCGAGTCATGTATTTGAGGTCTTCTCTGTCTCCTGCCAAATCTACCTGGTCATCTGCAAATTGTAAGCTGTATATTGTAGAATTTTTTATTGGTACATTTTCTCTTCCATTTTGTGAGTGCTTTTTTAATGTAAATCTTAAATAATGTTGGGGATATACAACACCCTTGTCGGAGGCCTTTTGTTGTATTAAAGGGTTCTGATAGTTTCTTACCGATTTTAATCCTAGAGACAGAATTAACGTGAGATTTTTCACTGCTGGTATTAGTGTCTAATTTATATTAGTATGGTGTAGTGTTTCCCAGAGTAGGCACGTGGAATATTGTCATATGCTTTTGTAAGATTGATAAATAGCATGTGTGTTTCTAGGTTCACTGCCGATCTCTTTTCTATTATTTGTTATTTGGTTCTCACACACATCTTTTGCTTCCTCTACTTTCATCAGTGCTCTTATACATGCTCGCCGGTTGTTGGTAATCTTGACCTGGCCTTTCTTCAAAACAATCTTGATCTAATCGATATCGATGTTCGCCGAGGTCGACCTCTACCGACTTCCGTCCATTCACACTCGCCTTATAAATTTGTTTCGTCAATCTTTCTTCATCCATCCTTTTTACGAGTCGAAATCATTTAAGCATTCGTTTATCTATCTTTGGAACCACATCTTCTTTTACACCACAGAGTTCTCTTATCTCACTATTCTTTACTATATCCAACCGAGTCACTCCGGCTATACTTCTCAGACTACTCATCTCCACAGCATTAATCCTATTTTCATGCTTTTTTTGCCAAACCCATTATTTAGTACCATACATAAAAGTAATAACCCACACACATCTCTATGCACAGCCAGACGTGCCTTTTTTGACACTTTCTGGCTGTTCATAAAGCTATGCAGTGCCCCATTCAATTGTTTTTTCCTGCCAACACCCTTCGCTCACTGTCACTGTCATACTTCCCATCTTTTGTAAACTTTGAACCCAAGTACACAAATTAATTTACTTGTTTTACTCCTTCTCCCTCAATCGAAACTTCACAGTTTGTCATGCTTTCTTCTCTTTTAAAAACCATTACTGTTTTGCTTACATTTATTTTCGTCCCTTTGATTTTCAGGCCATCATACATAACATTAATCATCGCCTGCAACTACTCTTCAGATGACGCTAATATGACTTGATCATCGGCGTAAAGAAGGCATTTGACGATCAAATCATTCATTTTCAATCCATATGCACTCTTTTCAAATCGTTTATGTTTAAGTTAAACAGCCATGACAAAGTCACACATCCCTGTCTTACACCTTTTTCGATGTTAAACCAGTCTGTGCAAGCTCTGCTTATCCTGACACAAGCAGTGGAATCCTTGTAAAGTGATTTCAGTGCTCGTTTTAAACTACCGCTCACCTTATACATAGACAATGTCGACCACAATTCACTTCTCACATCTCTGTCATAGGCCTTTTCCAAGTCTATGTAAGCGCAATAAACCTTCTGACTTTTAGCCAAGAATGTTTCGACTATACCTCCTAATGGAAAGACCTGTTCCATACATTTCCTTTCTCTTCTAAATCCTACTTTCATATCCCATATCATCTTTTCAGTTTCATTTGTTACTCTTTTAATCAATATCTTTGCATACAGTTTGCCGACTATTCTAAGTAAGTTATGAGTAGTTCTTACAGTCCTGCTGCGGACCTTTCACTTGTAAAGCGGTACGATAACGGCCTTGCACGTCTGTTTAGTCTTCAGTATTTTTATCCTGTCGTACCCAGCAGCTTCACCCAATTTCATACTGTTCAACGCTTCCACAATTTCTGTCGTACTAATTTCACTTACATTGCAGCTTTTACTCATGTCTCCGAATGAGGCCTGTACTTGTGTATCCTCTTTCTTTAATAAATTTTCAAAGCATTCCTTTCATCTCTTTAATACGCATTCTTCTCCTTTTACCATACTACCATTTTGGTTTCTGATTCTTTTCAGTTGCGAGGTAGTATTTTTACCTTTGGCTGTTCTTATGGACTTCCAGAAAAGTTCAATATTGTTTTGGAAATCGTCAGATAACGTTCTATCAAAACACCCTGTTCATAAACATATATGCTTTGTTACACCACTGGCGGTAAAAATTGTCAATACCGCTATGTAGCGTGAACGCGAGTTAAAGATTCCTAATGGCATTGAATTTTGTTGGCAAGTGTTCAAGGACGTTGTGGGATTTAGTGAATAGAATTTTTTTTTTTAATTTTGGGCTTAAAAGTTTGTAATTCAATCAAACTTTATTTTAAACTTATATTTAATTTATTTTTAAGAGTTTTTGGCTATTTTTGTTTTAATTGTTAGCAGTTTTCTATTGTTTTTATTTTTATTTTTTTTTGACCCTATTAGGCTGGAACAAGATTTTTTTTAATCGTATGTAAGTGCAGAACTTAAAATCCCAACAAAAAATATTTTAAAAATAATTTTTTTTCATAATTTGTACATGTTTACAATTTAGAAAATATAAATATTTTATTAATGTAAAACAAAATTATTTTAATCCAAATGGTAGTACAAAATTTAAAAATACAATTTTTTTTTTAAATAATAGTCAATTTCTACTGGAGCCAGCGTACGCAAATCAAAGTCGAAGATCAACTGACCGACCAGGTAAAGATCATGCGATGAGTGAGGCTGACTCTTTTCAACATATACTCTAAAGAAATCTTCGCTGAAGTTCTCACGAACTTAGAACTGGGAATCCGAATAAACGGGAAATATATCAACAACCTCCGCTACGCCGACGACACTGTGCTGCTGGCAACCAGCCTAGGAGACCTACAGTTATTACTGGACCGTGTAAGATGTACGGCCTAGACCTGAACATCAGGAAAACCAAATTCATGACGATCAGCCGCACCAATTCGGACCTAGAGGTGCGATTGGCAGGGTGTAAGGAGATCAAGAGAGTCGACAAATTTGTGTACCTCGGAAACATCATCAACTCGCAATGGGACCACGCTGAGGAAATCAGGTCCCGAATCTAAATTGCACGGTCCACATTTAGCAGGATGAGACCCTTACTGTGCTGCGATGACCTGAGTTTAGACACCAAGATTCGGATAGTGAGATGCTACGTCCTCCCGGTGTTACTATACCGAGTCGAGGTCTGGACCCTGACGCAGGATACTAAAAAGAAGATCGAAGCCTTCGGGATGTGGATTTACAGGAGAATATTGAAGATGTTTTGGGTGGAACATGTCACCAACATCGAAGTCCTACGGTGCATGAGAAAAGAGACATAAGTGCTTAACATAGAGAAGCGGTGTAAGCTTAAGTACCTGGGTCACGTGATGAGCAATGAAGAAAAATATCGAATTCGTCAACTCGCCATGCAAGCAAAATATTTGGCAGGAGGGAACCGGGACACCGTCGTATCTCGTGGCAGAAGAACCTCCGACAATGGTTTTGAGTAACATCCGCAGAGCTACTTCGGAGAGCCGTCAAGAAAACTATAATATCCAGAAAAAGGTTGTATGTACTTTGTAATATTTAATATATATAATAAACTGAAAAAAGACTATAGTACACAATTACTTAAAATCAATTCTCAAACGTTTTCGGCAACATTGCCATTATTGGTAGAGATTTTGGTCAAAAATCCTTAACAAAGGGTCAACATAGGAAACGAACATTTCATCAACATCTTGTTTGTAAGGAAATAGTTAAGAAGATTAACATAATAAATAAAAATGAAAAATGGTCTTAGAGCTTCTGCTGCATCCCACATTTTGATCGCCAAACTCTCATCTCTCCATAAATCCTCCTGGATTGCTCTATCTCTCATTGTTTGCATAACTCCGCTTATCCATGTAGTTGCTGGCCTTCTACGTTTTATTTTGCTTTCTGGAATGTATTCTAAAGCACGTTTGAGCCACCCATTCTCGCTCATGCGTTGCACGTGCCCATACCATATTAACTGTCGAGTTTCTATTTTTTTGAGGTTCTATGAATTCTGTTTGCTCTTCGCCTAATTTCATTATTTGGAATGTGCTTTCTCCTTGATATGTGACAGGCTCTTCTTAGGTAGTTCATCTCCACACAGTCTATCTTTCTTTCTGTCTTCTCCGTCATTTGCCAGCATTCTGCCCCATACATTAGGACAGGCTTTACAACTGCTGTGTAGATTGTCTTCTTAGTCTTTAAGCTAATTTGGTTGGACCAAAATAAGTTGAGAATATGTACCGTTCTCTGACCCTGTTGTGTTTTGTGTTTTATGTCACGTTTTAAAGATCCTTTGTTTGAGATTAGGCTTCCCAAATATTTATATTCTTCGCACTTTTTTATTTTTCGCAATTCTAGATCCTGATCTTCGTCCCTCTCTTCTACTCGCATATATTTCGTTTGTGTCATGTTTATGTTCATACCCCATTTTTCGTATTCTTCATGCAGTTTCCTAAAAATGTAATCTGCATCTTCTTCGCAGCTAGCCATTATTACCTGGTCATCTGCGAAGAACAGCGTCGTCAAACAGTGATCATTGATTTTCAGACCCATTCCTGAGCATTTCTGTCTCCACTTGCACAGTGCTTCTTGGATGTATGTTTTAAACAGGGTAGAAGAAAGACAGCATCCTTGCTTTAGACCCTTCGTGACATTAAATGGTTTTGAATATGTATTTCCTGTTTTAACTCTGCTTTGCGGATTATTGTACATATTATGCAATGCTCTTATATATGTTTTACTAAGGTCCGTCTTCGTCAAAACATTAAATAAAAGTTGAAAAAAACGCCTTTTCCAGGTCTATAAAAACAAGATGTGTTAAGAGGTTTAAAGCTGTCCGTTTTTCTATTAGTTGTTGTAGAGTAAAGATATTGTCATTGCAGGATCTTTCCGCTCGAAAACCACCCCGTTCTTCTATTTCCATATATTGAGCTTTAATTCTCTTCCTTACTATACGACCATACAACCGGCCCAACGAGCTGGTTACACTGATACCTCTATAATTTCCACACTCTTTTCTTCTTCTTCTTCTTCTTCTTACGTTAGGACTACGTCCTGTGTTTGCCTCAAAGGTTGCCCAAAAACAATTGGGACGATAAAGACCAGCTATCATACCATCTTTTTGGTGGGCGTCCAGTTGGACGTGGTGTGTTGGGCCGCTTCTCTCTCACAATTTTTGCCAGCCGGTCGTTTGGCATTCTGCTAACATGGTCTCTCCATTCTTTTCTTCGGTTTCTTGCCCATCTTACTATGTCTTGGACTTCACATATTTCCCTTATCTCTTCGCTTCTTTTATGGTCAAGTGAGGTATAGCCAGTTATCGATCTAAGAATTGGCATTTCCGTTGATCTAAGAAGTCGCTTTGTAGTCGTGTTCTCCGCTCTGGTCTCTATCGCGTATGTCATAATCGGTCTTACACATGTCTTATATATTCTGACCTTACTTCTGGTACTCATGTGTTTATTTCTCCAGATTATGTCTCTCAAGAATCCTGAGATTAGAGATGCCTTTGTTGTTTGAGCTTTTACTTCCTCTTTAATATTTCTAGTGAAGGTTATATTAGCTCCTAAATATTTAAAGGACATCACTTGTTCTACACTCTGCTCATAGAATGCGAGTTTACATCTTCTCGGTTCTTTGGATATTGTTAGCGGTTTGGTTTTCTTGACGGATATTTGCATATTGAATTCTTCAGCTGTTTTTTGGAACTTGTGTAAGAGTCTCTGTAGGTTGTCCTCGTCTTCCGATACGATTACAGCATTATCAGCGTAGCATATGATTTTTATTTCTTTATCTCCCATTCGATATCCTCTCCCAGTTACTTTGACTTCATTTATAATTTCATCCATGATGATATTAAATAGGATTGGGCTTAGGCTATCTCCTTGCCTGATTCCGGTTGTCATAGGTATTTTTCTATCTCCCTTTTTATGTATCGAGCTAGTGTAGACTATATTCCATTCTCCCGGAATATCTTGGCCTTTAATCAGGCACTTATTAAAATTCTCTGCTAGTGCCTCCAATAGAGAATCTGTTCCATAGTTCACCAACTCGATGGGAATGTTTCCAGGTCCTGAATCTTTTCCCTTATTCATCTTCTTTAGCTCTTTTCTTATTTCTTACTTATTTACTTTATAAACATCTATGTTCTCTACCTCTGTGGTACCTTCTAGCTCCTTCAAAAATGTAGATCGGTTTTCAGTCAGTAGTGTTTTATCGTGCTCTTTCCATTTTTTATTTTGTATCAGGTTAATATTTCCTTCGTCTTTTCTCTCTTTTTTAAGGTTTTTTATAAATTTCCAAGCCTGACTGACTCTAGTTACTCCTAAGTATCTTTCCACCTCTTCACATTTTTGCTCCCACGTTTTATTTTTCTTTTGGTAATTAATCTCTTTGTTTCTCTCATATTCTCTCATTTTAATGTTTTAATTATTATTGTTACAAATTTGATCCTGTCGGCAACCGAGAAATCAACCGCGGCTAGGGGTCCTTTATCGGCTGCCGAACGGTCTAGCAAGGTCGAGCAATATTTTTAAACTGCGTCGGTCGAGAACATAAAAAAACAGGTAGAATGATCGGGAATTGTGATAAAGAAGTATAAAAGGGGAAGCGATCATAACAAGGGATAGTATCGGTTTTAAAAGTGTTTATGAATTAAGAAATGTAAATAGGTATAAAAAGTTGTAAAAGTTGTATATCTAAGTGAATATCTAAGTGGTTAATAAAAGTAGTATTTATTGTACTGAAATAAACATTGTTTTGTTACCGGATCGAGAGTTTTAATCACCGAACCCACGGAGGAACTAAAAAATCTTAAAATTATGGTTATCTCCTTAACTCTTTCCTTACAAATAAGATGTTGATGAAATGTTCATACCCTATGTTGACCCTTTGTAAAGAATTTTTGACAAAATACTATAACCTTTTGTTTCTTACACTGATTTTAATACACAATAGTAAATTTATTTAGCAGTTTTTATACAATTTTTTGAATGTTTGTTATAAGTGAAAATTGTTTTTTTAAAATATTTCTTGTTTCTTAAATTAGAAATCTATATTAATGAAAACCTTTTGATTTTTACATTTTTTATGCAAATTTTTTATTAACCTCACTATTTTATTCTTTACCCTTGAAGATATTGATGTTTACGCGGGATCTATTAATAAAAATGTTTCTTTTACTAAAGTTACCAAAATCTTTTTTATTTGTTGTTTCCACGAATCCCGGAAATTTTTATTTTTTTTGTCACGAAACCAGTCACATTCCATTATTTTTGTTCTATGTGTATGGTTTATTGGAAAATATATTTTAAGCAGATAGTAAATAACATTTTTATTTCTTATTACAAATTTTTTTAAAAATTCTGCTGTTCTACTACTTCCCTGAAAATCAAAGGGATGAAAATAAATGTAAGCAAAATAAAAGTAATGATTTTTGAAAGAGAAGGAAACAGGACAAACTGTGAAGTTTTGATTAAGGAAGAAAAAGTAAAAGAAGTTAATGAATTTGTGTACTTGGGTTCAAAGTTTACGAAAGATGAAAAGTATGACAATGATATTAAGCGAAGGGTGTTAGCAGTAAAACAAATGAATAGGTGCATAGCTTTATGAACATCCAAATAGTGTCGAAAAAGGCACGTCTTGCTGTGCATAGAGGTGTGTTGGTTCCTACACTTTTGTATGGTAGTGAATGTTGGGTTTGGAAAAAAAGCATGAAAATAGGATTAATGCTGCGGAAATGAGTAGTCTGAAAAGTATAGCCTGAGTGACTCGGTTGGATAAAGTAAAAAATAGTGAGATAAGAGAACGCCGTGGTGTAAAAGAAGATGTGGTTACAAAAATAGATAAAAGAATGCTTACATGGTTTGGACACGTAGAAAGGATGGATGAAGGAAGATTAATGATACAAATTTATAAGGCTAGTGTGAATGGACGGAAGTAAGAACCGTAGCAAGTGGAAGGAAGTGGTCTCTGCCTATCCCTACGGGAAAAAGGCGTGACTATATGTATGTATGTTTTATTTTTAACTTTACGAAATCCTGCATAAAATAATAAAATAAAATGATCTGTAATTGACAATGAACGATGTAAATATTTGAAATAAAAAACTTAGTCACGTGATATAATACAACACTTCTCTAAGCACAGCCAGACGTGACTTTTTGACACGTTCTGGCTGTCCATAAAGTTTTGCAGTGCCCCATTCATTTGTTTTCCTGTCTAGCACCTTTGCTCAAGTGACATATTTTTCGTCTCTCGTTAACTTTGAACATACATACATACATTAAGTCACCCCTTTTTCCCATAGGGGTAGGCAGAGACCACTTCCTTCCACTTGCTACGGTTCGTACACACATATTTTGCTTCCTCTACTTTCATCAGTGCTCTCATACATGCTCTTCGGTTGTTGGTACTCTTGACCTGGCCTTTCCTCAAAACAATGTTGATCCGATCTCCGAGGTCGACCTCTACCGATTTGCCCATTCACACTCGCCTTATAAATTTGTTTCGTCAATCTTCCTTTATTCATTCTTTCTACGTGTCCAAACCATCTAAGCATTCCTTTATCTGTCTTTGTGACCACATCTTCTTTTACACCACAGCGTTTTCTTATCTCACTATTCTTAACTTTATCCAACCGAGTCACTCCGGCTATACTTCTCAGACTACTCATCTCCGCAGCATTAATCCTATTTTCATGCTTCTTCTGCCAAACCCAACATTTACTACCATACATAAATATACAAAATCATTTACTTGTTACACTCTTTATCCCTTAATCAGCACCTCGAAGTTTGTCAAGCTTGCTTCTCTTTCAAAAACCATTACATTCGTTTTGCTTACATTTACTTATATCCCTTTGATTTTTAGCGCATCATGCATAACATTAATCAGCACTTTCAATCTTTTTCAGATGACGCGTATATAATTTGATTATCGGCGTAAAAAAGGCCTTTGACGATCAAATCATTCATTTTCAAACCATACGCACTTTTTTTAAAATCTCTTAAACAATTGTCTATGTATAGTCAAAAAGACATGGCGAAGACCATTTTTAATGTTAAACCAGTTCGTATAAGCTCCGTTTATTCTTACAAGAGCAGTGATATCCTCGTAAAGTGATTTCAGTGCTCGTATTTAACTATCGTTTACCCCATACATAGACAATATCGACCACAATTCACTTCACACCACTTTGTCATAGGCATTTTTTAAGTTTACCAAAGTGCAGTAGACTTTTTGACTTCTAGCCAAAAAAATTTTTGACTATACTTCGTAATGAAAAACCTGATCCATACATCTCCTTCTTTTTTTAAATCCTGCTTGCACATTCTATATAATTTTCTTTATTCGTCACTTTTTTAATCAATATCTTTGCATACAGTTTGCCGACGATACTGGGTAAACTAATATCTCGGTAGTTCCTACAGTCCTGCTGCGAACCTTTTCCTTTGTAAAGCGATGCGATAGTGGCCTTGCACCAGTCGTCTGGTACAACTCCTCCAGCAAAGAATAGATCTTTAACTTATAGATTCCACTGTCAAAAGACCCGCCAAAAGATATTGACCAGGAACCGACTCCTGAAGAAACTAACGGGAAGCATGTGGGTAGTTAACCCACACGTAATCAGATCTACAGCTGAAGCACTATGTTTCATAACTGCGGAGTATGCTTGCCCGGTATGGAATAAATACTTACATACAAAATATATAAACGTTGCACTTAACAAGACATGTCGTCTCATAACTGGCTGTATGAGGACTACACCACTGGGATACCTATGCAATGCGGCTGGAAGCCGGGCCTCCGCGGCTCACCGACTAGCGGTGAAACATATTGAGAGATTCAAATAAACTTTCAACAATTATAAAACTTTAAACCGCCTTAGAATAAAAGTCTCGCCCACAAATACGAACCTAGCAAAATGGGGTATTATTTAAGAAATAGATACCAAGTCCGGACGGCCCGCACTGCGACTATTAGTAAGGAAAGAGATTATAGAAAGGAAATAATTGTGGACCTGCTTTTTGAAAAGTTGCAGGTCATAGTTTTCTGGAAAAACTGATTTTGGAAGCTTGTTTCATTCCGTAGCAGCCCTGTAAAAGAAAGACTCTTGATGGAGATTGGTTTTTGTAGTGTCAATCTTGATAGTAAATGGGTGAGACTGATCAGCGTGCCGAGTTCTTCGGCCGAATGTGGCCAATGGTGGTGCAAGAGTTTTTATTTCTCCTGAGCATCTGCCATGGAAATATCTGTAGAGTAATGACTGGTCTGCAACTCTTCCTCTATGTTCTAGAGGGTGAAGGGTATTTGTGTGAAATGAGCTGTTAATCAACCGAATGGCCCTTTTCTGAATGGAATCTAGAAGACGAAGAGAATGCCTTGGTGCTGAACCCCAAATGTGCGAGCAATACTCCAGTAGAGGTCGGATTTAAGCCTTGTACGTCGTCAACAGTTGACCAGGAGTAAAAAACTTTCTAGCTTTCCACAGAAAGCCTAGCCTCTGGCTTGCTAACTTTGCGATGTTAGCAACATGGTCATGCCAAGACATATTACTGGACACTATGACTCCCAAAATCGAGATGGAGGGACTTGATACAAGGGTATTTCTGGACATTGTGATGGAATGATTTAAGTAATTCACTTTCTTGGAAAACGTGGAGCTTTGTGTTTTCTGGGCGTTGATGTGTAAAAGAAATAAGGTTGGGAACAGGATGAAACCCTGGGTGACCCCGGCGTTGGTTTTAAACGCATCAGAAGAAATACCGTCGAACTGCCACATGTAAAAAGCGATCTTGCATGAAGCTCAAGAGCCATTGGCGCAGATTGGTTGGGAGACCGTAGCTTATTGTATCTTGGTGATTTTTTAATTTTGCAACCTTTTATTGAATTACCAATTTAAACTTAAGAGACAACTTAATTTAAAAAAATCTTTTTAAATAAATTTATGTCTGTAAAAGATTTTAAAAAACTTTTTATCGGTAGAGGTCGACCTCGGAGAACATATCTCGATCAGATTAACATTGTTGTGAAGAAAGGCCAGGTCAAGAGTACCAACAACCGAAGAGCATGTATGAGAGCACTGATGAAAGTAGAGGAAGCAAAAAATGTGTGTACGAACCGTAGCAAGTGGTCTCTGCCTACCCCTATGGAACTTTTTATGTATGTATGTATGTTTTATTGTGTATTGGTGGTATGTTATCTCTGTGTGTTATAAATGAGAATAAATAGTATTTTTTTATTGGATGGAAACAAAATGAATAAGAATGTTTTATTGAAGAATAAAATAAATAGAAACATTTTTTGTAAATTGACTTAGAATTTTTGTAATCTTTCTTTGTTTTAATAAATGTCTTATTATTATTTTAAATGGTTCATAGAAATAAAGTGTGCTCCTGACAAAACCTTGTATATGCAAACTGGCTAGCACATTAACAGTATATACGGCAGAACTTACAGCAATACTTCACGCTCTTAAATATATTAGTAAAAAGTAATTTAGAAAGTACATAATAATAACCGATTCTTTCAGTGCCATAACAAGTGTATCCAAAGGATCCAGTTCTTTTACTCATAAAACTGGACTTGGGGAAAAAAACAAAACAGTATTTCTGTTCGATTTGTATGGGTACCATCTCACACAGGAAAAAAAGGAAACGAAAGAGCTGATAATTAAGTTAAATCAGCAGAATCAAGTGCCGATGCAGTTGTTATCCAGGAATCAATTTATCTGGACTTTAACCCATACTTAACGAGTGTTGTGCAAAGTGCGTGGCAGTCTGAATGGAACCGTTCGACCTCCAAATGATCGAGAGTAAAAAGTTCAGTGCTACCGTGGAAAACTGTGATTCCAGATCGACGAAATCAGGTGATAGTATCCAGATTGAGAATAGGTCATACATCAGCTACACATAAATATTTATTAGCAGGTGACTTCGAACCTTTTTGTTTTATGTGTCAAACTAGTTTAACTGTGGAACATATTTTAATTGACTGTTCTTTATAACTTTAGAAAAATAAAATCATTTATTGAAAGAGAATTTAAGGTTTTTACTACAAGATAAAAGTGATTACATTAGTATAAAAAACTTTTTAAAAGATATATTTTCAATGATATATAAAGTATTCATTAATCTATTTTGTATTGTTAATAACCCTGAGTGGTTGACGCAGTATTTAAAAAAAAATCTGTTAATGTGAAATCAATACAAAGTAAAATTAAGTTAATATTAAAAAAAAAACATAGGTTTTAATAACTCGTATACATCAAATTAAAAACACAAAACATTCAACTTTATTCTACTTCTAAATCTAACAAAAGCGGGTTATAAATACGTATTGGTTTTTATAAATATTAAAAAAAAAATGTGCGAAGCGGCTGTATTGTGGGAGTAATTTATTTGTGGATACCTGGTACGCTGAATTTTTTCAGTATTCCTGCACAATAATCTAATGCTCCAAAAAAAGCAGTGAAAATCAGTAGATAACGCGCGTGTGGTCGTCAAGACTCTTTTCCGGAAAATGACAAATTCCCACACGACTCTACAAATCACCACGATAGCACGTTAACGCTGGGAACACGTTCGGATTTCTGGGAAAGCACAGTGTTTAAATTAACTCCGAGAAATTGTAGGCCGGTTTAACTTAAAATTCAACAAAATTTGATCACGTCAATTTTTATTAAACTTATTATTATGATTTATTTTAGTATGGATTTTAAAAAGATTTATTTAAAGAAAATCAACTTAAAGTAACAAAGGTCTTATTTAATTTACTGTTAAACCAACTAGTATTTGTCATTATATTGTTATAATGCGAATTTATCAATATAAAATGTAAAATTGAAGAGCAAGGAGATGTATGGATCAGGTCTTTTTATTATGGGGTGTAGTCAAAAAATTCTTGGCTAGAAGAAGGTCTATTGCGCTTTTCAGACTTACAAAAGGCCCCTGACAGAGTGGTGAGGAGTGAATTGTGGTCGACATTCTCTATGTATGGGGTGAGCGGTAGTTTAATACGAGCACTGAAATCACTTTACGAGGATTCCACTGCTTGTGTCAGGATAAACGGAGCTTACACGGACTGGTTTAAAATTAAAAAAGGTGTAAGACAGGAATATGTGGCTCCGCCATGGCTGTTTAACTTATACATAGACGATTGTTTAAAATATATGAAAGAGAGTACGTATGGATTATAAATGAATGATTTGATTGTCAAATGCCTTCTTTACGCCGATAATCAAGTCAAATTAGCGTCATCTGAAGAGGAGTTGCAGGCAATTGTTAATGTTATGCATGATGCCCTGAAAATTAAAGGGATGAAAATAAATGTAAGCAAAACAAAAGTAATGGTTTTTGAAAGAGAAGAAAGCAGGACAAACTGTAAAGTTCTGATTAAGGGAGAAAGAGTGAAATAACTAAATTTTTTTTTTATGTTCTGGTTCCCACGAAAAGGGATATCCTGTAATGTTCAGAGAACATCGTGGAAACCAAGGGAAAGAAGGTAGGAGTTGGTGTTCTTCTTAAATTTCTGGAGGTTGTATGCCTCGGGAACACCTCCCTAGGCAATGAGTTCCAAAGCCTCGCAATTCGTTGGATGAATAAGTCTTTGGAAAGTGATGTTCTGCAGGTCTCCAAAGTGACCACGAAGGGGTGTGAAAACTGAACTTGACGGGTTAATCTTGAAGAGACTGCCAAAGGAGGAACGATTGTTGATATTTCAGAAGAGCATGACCCATAAAAATATCTATAAAATAGAGACAAATCACCAACTTTTCTACGGTGTTCCAGACAAGTGAGCGAGTTTGTAAGCGAGGCATCACCGACGAGACGAATTGCCCTTTTTTGGACAGAATCCAATAGCTTCAGGATATGTTTAGGTGCTGCACTCCAAATATGGGAACAGTACTCCAGTACAGGTCGGATCTGTGCCTTATAGATCAAAAGCAGCTGTCTGGAGGTGAAATAGCTCTTGGCACGAAACAAAAAACCAAGTTTTTGGGATGCACTTTTGGCAATGGACCTCACGTGATTTTCTCAGGAAAGGTTATTGCTGATAGTAATACCAAGCATCGATATGGATGACTTCAGTGGTATGGTTACTCCTGCCAAAGTTATGCTAGGCACAGTGAGATCGGCTTTTCTACAGAAAAGACATGCTTGTGTTTTGTTTGCATTGAATTCTACCAAGTTATTGGATCCCCATTCGAGAATTGTTGCTAAGTCCATATTTATATTGTTAACATTTCTTCCTCGTTCATTTCTGGTTTCACGGGCTGATATAGGGGCCCTGGAAGAGAAAGCGGTATGGAGGGTACTATCATCGGCAAAGCTGTGTACGGGACATGAAGTTGCTTTCAATAGGTCGTTGATGTGAAGTAAAAATAGTGTTGGTGCTAGAATGGATCCTTGCGGAACACCAGCATTTATGAGTAGAGTGTCAGATGAAACTCCATCGACCACTACATGGAGAGACCTGTTTGAGAGAAAACTAGCAAGCAGAGAACACAGCTGAGGGGGCAAGCCATAAGATGGAAGCTTGGCGAGGAGTCCCTGGTGCCAAACTCGATCGAACGCCTTGGAGATATCTAATGCCACAGCTAAAGTTTCTCCATACTTTTCAATAGATAGCTGCCATATATGTGGGACGTATGCGAGCAGGTCACCAGTTGATCTCTGATGGCGGAAGCCATATTGCCTATCATTGATAACTCCTGAGTCTTCCAGATATTTCATGAGCTCGATGTTGATGGCTTTTTCCATGACCTTTGAAATAATAGATAGCAGTGCGATAGGTCTGTAGTTGCTAGGTAGGGTCTTTTTGCATTTTTAGGGACTGGCTGTACTCTTGCAATTTTCCAATTGGACGGAAATACTCCCAAATTGTAAGAGTGGTTGAACAAATTGCAAAGAACAGGTGTTAGTTCGGAGGCACATTTCTTGAGAACAATCGGCGGGATTCCATCAGATGCACAGGCTTTGTTGGTGTTGAGACCTAGCAAAATCTTTCTGATAGTACGTTGGCGAAGGGTGATCTCGGGCATGTGACTGTCAATAGGTGTAATGTTCGAGGGTTGTTTTTCCGAAGAATCCAGAGTGGAATTTCCAATAAATAGGTGCGCAAAGATATTGACTTTTTCCTGGGCAGTCGTTGCTAGTGTTCCATCTTCATTGGTTAGGGGAGGAAAAGAGCTAGAAGTGAAGTTTCTTCCCACAGCTTTGGCGAAAGACCAAAATGAACGGGATCCGTTAGGACATTCAACAAGTTTTGATCTTATTTTGGCATTATGAGCATCTTTTTTTACATTCTATTGTCTCTTTGCATATGCCTCTAGCCTCAACATATGCTGCTCTGGTCTCAGGTCCCGGATTTTTTTGCCATCGATGGTATGCTGCCTGTTTGGAAGCCACAGCTCTAGAGCAGTTTCTGTTAAACCGGGTCTTATCGGATGATGTTCTTCTTTCGGTATTCGGTATGTAAGTTTGCATCCCCAACATATTGATTTCAGAAATTGTCTCAGCACATCGTGTTGGATCTACTGAGGAGAAACAAACTCTCTTCCATGGAAACGCTGAGAAAAACATACGAAGACCCTCCCAGTCGGCCGAATGGTAATGCCTCATGAGACGGGGTGGTATTGTGCTGCTCGATGGTAAATGGAAAGAGCATGTTGTGGAGATAAGGGTGTGATCAGAGTTTCCAAGTGGGGCACAAACTTCTATTCTATACGGGTCAGGATTGGTGGTGAGGAAAAGATCTAGTGTATTGGCAGCCTGGTTGTTGACATCAGGGATGCGGGTTGGTAGCTCGACCAGTTGTTTTAGACCATGAGTGATGGCGAAGGCCTCAACTTGACGACCTGCATTATCAGTTTTGTTAAAAAATTTGAGCCAGGCAGCGTTATGTACATTAAAGTCCCCCATGATTATGGTTTCAGCTTTTGGATGGTTCTCCTGAATGTAGTCCAGTTTGAGTGATAAAAACTCAAAGAGGTTGTTATATAAAGGTTCATTAGGTGATAGGTAAAGGCAGCAGAGGAACTTAGTCACTTTGGTATCAGATAGCTTAAACCACATCACATCAAAGTCTTTCGGTTCCAAACTCTCTTCACGCTGGCATGAAAGGTTAGCGTTAGCGTAAAGGCAGACTCCACCTTTGAACCTGAGTCGAGAATGGAGTTCGTAACCAGGACAAAGCATATGGACCTTGTTGGTGGACGAGTTTACTTGTGTTTCTGTTGGAGCCAGAAAATCCGGTTTTTTCGTCTGTAGGTGATGGTGGACGTCATTGATGTTCTTGTTGAGGCCACGGATGTTGCAAAAATTAATCTTTAATGTTGAGTCTTCTCGAGTATCTCTCGCCCGGAAATCCGAATGGAGAGGTATTTTGCTTCCGGAGTGTTTTACTAAATAAGTTTGTATACCTGGGTTCAAAATTTACAAGAGATGAAAAGTATGACAGTGACATTAAGCGAAGGCTGTTGGAAGGAAAACAAATAAATGGGGCACTGCATAGCTTTATTAACACCTAAAAAGTGTCAGAAAAGGCACGTCTGGCTGTGCATAGAAGAGTGATGGTTCCTACACTTATGTATGGTAGTAAATGTTGGGTTTGGCAGAAGAAGCATGATTAATGCTGTGGAGATTAGTAGTCTGAGAAGTATAGCTGGGGTGACTCTGATGGATAAAGTGAAGAATAGTGAGATAAGAGAACGATGTGATGTAAAAGAAGATGTGGTTACAAAGATAGATAAAGGAATGCTTAGATGGTTTAGACACGTAGAAAGGATGGATGAAGGAAGATTAACGAAACAAATTTATAAGGCTAGTGTGAATGGACAAGTCGGTAGAGGTCACCTCGGCGAACATATCTCGATCAGATCAACATTGTTTTGAAGAAAGGCCAGGTCAAGAGTACCAACAACCGACGAGCATGTATGAGAAAACTGATGAAAGATGCAAGAGATGAGCAAAAGATGTGTGTAAGAACTGTACCAATTAGAGCGAAGCTGTCTCTGCCTACCCCTACGGGAAAGAGGCGTGAAAATATGAATGTATGTAAAATTATAAATAAATCACTTTTAAAAATAGTTTTTTTATAAACAAAATGTAGGACCGAGAAAAAGATACTTTTACTTACTATCATTAAAACAATAAAGAAATAAAAGTTTTAAATTTTAACTTTATTGTTAAAATGGTACAAAAAAATTGACTTTTTTTTTGGTAAAAAAGAAGTCTGTAAAAATCGGAGATCTTAATTTTTTCTAATTTAATAATTGTGCATCGGGGATTTTTATTTACAATTTAAGTAATGCAGCTTGCAACCATTAAACGGATTTTTATAAGCAATATATATTGAACCTTTTACAAAAAATGTATTTTATAATTTTTCGAAAAACCGACTCGTTCAAAAGTTATTTTGAATGAAAGTTAAATTTATGCCATAATTACAGAATTTGGGGCAAAATTAATAAATATTATTATTAAATATAAAAAAAGTCATTAAAAAAAAACTGGGTTTAATAAGCCGTTCAAATTAACTTCACTGAAAAAACATTTTTGGAAAAAAATGATGAATATTCTTTTTATTGTATTGATTGATATTAATGGTCGGTTATAATAGTTTGAAATTTTTAGTTAATATCTTGTATACGAAAGATTTAAATTTAATTTAGGTAATTAACTAATGCCAGCTTATTAATTAAAAAAACGAGCGATTCTTACAGTAGTCGCATATGATGTGTAACATTTGACATCTTACATTTGTAATAAGCAATTTTAAAATTATATTCCAAAAAAAATGAGTCGGGTATTATTTGAAATGATTTTTCATAATAAACAATAATTCTTGTTAACGAAAATTGTATTTTATTTAATTGACATTGACAATGACAGAAATGAACCTTAAAATTTAAAAAGCTAAATACTGAAATATTTTATTTGAATAATTATTTATTATTACTACCTTGAATTTTTTATCAATGATCTGCACTTTATTGAAAATTATTATTAATAATAAATATTTATTTATATAGTTTACGCATATAAAAGCAAACTTTATATACACTTTAACTTAAGTGCACAACTGATGGATGACAGTACCGACAAATTGATTAACGTCTATCTGACGGTCAACTCTAACCGCGCGCTCATTTGTCAAATCAAATAGCGCGTGCTTCCGCGACTTTCTGTTGCTGTTACGTTACAAATTTCACGCCCACAAATTTCGAGAAAGCAAGATAAAAGATGTTACACATCAAAAGTTGCCAAAAGTAGTCTATTTTGATGTGTAGTGCTTTTTTTTACCAAGAACACGGACCTGACACACAAATGCTCAGCTGTCAAACAAACAGCTACGGCTGCTACAGCGATACATCATGGACACTGTAGACAAACTACCGGACAATGGTCCGCAAGTGCGATTCCAGAGCTGCACCATTCAATCTGGAATTCTTCTTTTGTCCTGTACGGACGCTGAGACGGTCCAGTGGATGAAGGAAGTAATATGCTCCCTTCAACCCTGGGAAAACTCCCAGCTAAAGTTGGTTCGGAAGGAAGACATACCGAAACGCCACATATGTGTAGCTTTTATCCCAGACGATGAGGGATTACCCAGACTCACGGGAGAATAGGTAACCAAGCGTCTGCGGAAGATGAACCGTACCCTTCATACCCAGGAGTCGACTATTCTACACAAGGAAAATGCAGGACCTGGTCAAATGTGGACGTTCTCAATGGATGATGTATCCATTGAAGAATTGAAGTGGCTAAATTTTCGCCCATACTTTGGCTTTGGACAGGTCCAATTCTGGCCCAAGAAAGCCAAGAATGATCCGACATCGGTGGAAAAGCCGAAGTTTTCGGGGTTAACCGTAAGAACCAAAGAGGTAGGCAAATCTACCTCGGCAGTGACAGCGGGACTGAAGAGGCCGGCCAAAACCAGCAAAAAAGTCAGAAAATGGAAAAAAACACTCCGTGGTAAAGCGCCGACAAAACGGCCTACACCAGGACACAATGCGGGGAAAGAAAACTAAACCTCCCCACACTTGCTTTAGATAGAAATGGCTAACCACATCCAATTTTTCCAGGCAAACATCCAACATGCTAAAGCGGCTTCATATGCTTCATATGTCCTCAGCAGGAGGTTCACCAAGGAGCAACTCGATGTGGCACTAATCCAGGAACCCTGGACTTCCAATACAGGCAGAATAAGCGGACTAGGAAACTGCTTCGCTAAGTTCCCACCATCTGGATTGGGGCAGCAGCGACATAAATGAAAGAGGTGAGCACTTATATAATTATATAATAGGGAAAGGGCTAGCAGTCAACAACGTAGGCTCGGAACCAACCTTTGTGAACAGAATTCGCGGAGAAGTTCTAGACATACACAGTTTATGAGTACCAAAATAGTTAACTGGCAGGTATCTACCGAGCCCTCATGCTTAGTTCATGAACACATACGATTTGACATGAGGATAGGACAACGTTCGATAGTGCAATTTCGAGATCCAAAATGCACAGATTGGAAACAGCACCTAGGTAACGGTAATAGCACTATACAAAATAGAGTCGAAATGGAAGCGGCGAATGAGCATATCGCATCCGCCCTTTTAACGGCCTATAAGGAAAAATGCTCATTAAAGGAGAAAAGAGACCATAGAGGTACACCACTTTCAATGGGATCGACATCACGACCCAAAAGGAGGGACTGGAGAAATGTATCAAAAGTGATCACTCCAGCATCAGTGCAATGGGCGGTGAACTATTTTTCCCCATACAAGTCTCCAGGGAAGGATGGTGTTTTCCCTGTCCTCATTTAGAAGGGCAGCGAAATTTCACGTCCTCTTCTGGTTAAACTATTCAAAGCGAGTTTAGTGTGGAGTTATATTCCGCTGGGCTGGTCAACGGCGAGAGTTACCTAAATTCTTCCGGCCGATCAGCCTTACTTTATTCTTAATGAAAACTCTGGAAAGAATTATTGATAGACATATTAGAGAGGGGAATCTTAGGGAACATCCCTTAAACCCCCATCAATATGCCTACCAAACAAGCAAATCTACGGATTTAGCACTAAAAAATCTAGTAGGAAGAAGATGGGGTACTTTCTCTCCTAATGTGGTCACTCCCAGTCGACTCTCTGAGCGAGCTTTTCATAAAGGGAGTATATTTTCAATGCTATGCGGAAAATCTGGTTTTAATAGTTAGAGGAAAATTTAAAGCAACGATCTCAAACGTTCTTCAAGAAGCCCTTAACACAGTATACAGATGGTGCGAGCGGGAACAGATGTCTGTCAACCCCAGGAAAACTGTAATTATTCCATTTACAAAAAGAAAATACCTGGGTGTAGTTTTGGATTAAAGACTCATCTGGAACGCCCTCTTGGAAAAAAGAATAAACAAAGTCAAGTTTTCTCTTTGGAATCTCAAAAAATGATAATATTTATGGTCACTATTTATGGTTCAGTAGTCTGGTGGACCAAAGGGTTACAAAAGACTGCTAAAACAAAGCTTGCTGGCCTTCAGCGGCAGGGATGCCTGGCCATAACTGAAGCTATGTCCAGCACACCAACGGCAGCGATGAAACACCTCCTTCATCTTTCTCACCTAGATATTCTCTTAGAAAGGGAGGCCGGGATAGTCTCCTGCACAGATGGCTTAAAAACCCCAGATGGAGTTGTGGCTAGTGTTTTCAGCGGGAAACCAAAGATTAAAATATCTACAGTCAGGCTGCTTTAAAAGCACTGTTCTTCAACAAGATAAACTTTAAACTTGTATGAAATTGCATCGAATCCCTAGAGTACCTTGGTCCGAACACCAGGGCGACCCTACTGTGGGTACCTGGGCACCAGGAAGTGGAGGAAGACGAAAAAACCGTCACGCTTGCAAAACTGGGGGCCAAATCCACGTTTAATGAACCAGAACTGGTTTTTGGAGTTACCACAAGTGCCGTCAAAACAATTATTTTGACAGGGCGGAGAGAATTTTGTCTCTAATTTTTATTGAAAATTTTTTTAATGCCGATCCTGATATTAAGCGGTCTTATCAAGTGTTACGGACTAATGCTAATAAGATTTAAATATTAAAGAGCCATTGTCCATCGAATTTATTTATTTAGTATTAGTATAAAGTTAAAAAGGTCGAGTACATTTTTATAATATACTTATTTAAAACGTCAAATACGCTTGTCGTGTTAAAGTCGCTCTGGAGAAAGTTAGTTATATTACCGATAATACACACAATTTAATTGTCCCAAAAAGTAAAAGAGCTACTAGAACCAAACCCAACAAAAAATAAAAAAACAACATCCAAATAAAAAAAAAAAGAAAGAGAAAGTAAGAACCGCTAGGGCTTCGAAATTATTCCCAGTAGAATTTAAGCTGGCAAATAAATAAAAGAAAAAATATCAGAAAGCATTCGAATAAAACGACTTGGTTGCCAGAGTGCAAAAGAGCATCTGACAGATAAGTGACTTAAATTATTTTAATTGATAAGTTTCATTTATTCCGTTTTACTATTAAAAGGAAAACCACAAATCATTATATATTGTACATTCGCGGGAAGTTCTCTATTACAGCAAATAGAAGCATTTAATAGATCGGTTTTATTCCTAAGACCAATAATTTAATTGCCTATTCACCAAATTTCTATTGCCTGTCAATTTAAATTTTTTGACATTTAATTTAAATCTGGCTTGGTTAAATCTACCATACATTTACTTTTATTTTAAATTTGTTTGCTGGAGTGCGATTAATATATTTCCTAAAAGATTTAAAATTTTATTTGTTCTGTCAGATTAAGATTTTCTTTGACATTTATTTGACTTTAATTTTAATTTGTTATGCGTTTATTCTAGTATAATTTGAATTTATCTCATGGGAAGCTATGAGTAATAGTCGTATTGACTATAACCAACACGATAGCGATAGGCGTCGCCACCTGTCATGTCATGCTTCTTGTGAGGGCGAAATGTAGACTGCGGACAGTCACTTTGCTACTTTGAATGTAAGGGGAGGATTAAATGTAAAATTGATGAAATTTACACGATGATAGAAGAAAGACGGATTGATATTCTTTGTGTAAATGAAACCAAGCGGAAAGGATGGGAAACCACAACACATGGACCTTATACAGCCTACTGGTCAGGAGTTCCGGAAACCAGCAGAGGTTCTCAGGGCGTTGGTGTAATACTCTCTGCTAGAATGAATGAATGTGTGACTGACTTTCAATGTGTAAGCCCAAGACTCCTCTGGTTGAGGCTGAAGGTTGGTCTTACTCGTATCTTTTTGCTAGGGGTTTATGCCCCACAAGATGCGCAGTGGAACCACTCTTTAAAAGCTCAGAAAGAGAGGCAAGAGTTTTGGGATAGTGTGACAGATATTTTAAATGGGTGTAACCAGAATGAAAGAATTGTAATGTTGGGTGATTTTAATAGTTGGGTAGGAGTAAAGCGTGATGGATATGACAGTGTTCTGGGAATGTACGGTGAAGGCAGAGTAAATGAAAACGTAGAAAATCTACTTGAAATATGTTTGGAGCGAAATCTTGTGGTAACAAACTCAATGTTTAACCATAAAAGGATCCACTTGTACACAAGACAAGAAGGACACCAGAGAAGTATAATTGATTTTGTAATTGTGGATGAAAGATTAAAAAATAAAGTAATGGACACTCGGGCATACCGCGGTGCAGGTATTGACACAGACCACTTCTTAGTAATGAGCCGAATAAGAGGTCTCTTTAAGCGGTGGCGCCATCGTGTACTAGAGCGTATAAAAGTTGAGAATTTGCAAGAAGAAGGTATAAAAGGGGAGTTCTTTAGTAAATTGACCGAGAAATTTGACAGTTTAGATGAAGCATGTGAGGTTAAAGAATTGTGGAAGCCATTCAAGAAAGGAATCGTGGATATTGCTATAGAAGTATGCAGTGTAAGTAAAAGAAGGAAAGAATGCAAGTTACAGAAAACATGCGTAGAGGTTCAAAAAGCAGTGTCAGAAAAGAAGAAAGCTTGGCTGGATTGGCTAGCTACAAAAGCCAATCAAAGAACGCAAAAGGCAACGATTGAGGATGTAAACAAGGCAAAGAATGAGTATAAAAGGTTAAAAGGTGTGGCAAAAGAGGTTGTGGCAAAAAATAAGGAGAGTGATAAAGATGAATTTGATAGAAGGTTATCTGACGATTTCCAAAACAATATTAAACTCTTCTGGAAGTCCATAAGAACAGCCAGAGGTAAAAAAACTACCTCGCAATTGGAAAGAATCAGAAACCAAGATGGTAATATGGTAAAAGGAGAGGAATGCGTATTGAAGAGATGAAAGGAATACTTTGAAAGTTTATTTGAGAAAGAGGATACACAAGTACAGGCCCAATTCGAAGACATGAGCGAAAGTTGCAATGAAAGTGAAATTACTACGACAGAAATTGTGGAAGCGTTGAACAGTATGAAATTGGGTAAAGCTGCTGGGTACGACAGGATAACAGTTGAAATGCTGAAGGCTGGACAAAACGTGGTAGCTAGTCTACTGGACCGCCTTTTTAACCTTTGTTGGAGAAGTGGTAGTGTACCAGACGACTGGTGCAAGGCCGTTATCGTGCCGCTTTACAAGGAAAAAGGTTCGCAGCAGGACTGTAAGAACTACCGAGGTATTAGTTTACTCAGCATAGTCGGCACACTGTATGCAAAGATATTGATTAAAAGAGTAACGAATGAAACTGAGAAGATGATATGGGATGTGCAAGCAGGATTTAGAAGAGGAAGGAGATGTATGGATCAGGTCCTTTTCTTACGAAGTATAGTCGAAAAATTCTTGGCTAGAAGTCTGAAGGTCTATTGCGCTTTTATAGACTTGGAAAAGGCCTATGACAGAGTGGTGAGGAGTGAATTGTGGTCGACATTGTCTATGTAGGGGGTGAGCGGTAGTTTAATACAAGCACTGAAATCACTTAACGAGGTTTCCACTGCTTGTGTCAGGATAAACGGACCTTGCACGGACTGGTTTAACATCGAAAAAGGTGTGAGACAGGGATGTGTGGCTTTGCCATGGCTGTTTAACTTATACATAGACAATTGTTTAAAAGATCTGAAAGAGATTGCGTATGGATTAAAAATGAATGATTTGATCGTCAAATGCCTTTTTTACGCCAATGATCAAGTCATATTAGCGTTATCTGAAGAGGAGTTGCAGGCGATGGTTAATGTTATGCATGATTCTTTTAAAATCAAAGGGATGAAAATAAATGTGAGCAAAACGAAAGTAATGGTTTTTAAAAGAGAAGAAAGCATGACAAACTGTGGGGTTTCGATTGAGGAAGAAAGAGTGGAACAAGTTAATGAATTTGTGTACTTGGGTTCAAAATTTACTAGAGATGGAAAGTATGACAGTGACATTGAGCGAAGGGTGTTGGCAGGAAAACAAATGAATGGGGCACTGCATAGCTTTATGAATAGCCAGTAAGTGTCAAAAAAGGCACTTCTGGCGGTGTATAGAGGTGTGTTGGTTCCTACACTTATGTCTGGTAGTGAATGTTGGGTTTGGCAGAAGAAGCATGAAAATAGGATTAATGCTGCGGAGATGAGTAGTCTGAGAAGTATAGCCGGAGTGACTCGGTTGGATAAAGTTAAGAATAGTGAGATAAGAAAACGCTGTGGTGTAAAAGAAGATGTGGTCACAAAGATAGATAAAGGAATGCTTAGATGGTTTGGACACGTAGAAAGGATGGATGAAGGAAGATTGACGAAACAAATTTATAAGGCGAGTGTGAATGGGCAAATCGGTAGAGGTCGACCTCGGAGAACATATCTCGATCAGATCAACATTGTTTTGAAAAAAGGCCAGGTCAAGAGTACCAACAACCGAAGAGCATGTATGAGAGCACTGATGAAAGTAGAGGAAGCAAAAGATGTGTGTACGAACCGTAGCAAGTGGAAGGAAGTGGTTTCTGCCTACCCCTATGGGAAAAAGGCGTGACTTTATGTATGTATGTATGTTAAGTGTGCATTGTAAATGTTATTGACTTTTTTTTCTGGAGGCTGTTTTCCTGGATGCTTTTTCCTGCATGCTGTTTTTTTCGTTGCTACAAACGGCTCCCATGACTGGTTTTTTATTGTCGGCTGCTGTTTTTTGTCAAATGTTTTTCTCTGCTGCCGATGGCTTCCATGGCTTTTTATATTTCCTGCTAGCTGGTTTTTTGTTGGTTTTTTTATGGTTACCAGTTATTAACAGAGATTTTGTTCGTCAACTGGCATTGAATACGTTGTAAAACACTTGGGATTGATGATATTAAAATAAAATTTACAAGTTAGCATTTCTTTAAGAGGAAAATTGGTTGATTTCTCTTGGAAACTACGATGCAGACGTTTTATTGGTAGGAAAAAATTTGATTTATGAAGACATGCACTGAGGGAATCTTTTCATTTTAGTAATACGGTTACTGTTAAAATTTTAAATTCATATTTTTTTTATATTTTGTATCTTTTTCAGCAATTTGTAAACATTATTTTTTAATTTTAATAAACTTGTATGTATATTTTAGGTTTTATTAAATTATTTCTGAGGGATAGGAACAAAGTTCGTACAGCCTTGAAGCTGAAATACGTCGATTAATTAGCTCGTTTTGTAGTACTAAATTAAAATAATACGATTGAATTTGTTTGGGGTTAATTCATTTTAGGCAATTTTTTTATAAAATATCTTGGCGCCTTCACGTGTTTAGTAATTTTAGTTTTTTTTAGTTAGTTTGATATATTCAGAAAAAATAGGAATGTATAGATCCGCAATCTGATCTACACATCCCCTCAAATTAAATCCAATCGGGAAATCAAGGAGTCGCAGAACCCTAAGTATAGTATTTTGATATTTTTTCGTTAAGTTACTAAATTGATCTTTTTCTTTAGTCGGTCGATACGCTTCCTAGTTGTTAGTCAGCAGTTGGTCAATTTCACGACAGAAATGTCGAGTCACACAAACTAAATTAAACCTATTTTAAGTTAAACGTTCTTTTACTTAACAAGAGTTTTTCCGAAACTTCAACGTACCTACGAGCAAGTGACCAAACAAATACATGGCGATCTAGATACATCACAATTATTCGTATTTAAGTCTTATTTATTTTATTAGTTAAAAATATTTAAAAAAAAAAAAATTTCAGTATTTTAATTTAGTAATTTCATGTTACACATTTGATCCCACGTACTGGTCCTATATACCAGGATTGACTTACTTGAAGGCGTTTTTACCTAAACCCTCGAGAAACACAACTAAGCAGATCCTAGAATGGAGTAAAAATGACCTGCGAATTCTAACGGGACTGCTCACAGAACACTGTCGTCTAAGATACCACCTCGGAAGGATATGTCTGAACGAACAAACGGACTGTCGGTTTTGCTGCGTGGAAGACGAAACTGCTGAACATATACTATGTTCATGCACCGGCCTGGGAAGAATAAGGTTCAACATATTTGGTTACACCAATCTAAAACCTACCGATTTAAAAAAAATCTCACCCTATACAACCATGAACTTCGTGACAAGTGCTGGATTGAGCGGTGAACTGTAATCTCTAGTGGTGAGCCACAATAGACCTACTAAAGGTCGCAGTGAAGGGACAACCACGTCCCACTTACATGATACGCAACCTAACCTAACCTACTCATTTAATGCCCAACTTTTAGTGCTAGAGTTTTATTTGTAAAACGCTCTGCTGTGACGTTGTGCATAAAGAAAGATTTTTTGATACCGACAGGTGATGGATAAAACAAAATGTTGTTCGCTCAGGGAATCGAACCTCGTATCATTGAGTTGTGAAGCAAGGAGCCATACCTTGCGATTATCAAGCTTTGTGACTAATATGTTTTAGTAGTAGTAGTATTGTTAACACCGACAGGTGACAGGTGTGTGCGTAGTTTTGTAAAAAAAAGCAGCAGCATAGGTATAGCTCAATTCACAAATATACGACGGTATCAGTCACCAAGGCATCGACTTAACTGGCGCACTGTGTTGAGAGGTATACCAGTAAATTTTCTTAAGATTTAAACTCGAAAATGTTTTGTTTATTATTATGCTTTTGTTGAGAGGTTTTATTTTTATTTTTTGCTTTATTGTGAACAAAAATTCTTGATGTAGTTTTTGATAAGTTTTTTGGTTAGAAATAGGCACATATTTAATTATGTTAAAAGTAGTACCCACCATTCCTCTAATAAATTTTCACATTTTGTAAAACATTTTTTTCAAATTTCAAGAGTGGCAGTATTAAGTGCTCGTTTCCAAATTTCCAAAACAATCATCACTGTAACCATTAGATCCAATGTGCTTGTCATAATATGTTTTGCATATTTCCCAAAAATACTCAATGGAATTGGCAATGATAAGGCGAAAGTCTTAGCACACGATGTCCATAACCAAGTATAGTTTGATCCACTTTGTAAATTCTTTCTCTTTCGTGCCTTTTAGCTATCGATAATAATTCCGGGTTAAAGCAATACTGTGGAAATGAAATATTTTCGTTCGCATCACACACACACTTACGTATAGATAAAACTGGTAGCAACGGACCTTCATTGTCCTTTTCCGCAGTAAAATAAGTGTATATTTAATATTAATCATAACCCAATCATAACCCAATTATGTTTTAAAGAATCCAATTGTTGTGGTATTGGTTTGGGCTAAGAAACATAAAAACACAAAATTAATCAACAAGTCAAATTAGAGCTTAATAGCTTAGTTAATTAGTGAAATTTGTTTGGATTACTTACTACATACTTACTTACTAATCTAACCTAACCTAACCTAAGAAAGATAAAAGATAAAAATATTGGGAAAATTTCCATTCGAGTATCTAACGATAATTCGAAGCCGCCGTATATTCGTGAAATATGCTTGCAAGAACTTAACGAGCTAGGCAAGCCTAATCCCATGGTGGTTAAACGAGGAGCAGTAGAAAAAGCATCTTTTTTAGTTAGACAAAAAAAAATAAGTCTTAATAATTTATTAGCAAATACTGTTGTAAGCATTCTTATAAGTTATAATATTTAAAATTATGCTTAAATTTGTACAACGTCTTTCTGTAAAATAAAGTGAAAAAATGTGTGTTTTATGCGGATGAACTTTGTTTCCAGAAAATTATTTTGATGAATAATCATGATATATTGTATTTAAAAATTACAAAAATATATTAATAAACCAGTGACGAAGTCACGTTTTTTCTAGTTTCAGTAAGACTTCATGAAAAACGATTATAAACAATTAAAAGTTGTCAAATTTTTTTTTGAAAAATCATAATTTCCTTGAAACAAAAAAATAGGAGTTTTTTTTTGTTAAGCTGGTCTATTGTTTTATAAACAATTTATAAACAAATGGAGTAAAAATTTTTTTACAGTATTTTGCGTTGTAAAAACAGTAATAATTAAAAAAAAATTCGAAATACATTTTTGGAATAATTCATTTTATCTTACTTTATAATTACAATTATAATAAACAAATTATTAAAATTTTAAAAACTTTATGACGGTGATCTTGTTAAATGTATATATAAAAGAGCTTTAAATTAATCAATTATTTAAAGATTTTTTGTTGTCTTCAATGAGGGTTAGGTTAGGTTAGGTATCATGTGAGTGGGGCGTGGTCGCCCCTCCACTGCGACCTTTAGTAGGTCTATTGTGGCTCACGACTAGAGGTTACAGTTTACCGCACATATCAGCTCTTTTCACGAAGTTCATGGTTGTAGGGTGAGATTTTTTTGAAATCGGTAGGTTCTAGGTTGGTGTAACCAAATAAGTTAAACCTTATTCTTCCCAGGCCAGGGCATGAACAAAGTATATGTTCAGCATAGTATATGTTTCTCGAGGGTTTAGGAAAAAACGCCTTCAAGTGAGTTAACCCTGGTATTTCGGACCAGTAAGTGAGTATTTTCCTCTCCCCCCAGTCCAAAATAATTATTTTTGCGGCTCTTATGTTGACTCCAAAAACCGGTTTTGGACCAGTTAATGAAGATTTAGCCCCCAGTTTTGCAAGAGTGTCGGCTTTTTCGTTTTTCTCCACCCCCTGGTGCCCAAGTACCCACAGTAGGGTCACCCTGTTGTTTGCACCAAGGTACTCTAGGGATTCGATGCAATTTCAATCTTGTTGGAGCTCAGTGCTTTTAAAGCAGCCTGGATGTCTAATATTATATTGTTTTTGTTTGCTGGAGGTCTGTTGGTCAGCTCTCTTGCGCACAATTCGATAGCGAAGACTTCAGCCTAAAAGATTGTAGCATACCTGCCAAGACTGGTAGATATTTTAATCTTTGGTTTCCTGCTGAAAACACCGGCCCAAACTGCATCTGGATTTTTTGAGCCATCTGTGTACATTGCGTATTCAGTCCCTGAGAAAAGGATTTCTCCCCTCACCCATCATTTCTCTTCGGAAAGAAGACTTTGAACGACTTTTCTACGTGTATTTTCGTGGCTAGCTTGTCAGAGACCATCCCGAGTTTTTGGTAGATTTTTGTTTCACTCAGTATCCCAGGGTGATCCCCGAGTTACTCTTCATTTATTTGCCCCTCCAAAGACAGGAATCTGTGGGAGACCATCCCGGCCTTCCTCTCTAAGAGAATTGTATTCAATGATAGTGAAAATCCCATAAAATTTTGTTTAATAACAATCGCCTAATTTGGTGAAAACTTGTCTGATTGCATTTATTACGCGAATGAAACTACAGCAAATTCTAAATTCCGCTAATTTTATTGTCAATCAGTCAAACATATTTTTTTAAACTAGAGGATCGTTTAGTGAAAGAATAAATAAATATTATTGAAGTAAACGAAGGTCAAGTTGAACATTTGTTATAAAAAGTTTCTAAATTTTGTTAACGCGCTTTTTAATATTTTCTTTTAAATAAAATTGTTCTTTTATTCAGATTATAACATTTTCAAAAACCAAAATTTATTTTTAATAGTTTGATGCATCAATTCGTTAAAAAAAATGTGATAAATAAAATTACATTTTTTGTTAATAAAGATTGAAGTTTCGTTCGCGTAATGAATGCAATCAAATGACCGAAAACACCGACATAAATATTACACATTGAAATCAAAACAATTATGCAGCTTCATATTTAACCCGAAATATCTCGAAAAATATTAACCTTATCACCATGAAGAAAAAGTACAAAAATTACGTAGAAAGTATTGGAAAATCGAAAAATTGTGATAAAACTGCAATTCCGCTAGTGGCGTAGAATTTGGGAGGGATCAACCAGTCACTTGCCCTTGTCGTACGCCTCTGGTAATAGCCAAAAACGTTCATTTAACATAATTTAGTGAAGTGTATAATACTTACACTCCCCACCAAATATGACAATATTACTTCCAAAAGTTTTAAAAAACTGGGCACAAATAATTTTTAAATAAAATACCCTGTTACTCAGACAGCAGACACATTTTATTTAAATGATTTGGGTTGAATCTTTTTATTTTGAGTTCAGGATTTTATAGGTGAAATATTTCCAATTAGTAATGAAACTCCCTGTACGTATAATTTTCTTTCATTTGAAATTCAATAACAAAGATACGCGAAGTAATAAAAAACACACAAAACACAAATTTGATTCGTCAAACCGGATAAGTGAACTGCTTTAACCGGTTGATTATTTTCTGCGAACTACCGACATACATGTCGTGTCTGTTAATTATAAAATTATCAAGCAATAATCGATACAATCCGCTTTGATATTTATTATTTGTTTTTATAACTGTCCTGTACTACACTGTATTTGAGTGCCACTGCGACGCTATGACAAGAGGGTGGCAGTCGTGATGCCGTCGATGTCGCCTTTGAGCGCCTTCAGTTCAGGTCGTGAATAATGTAAACGCGAAGGTGGCGATAGTCGTACCTGCCGGTGCTAGGACCAAAGTTTCACATCAACGGCTACAATTCTGACACTGCTATTTACTATGTTGTTTTGTAGTTGCGATACGTCATGTGTTATTGCAAAAAAAAATTTGCAATTTTTAAAATCTTAATTACTTTTTATATAATTAAAATCAGTACACAGTTGAAATTTTAAATTGTTTAATTTTAATTGTGTGTACCTACTAACTAAATTTAACATTTTACGTTAAAATTGGATTTTTTGCTTATTATAAACAAAATTAACAAAAAAAAAGTAGTAAAAAAATAGATAAACTACTATAGACTTTTTAAGATTCTATTAACGCCATTGTCATATTTATCAGTAGCTTAAAAATAAATTTATTAATTTTAAGCTATTATTTATTAATAAAGGTTTAAAAACTGCTGTTAATGTATAGGGAAATTTAATGATCAAATGTATAATTTATCATGAATTAATAAAAAATTATTAAAGTTTTCATAAGTACCATTGTTTTTAAAAACTCTTCAACAAATTGTTACAACTTTTAGATGATGAGGCATGTTACAGATATTTTTGTAACGACTATGTTTAATAAGTGACACACACTCAAAAATAGCAGTTTTTATTTATAACTCCCAAACTCCATAAATTAATTTCAACCCACAATCTATTTTTTACTTTTAACTATTTCCAATTCTCTATTCATCAACTATACTTTATTTTGAAATGGTATGGAGTAATAAATCATTTTCTAAGGGTCATTACATAGGCGTACATAATCGGCTGACGAGAAACATAAAAAATACATACATACAGATAGTCACACATTTTTTCCGTAGAGGCACGCAGAGACCACTTAGTTTCACTTGCTACGGTTCTTACACACATCCTTTACTTCCTCTACTCTAATCAGTGCTCTCATACATGCTCGTCGGTTGTTGGTACTCTTGACCTGGCTTTTCTTCAAAACAATGTTGATCTGATCGAGATATGTTGGCCGAGGTTGACCTCTACCGACTTGTCCATTCACACTAGCCTTATAAATTTGTTTCGTAAATCTTCCTTCATCCATCCTTTCTACGTGTCTAAACCATCTAAGCATTCCTTTATCTATCTTTGTAACCACATCTTCTTTTACATTATAGCTTTCTCTTATATCACTATTCTTTACTTTATCCAACCAAGTCACTCCGGCTATACTTCTCAGACTACTCATCTCCATAGCATTTATCCTATTTTTATGCTTCTTTTGCCAAACACAACATTCACTACCATACATAAGTGTAGGAACCAATACACCTCTATGCACAGCCAGAAGTGCCTTTTTTGACACTTTCTGGCTGTTCATTAAGCTATGCAAATGACGGAAGTTTCAAAATCATCAATATATAAATTAATGAGTGAAGGAAAAAGTGAAGCTTTGCAACCATCTATGCAATCCCCAGAAATAAAAACTGTGCATATCGATGAAGACTACAAACGGGTTTGTTAAGGGCAGTTTGTTAATGTTTTTCTTAAATCATTCTGGCGATTACCATAAAGATATGAACGGCGATATGTTCGAAGAATATTTTGAACAAATGTTAGACCTCTAGCCACCTAATTCTGAGATAGTGATGAACAATACGAGTTATGATTTCAGAAAAGTTGACAAAATACCCACTAGTATTGGGACATCTTTCCACGTCTTTTTGTTTTATCTTTTTCCTATCCTACCCAGAGTTTCGTTAATGCCAAAATATTCTCCAGCTCGACTTCAATGTAGTCCTAGCACATCTATCACGTGTGCTTTTGGCAAGACTAACTGATATACAACAGTTACGCTTTTTGTACTCTCCCACTTACGATATACAAAACCATTACGAAGATACAGGGAATTCCACTGAGCCCAGAAGCCATAAGAAACTGTACCAAATTAAGCGATTTGCTGCCATTCAGGTCAAATTTCATTTTTCAGCCATCTTAGGATCAACTTTAAATCGTTATCCATTTTCTGACTCTTCTTCATTTCTTCCGTATTCCACATATCGGGTCCATCTTGTTTTATAGTGGTAGCTCGCAGTACTTCTTGTCTTTTTTAAAAGCTGTTACCCCTTTCTGTTCCAGTCTTTGGAAATATTGGTACTGTTGCTCCAAACATGGTCGTCATTTTACAGCCTGACCTTTAGGTTTATTGGAGGGTACTGCGACCAGTCTACGATAAATATTGTTCCAAGAAGATATGTGTTGAGGTATTCCAGTAATTTATACAATCGCGAGAAGTTACTTTTTTTATCCAAAATAAAAGTTTCATTTTTTCGTGGGTAGGCCACATTGGGTTCAGTTGTCAATTTCTAGTTTAAATAAAATGTTTATTTTTCTCTGTCAGTTGATAAACGAATTTTTGGTAGTAAGTACATAACCCCAGAAAGCTTCTTTACTGTATTCATTTTTGCTGGGTCGATCTTAATTCTATACTCTGAGAAACCGTGACCCAGGAAATTCACTTCCTTCTAAAACAGAGCACTTCATTGGATTCAACTTAAGGTGAGCATTCTTTATCCTCAAAAAACTTCTTTTAAGTTCTTTAAATGGTCCTTAGTATTTTTCATTATAAATGCGTCATCCAAGTGAACTAAACATGTTTTACAAGTAAGACTTTTCAAAACCAATTTCATTTGTCTTTCGAATGTGGCTGGGGCATATTGTATTTTAACTGATAAAACTTTGAATTGGTATAATCCGTTTTAAGCAGAAAATGATGTCTTATCTTTGTCTCCCGGATAAACTTTTACTTGCCCATAAACGCTTTTTAAATCCAAGATTAACAACAATTTTTAGCGTGCCTGTTTAATGTGTCATTAATCCTTGTCTGTTCTTTTTGGTAACTTCATTGAGTCGACGATAATCCACACAAAATTGTGTTGACGCATCCTTTTAGTAACCAGTACAACTGGTGATGATCTTGGACTTAAGGATGCTTTGTTGACGCTTCCTTTTAGCATGTTATTATTATTTTAAAACTTTCTTTCTTTTGGCAAATTGTAGTCGCCAGTATTGATGCGGTGTTGCACCATGTTTGTTTGCCCCGAAAACATCTAGATGGTTCTCTATGAGCTTTCTTACTCTTACGTCTTAATGAACTCAGTTTGACCGTTCACTGGAATTACAAACATCAACCCATTGAACTCACTCTAAACGTGTATCAAAACGCACGTATTTTGGTTACAAAGATAGACAAAGGAATGCTTAGATAGTTTGGACACGTAGAAAGATTGGATGAAGGAAGGTTAACGAAACAAATTTATAAGGCGAGTGTGAATGGACAAGTCGGTAAAAGTCTACCTCGGCAAACATATCCCGATCAGATCAACAATTGTATTGAAGAAAGGCCATGTCAAGAGTACCAACAACCGACGAGCATGTAAGAGAGCACTGATGAAAGTAGAGGAAGCAAAAGAACCGTAGCAAATGGAAGAAAGTGGTCTCTGCCTACCCCCACGGGGAAAAGGCGTGACTATATGTATGTATGTATTTGTGTAGAAACAACTTTAAATTGTTATTTAAGTTTGTTATTTTTTATTTCCTTAATCATCCGTAGGTCCTGTATGACCTGCAACATTTCTCTACTTTGTTAATTTCTTTAAAGTCCTTACTATTTTTATTACGGTACAATATTGTTGTTATAATGTAGTGCCATTAGCCAAGAAAATATGAAAAAGGCTTAATAAGAGCTCAATGAACTCAGTTTGACCATTCACGGTAATTACAAACATTAACCCATTGAACTCATTTGGAACGTGTATTAAAACGCATGTATTGTTTATACTTCACGTATAAATATAATATCAGACAGCCAGGCCGCTTTAAAAGCACTGAGCTCCAACAAGATAAATTCTAAACTTGTATGGAATTGCATCGAATCCTTAGAGTACCTTGGTGCGAACAACAGGGTGACCCTACTGTGGGTACCTGGGCACCAGGGGGTGGAAGGAAACGAAAAAGCCGACACCCTTGCAAAACAGGGGGCCGAATCTGCGTTCACTGGATCAGAACCGGTTTTTGGAGTCACCACAAGTGCCGCCAAAACAATTATTTCGGACTGGGCGGAGAGGAAAATACTCACGTACTGGTCCGACTTACCAGGGCTAACCCACTCGAAGGCGTTTTTACTGTTACAACCCTCGAGAAACACAACTAAGCAGATCCTAGAATGGAGCAGAAATGACCTGCGTATTCTAACAGGACTGCTTACGGGACACTGTCGTCTGTGATACAACCTCAGAAAGATAGATCTGAACCAACAAACGGACTGTCGGTTCTGCTGCGTGGAAGACGAAACTGCTGAACATAGATACTATGTTCATGCCCCGGCCTGGGAAGAATAAGGTTCAACATATTTGGTTACACTAACCTAGAACCTACCGATTTTAAAAAAATCTCACCCTATACAACCATGAACTTCGTAAGAAGGGCTGGATTGTACGGTGAACTGTAGCCTCTAGGGGTGAGCCACAATAGACCTACTAAGGGTCGCGGTGGAGGGGCGACCACGCCCCACTCACATAAAACCTAACCTAACCTTATACTTCACGTGCTCGCGGTAACTACCTATTTTGTATTTATTTTACAGTCGAGTTTTTAGCAGATGATTTGGTGTTTTTATGTTTTTTCGTTGGTTGATATCGCTGCTCTAGTTTTTAGTCAGCTGTCGGTCACCGGTCAAGTTCACGACAGTACTGATAAGTCTTAGAAATTAAATTAAACGTATATTTAAGTTCCACGCTTCTTTTATTTAACAAGAGTTTTCCCGAAACTTTAAAATACCTGTCGAGCAAGGTACCTAATTAATATATGACGATCCAAATATATTACAATAAATAATATATTAGTTTTTCACTTTATTATATCATCTTTTTTAATGTTGACATAAACATATTGTGTTCTTAAGAACTTGGCTAATAATAATTTTTCTTGGATTTTTATTTGATTTATCACAAGGTAGGGGTTGCTATTTGACATTTTAAAGAAGGGGTGGGGGATGTTAAAGGGGCGCTTTTTGGAAACACCGGAATAAAATTTTTAAACCTCCCCCTTAATTTAAAATTCGACGTGTTTTGTTGTTTTTTTTACAGCTACAGAAAATCAAAAGTTATTTGGACTGGCTTTTTTATTTTCACCAAATATCTAGATTTTATATCTACTCTGTAGTTAAACACATCCAAAGTGACTTTGGTAAAAATTTTAAAATATTATAATAAAATTTATAATAAAATTACCTAAAGTTATTTTTAATTTCCCTTTCAAGAATAGTTTTATCATATATTTTAAACTAATTTTTCTAAACATCAAATTCTTCATATTTTTTTATATTTTCTTATACAATTATCGGTTAAAAATAATTTTTGCGTTCACAATTTCTAAAAATTTTTGCATTGAGGGTTTGTCTTCATTTATCCAATAGACAGTTCTGACAGGATTAGCCAACCAAATACCTTAATTACTACAAGCTAAAAATATCCAACAAATTTTTATGTAAGACAATAAAAATGAAATCTAATTACAAATAAAGGTGTCATTGTCACAAGCAATCGTTTGATTACGTGGTTATCGACATCTCCGACACTCCAGTTATTATGGAAATTATTGTGGAATAAACCAACCACTGTAGCATTTTATATAAATGAATATTTTAATTTAAAAATATCGTGTATTCATTGTTTAAATTAGTAAAACATATTATACAAGTATATCCTGATAATAAACGATATATTATAACATCTAAAGTTATAAAGTTAAAATACCGTTATTTATTTATAAAATTTAAATTCATTTACACTCTCGGGTGGGGTAAAATGATTTTTTCTTTCTTCCCCTTTTCTTTCGGTGATTCGTGCGTGGTGGTGATTGCTTGTTGCTACGTCCGGCAGTGACAATCTTATTCTGTCTACTTTTGAAATGTAGATCATTAAATTTGTCAGTTTGCTACTAATTATCTGAGGTTGGGTAATAAAAGGGGTTAAGTTTTTAAGGGTAAACAACGGTTTAACCCGATTTCCGTCAAAACTACAAGACCTATAGAAAAATGTTAAATAAAAAAGTGGTAGGTAAAAAAGATATCTACACTTTTTGTATTTACCTAACCTTAAAATTTATGTGAAAAATTCAAATAACCAAGTTCTTGGTTCTTTTTTTTATCTTTTACAAAAAAAAATGTTTTTTTCACGAAATTTCGATAAAAACTTACCTTTTTATGTCCCAAACACACTGTAATTTTTTTTATTTAAAATATTTATTTTTTCACCCTATTTTGACTTAATATCGAAAAAGCACCCTAATTTTCAACCGAAAATTCTCACGTCAAAATATCTGCTTTTTTAAAAAAGTGGGTAAACTTTCTTTTCGTTACATTACATTACTATGGTAAATTTTCTCAGAAAATGCAAAAAAACAAAAAAAACTCAAAAAAAGATATATTTTTTACGTCTAATAGTTTCAAATATAAATCTTTTAAAAATATGGTTGCATTTTTTTCTGGTTGCGATACAACATTTGCCAAAAAAAAAAAGAAAAGTATCGTAAATTAATTATTGGACGATAAAAATTTGTCAAATTTGACCAATATTTTTTATAAAAAAGATGCAAACTAAGAAGATATCGAAAAAAATGAATTACAATTAATCAAATCAATTTATAAATTTAAAAATGATAATATAACCCTAAATTAATTAAGATTTCGAAAATATCATTTGGTAACAATTAAGTTATATTTCATATTGGCAAATCTCCCACCCACAGAAGCTGAAGCAGAACATCATTAATACAGGGCATATTATCAGCTTCAAACTTGGCTGGGTAAGGAACTGACAGCAACAGATTGGGACTGGAAGCAACATAAACGTAAATTATGCCCACATTTACAGCAAAGGAATTAATTCCGAAAATATTGCTTAAAAATATTTGCTGCAGCTGTGAAACTGGATGTAAAAGTTTAAAATGTGGCTGCCGAAAACATGGTTTAAAATGCACAAGTTTATGCTTAAATTGTCATGGTTCTAAAATATGCTCCAATGTGAAAGAAAAAACCTACGAGAAAGTAAATGCAATAATGCAATTTTCTATAATTTTCGCACATTATAGTATTCTTCGTTTTGGGAAGTTATTTACCGGGTGGTGCTTGTTAAAAAGTACAGATGTCGCCACTAATGCTTTTGCGTGGTCCTTCATGTGTACTTAATAGGAGTCAAGGATTGAATGTAGTTGTTCGAGAGAACCTGCCCTGTACTGATGAGGAGCAAATAAAATCAATAACCCTTTCTCTTATTTAACAAACATCTGTATATCTTGCTTCCTGTAATGGGGTAGTATACACGATTAAATGTCAGATGTAATTCAATGCCTGTCGTTGACATATAGCCAGGGGAGTATTTTGTGTTCTGATATATAATCGACCCACATATACCTATATATTAAATATATATATATATATATATATATATATATATATATATATATATATATATATATATATATATATATATATATATATATATATATGACAAGATAAACATTTAAAAACAAAAAAAAAAGTTATAGTAAATATTTATAAATTTTTTTTTGTATTTTTAATAAAAATTGAAATATTTTTTATTAATAACTCTGACACGAAAAAAATTAAAATTTTAAAAATTTATAAATGCGACAAATTAATATTTTTCAATATTTTTTTTTACATATACAGAACTTAAAAAATAATATTGGGAGTATTGCTTTTTTTTATTTAATTAAAAAAAATAATTTAATTTTTTTATATAAAATAATTTTTTTCACCGCATTAATTTTTTAAAAATGTAATCAAATTTTTAAAAATTTAATTTTTACTTTTTACTAAAATGTATTTCAAAATATAATTTAACATTTTACAATTTTTAAGCCAATTTAATATTCACTATTTTTTCTATTAAAAAGATTTTAAAACATATTTTTTAATTTATAAAAACATTTTTAACTTCACAGTGGCAGTTATAGTAATGGGTTCGATTTTGCGAATCCCGAATTTTGACATCTCCACATTTCAAGGTCCCCAGAGTCGAATACAATAGTTTTTAAGTGGACGTCTGTGTGTGCGTATGTATGTATGTGCGTTTGTTCGTATGTGCGTTCGGAATTATATTTCGTCTTGATTATCTCGGGAACAAAAAATGATATCGACGTTGAACCAATAGCATTTGACGCATCATTACACAATTTAGAACTGATTAGATTTCCAGCAAAATCAATTAAAATGTTTGTTATGGAAAATAAAGAACTGAAAGAAATGGCAAACTTTCAGAATTAGTTTTCGTCTCGATTATCTTGAGAACAAAAAATGATATCGACGTTGGACCAATTGCATTTGACGCATAATTACGCAACTTAAAACTAAATTTATTGTTAGCAAAATTGATCAAACTGTTTTTTTATGGGGAATAAAAGAACTGAAAAAAATGGCAAACTTTCGGAATTAGTTTTCGTCTCGATTATTTTGAGAACAAAAAATGATATCGACGTTGGACCAATTGCATTTGACGCATAATTACGCAACTTAGAACTGAATATATTTTTAGCAAAATCAGTCAAGGTATTTTTATCAATAAAACTGAAAAAATTTTTAAACTACCTGAACTTTGCAATTTATAAATTATACTATTTTTAATTCAAAATTTTAGTATATTTTGAATAATATGATCATTGCATGTTAGGAAAATTTGTATGAAAAATATGATGACAATATTTTATAAAAGAAAATAGTTTTAGAAAAAAAAAATAGAAATTGGAAAATTTTAAACTTGTGCCAGTATTGAGAGAATAGCATTGAAGACGCTATAACAGTGAAAAATTATTGGTAGTAATAATTAAGCATTGTTTATAAAAATTGAATATTGTTATTAAAAATAATTATTGATTATAATAATTTAAAAAAAATTCAATTGTTCAATTGAGAAAAGCTCTTGCTTATGAAATGATAAGAAAAAGTTTAAAAGAATACGGTTGACATAAACAGAATATTGTTAATGACAATCATAGTTTGTTATGAAAAATTTGAAATGATTTTTTATAATAATTTTCATAATTATAACATTAAAACATATGGTGTTTTTTGATTCTTTCTACTGGGAAGTTAGTCGCGTGGACCTCTCGGGTCGTACCCAGACCACTGATATTTTATTATATTGTATTTGTAATAATAAAACATGATCACCTACTTGCAATCTATTTTGGGTAACATCAGGCTCTTTTTAAATTTTATGATTTCCTCATCGGATATCAATGTAATTTCACTAACATCCGACATTTTTCTTTTCCAAGCAGAATTTGCTTCTATGTCTTCCTCGTGTACAATTTGCGCTCTTTTAGGCATAATTCTGTCCACCCAGTCTTGAATATCCTCCTTTGGTATTCTTTGCCAGTCTTTCCCCACTAATACCTTCATTGTATCCCAGAAATCGTTTTTGGACATAATTAGCAGGTGTTGTTGTTATGATTAATAGTGCGTTATAAAATGGACCCGAAAAATCACTTTTATAACGACAACAATTAGTCGGTACACTACACAGATTATTACCGTGCACATAAAGTGCCTTTGGTGTTGATATCTGATCAAATAATATAATAGTAAGGTGTTAAGAGTTGATATTTTCCATTCTTGTTATTGCGATGAAAATTGAAAGAGGGGTGGTAACCCGGTTCAGTAATAAGGTGAGTTGTAATTCTAAAAGATCAAGAAATACAAAGTGAGAAAAATAAAATTGTGCGAAAGAAACTAAATATGTTTAAATATATAAACACTAAGTGAATATTTAAATTTCAATTATAATAAAACGCCAAATAATATTGCTTTTGCCAAAAAACCAAATAATTAATATCATGAGTAATGTCTATGCTATATTAATAAATACATATTTTTTATGTATCTCAGATTTTTACTTAACTATTTAAATTGTTGGTGAATGGTTTTTTTTTGGCCGTCGTAGGTCCGAGTTAATATTTGACGTTTCGCCATCTCGAGTGTATGGCATCTTCGGGAGATGTAATAATGTCTGCTTTTTAAGGCTGACGGTTTGTAACATTTGTATGTCACGATCGCAGGTTATAGGTTTAGGAATAAGTCACGTTCCGGTGATTTATTTTTCTTATGTTTGTAAAAAAAGCAGCGTTGTATTTTTAAGTACAGGACCCTTGTTCTATTAATAATAAGTATTTCCTCAGATTTATTAAAGTTCTGCTAATGTTTATATATTTCAATCGCTTTTTTTACAAAGCCTCGGGTAATATACAAATGTGGTGCATAAAACTTGGGTTTGGGCATATTTTTTCGATCTTTTTAGATGGCTTAAAGATAGTTTTGATGTTATATTCTCACAGAATCTGGCCTATCCTATCTGTCACTCTTTTACATCATATTTATTTAAATTAAGGTTTTCCTTAAGGTGATTTAGTATTTCATTTAACTGTTCTGGTTCACAAATTCTTATTGCCCTTTCTACTAAAGTTCTTATAACACCTGTTCGTTGGCAATGGTCGTGGTTGGATGTTCTTGCAAGACCAAGACTAAGACCGCGTAGTTTTAGCAAGACAAGACCAAGACTGACCGTGAAAGATTTGAACAAGAACAAGACTAAGCCTGCGAGACTATTGCGTCATGCAGTTAGGACTGAGGGTCCTTACAGGGAGCGGACAGGTTTAATTTATAATACAAGAAATTAACACACAGAAAACAAACGAAAGAAAATAAAAGAAATTACTAGTATACAAAATTTTAAAGAAAAAAATAGGCAGAAAATAGGAAGTTGTAAAGTACAGATATAAATGAGTGCATTTTCGTTAAAGGGGGAATTAACGCAATCCAAATAAGTAAATAAAAAATAATATATTAAATATAGTATGAAAATAAATAAAAATATAAAAATAATAAAAACGAAAAATAAACTATATAGAATAAAGCGAATTAAAATTATATGTAGTATGTAACCGAGAAAATATTTATTTTCTTAATATTTCAAAAGTTACAGTTATAATAATAAGGTAGGTATAAGAGCGAAAAGCAGGACGCTACAATGTCATGTGTCAGTACGCCGCATGCGGCATCCTTTGATTTGCGGCGGCATCTTTTAATGAGAGCCGGTACATGCCAAGGCGGCGTGGTACGAAGCGACACTATCTAAGCGAATCTCTTACTAGACAGATAATGTTCTTTAAAATACAGTCAAGTTAATTTCATTAATTTGTTTTTTATATGTTTTAAACATGTTTTAGCACATGTAAGCTTATTAAATGTAAACGTTTATTGAGAAACAAACTGACTTCCGTTGGTTGGTTGGTTGGTCTTTACTATGGCTTTGTTAATTCAAGCTCAAAATGTACCTACTCTATTACGTTGTTCTAAGATATAAAGTAACGTTTAATAAATAGCAATAGGCTAATAGTTAATTGCGAGACTTGCAAGACTCTTGCTGCAAGACCAAGACCAAGACCATGTGTATTGTCGCAAGACCAAGACCAAGACTGGCTAAGTCTCGTCTTGTTTTTGCATTTTGACAACTCTAACGTCGAGTATTAACTCAGACTTTCGACGGCCAATAAACCCGAAAAACCATTAACCAATAAACGATGGCCGCGAAAGCCTTTTACAATATGTTTTTCAATTGTGTTTTTTTTAACTCGTATTCTTTCTTTTATCACTTTATTTCATAATATATTAACACTTCTTGGTTTTTTTATCAGCAACCAAAACGGTAGCTCAAACTTATTATATAGATATACAGGGTGTTTTATTACGATTTGGAAATATTTCAACTATAGAATCCTTAACTCAAAATATGAAGATTCAACCCAAACTACCTAAATAAAATGTGTCTACTGTCCAAGTTAAAGAGTGTTTTATTTGAAAATTTAAAAATTATATGTGCCCAGTACTTTAAAACTATTCGAAGTATTATTGTCATATTTAGTGGGGAGTGTAAGTACTAAACACCATACTAAATTAAGTTAAATGAACGTTTTTGGCTACCAGAGGCGAACGACGGTGGCAAGTGACTGGTTGATCCCTTCCAAATTCTACGCCACTGGCGAGATTGCAATTTTATCACAATTTTTTGATTCTCCAATACTTTCTACGTGAATATTGTACTCCTTTTTCATGGCGATAAAGTTATTATTTTTCGAGATATTTCGTGTTAAACATTTATTTTGATTTCGATGTGTATTAATTATGTCGGTGTTTTGGGTCATTTAATTGCATTTATTACGCGAATAAAATTTCAACTTTAACAACTAAAAACTAGAAACGAATTATCGCTTAACCAGACAGGCGGCCATAAAGCTGGCTTATAAATATGCAACAATTAATTCCAAAAAGGTTCCAGATTCTTGGACTTCGAACAACTGTTTAGGGAAAGATTGGTTTAGAGTATTTATGACAAGAAACCCTTAACTAAGTTTAAGAACCCCAGAAGCAACCAGTTTATCCAGATCAACCAGTTTTAATAAAAAAAACGTTACTGATTTCTTCGAAAACCTCAAAAAAGCAAAATACCAATTTGAATCTCATAACAAGAATACAAGAGTGTCCCAAAGTAATAGCAAGCAAGCATGTGCGTCAGTTGAACGTGGCAGTCTTATGACCGTTTGCTTCTCTGTGAATTCTCTGGAAAATATTTTTCCACCATTTTTATTTTTCCTAGGGTTTAATACAACGAATCTTTTGTTTCTGGTGGACAACCAGGCTCACAAAGTGACTCCTATCCGAATGGATAAATGACAACCAAGAGTTTTGTAAATTTTATGGAGCATTTTGTGAGGTATTCGAACGCGTCTCTTCGAAACCACGACAACCACGAAAGTCTTGTCAATATTGAAGTCGTCAAATAGGCAAAATTAAGAGAAGTAACTTTGCTCACTTTACCACCACACTGCAGCAATAAGTTGTTAATGCTAAAATTGGGAAGCGAAAAGACGATCAAGAGACAGTAATAGGAACTTACGGAATAGGAGAAAGAAATGAGAGAGGAGAGATGCTTGTAAACTTTCTACTACAACATAAATTATATGCAATGAATACATTCTTCAACAAAAAGGCACATAGGAAATGGACATGGGCAAGCCCGGATAGGAAAACTAAAAACAAAATCGACTTTATAATGGGAGATAAAATAGACATTGTACAGGATGTTAATGTCCTAAATACATTCTCTGTCGGAAGCGACCACAGAGCTGTCAGAGCTAAACTAAAGATAAATTTAAAGAAGGAAAGACTTAACATGATAAATAGAGATAAGCGTTCTGTATGGAACAACCCGAAAAATATATAGAATACATGAGCCAAGCATAAGAAAATCAGAATCTTAAGAACCTAAATATTAACGAACATAACCAGAAAATAGTAGACGAAATCAAAAACGCACAATCTAAATTCTGCAAGAGAAACTGTACTCAAGAAGAAAAGATTAGCGAAAATACAAAGAAGTTAATGAAACAACGAAGGAATATGAAAGAACAAGAAAAGAATAATACAGAGGAGTATAGAAAACTGAACAAAATAATCTCAAAAGAAATCAGAAAAGATCTAAGGAAGTACAATACAAATCTAGTAACTGAAACAATCGAAAACAACAGAAGTCTGAAAGTGATGAGAAAGAAACAAATGAGTGGCAAGAAAGAAATATGCAAATTGCAAGACAAATATGGAAAAATAACAACAAATAGAAAGGCTATCCTTAAGGTGGCTGAAAATTTCTATACAAATCTCTATACTAGTCAAAGACAGCAAAACGAACCCCCACCAAGAGTAGTGCTGATGCCTATAACACTATCGGAAGTAAGAGCAGCTAGTAACGAAATGAAAAATCACCGAGCCCCGGGTAGTGACGAAATAGTTATAGAAGCGATAAAACCTGGAGGAGACCCCCTTTATCGATCACTGAGAGATTTGCTAAATAAATGTCTAGAACAAGGAACAATACCAGACGATTGGAACAATGCAGTCATAATCCTATTACATAAAAAAGGTGACATCACTAAACTAGAGAATTACAGATCTATAAGTCTTCTGACACATATGTACAAATTGTTCATGAAAATTCTAACGAAAAGATTAACACCTAAATTGGACTTTTACCAGCCCAAAGAGCAGGCAGGTTTAAGAGCAGGATATGGCACAAACGATCATTTACAAACCATAAAAAGTTTAATTGAAAAATGTATAGAATATAATAGACGTTCGATTCAGTAGAACTGGATGTAATAGTAGAAGCACTTAAACAAAGTAGAGTGGATTATAGATACACGACTTTAATTAGAAATATATACCAAAATGCTACATCGAATATACGCCTGTACGAGAATACCGAAAAATTTCCCATCAATCGTGGAGTAAGACAAGGTGATAACATCTCGCCGAAGCTATTCACAGCGGCTCTGAAAACCGTATTTAAGAGTACTGAATGGCAGAATATCGGCCTTAACATTGATGGCCAAAGGCTAAATCATTTAAGATTTGCTGACGATATTGTTCTAATTTCAGACAATCTGCAAGACACAATATTCATGATAGAAACATTTAAAAATTCATTTGAAAAAGCTGGACTAAAAATGAACTTCGAAAAGACAAAATTTCTTACAAATATGGTAATGAGTGATAACATAAACATCAATGATAATGTTATACATCAAGTACAAACATATAAATACCTAGGACACGAAATAAAAATAGGAAAAGATAATCAAACGCATGAAATAAACAGGAGAATAGGCTTAACCTGGGCGGCATTCGGAAAGCTGAGTCATATTTTAAGAGGCAACATACCAATATGTCTCAAACGTAAAGTATACGATCAGTGTATCTTACCGGTGCAAACATACGGTGCGGAAACCTTAACACTAACAAAAAAATCAGTAAGTAAGCTGAGAATAAGTCAACGAGCAATGGAACGTGCTATGTTAGGGATAAGCCTAAGAGATCACTTACCAAGTAAACAAGTCCAAAGACGATCAGGAGTTCAGGATGTCATTGAAAAAATCGCGAACTTGAAATGGAACTGGGCGGGTCATCTGGCGAGACTTCGAGATGATAGATGGACCAAACGAGTCATGGAATGGAGACCAAGAGACAGCAAAAGAAATCAAGGAAGACCTCCAACTAGATGGGCGGACGATCTAAGAAGGGTGACTAAAAACTGGATGCAAATTGCCCAGAACAGGAGAACCTGGAACAATTTAAGGGAGGCCTATGTCCAGCAGTGGACGCAAACGGCTGCATGATGATTAGATGTTGCCACTTATTTATCTTTCAAGGCTAGATATAACTCAGCCATGAATAATTAATTCCTCACTTAGGTATCTCAAAGATACTCAAAGTACCTTCCTCGTGTTTTCATTAATTACGTAATACTATGTGCCATACTTTTATAAATAAGATTCTTTATAGAAATATACTTTGTAATGATTATTTTGCCTATTTTTAAACCTAGGTATTATCCGAATGTCACTTTGGTAATAATCATTAATTACTCATAAACTATTAATGATGTATTAAACTTTATTAAGAGAAAATATAGCTAAATAATGCAGTTTCAGATACAATTTATAGAAAAAAGAGATTTGTTCCTAAGTATAGAAAGTATTTTAGTGGAAGGCGGGTATACTCTCCCGGACTCCCCCTACGTAGCTGGACAGTAAAATAATGTTTGTTGTGGATAAAAATTAAAATATGTTCTTAATTTGAATATATAACATTTTCACGAATAAATAAATTAAAGTTTTGAAAAAATATGATTTTATTTCAGTTACCTAGTTACATGCAACATAATGAATTAAAAATAATAAAATAAAAGTCTTTTATTATTATATTAGGTACTTTAATTTTTATTGTATTAAACTTAAATAAAACCAAAACCACACTACATTTAAATTTTGCTTGATGGCAGTTATTTTTTTTTCGCCTACTCTGTAAAACGGGATAAATGAACCCACTCGAGTAAGGTTACATTTGCATGTGAAATGTGCCTTTCATAGCCAACTGTTTTACTGAAAAATGCATTTTGACAGACAAAAACGGGCTAATCAATATTTTATGCCCCAAAAGGAGATTTTTATTGTATTTTTGCAGTTATAGCTAGTTAGTAGCATAAAAGGGACGTTTTTATTGCAAACTAATCATTTAAAATAAATATACAAAATTATTACTTGAGATTTTCCTAAATTTCTTTGTTACGTTGAGACTATTTTTAATTAATTTTATAAAAATAACAACTTTCACTACTTTTATTTGATTTTTTTATAACTATTAACAAAAAATTGTTATAATTATAAGATACGATAAGAGAGAACATTGGACTTTCATGCATTCATATAGTCACGCCTTTTTCCTGTAGGGTTAGGCAGAGACCACTTCCTTTCACTTGCCACGATTCTTACACACATCTTTTGCTTCCTCTACTTTCATCAGTGCTCTCATACATGTTCGTCGGTTGTTGGTACTCTTGACCTGGCCTTTCTTCAAAACAATGTTGATCTGATCGAGATTTGTTCGCCGAGGTCAACCTTTACCGACTTGTCCATTCACACTCGTCTTATAAATTTGTTTCGTCAATCTTCCTTTATCCATTCTTTCTACGTGTCCAAACCATCTAAGTATTCCTTTATCTATTTTTGTAACCACATCTTTTACACCACAGCATTTTCTTATCTCACTATTCTTTACTTTATCCAACCGAGTCACTCTGGCTACTTTTAAGCTACTTAAATAATTTGAACTTGAAGAATATGCAATCCAATGTGTTCATCCGGGATGGAAAAACCTGTCAGACAGTGGTACCTACAAAGTAAAGCTGTACCTGTACCTGTACCTGTAAAGCTCATACAATACAAATGTGCGTGCATGTCATTAATCTGTTCGTTTTAAAACTTAATACCAACAAAAATAAAAATCACCGTTCGTTTTATATAATCTAGAACACATCGAGTCAGTCTGTTTGTAACATTTTGTTACATTAATCAAGTCAATGTCTTGTTAAATATTACAATTTCTATATTATTTTAAACGGTACATAAAATTGCAGATATTATACATAAATATTTCATTAAATATTACACACAGTTTAATTTTTATTAGGTTTAAAAAACGGTTTTTCCGATTAAAGATCTATGAGCGTCACGAAGAAGGACAGCTACCGATTACCCAGGATTGACGACACTTTGACAAAATTGGCAGGTTAACGTTGGTTTTCAACACTGGATTTAAAGAGCGGGTATTGGCAAGTGGGCATACATGAAGACGACAAAGAGAAAACTGCTTTTTCAACTGGAAATGGACTTTACCAGTTTAATGTGATGCCTTTTGGACTATGTAACGCCCCAGCAACATTTGAAAGGCTAATGGAACTGACACTACGTTGGCTTACGTGGAAGACTTACTTGGCATATCTCGACGACGTTTTGGTCATGGGCAAAAATTTTTAGGAACATCTAGAAAATTTGCGAGAAATATTCCGAAGGTTCAAGAATGCCAACCTTAAGCTGAATTTAAGAAATGTTCCTTGTTCCAGAAAGAAAAGGATTTTCTGGGCCACACGGTATTACCAACATGCATCCAAACAAACGAGAAGAAGATCAAGGCAATTCGAGACTGGCCAAGACCACAAGATAAACACGGAGTGAGGAGCTTTTTGTGCCTCTGTACCTACTATCGGCGTTTTGTGGAAGGATTTGCTGATATTGCTGCACCTCTGCACAAGTTGACAGAAGACCGATCAAACTTCTTCTGGTCTAACGATTGTAAAGGAGCATTTAGGAAACTGAAAGCTGCTCTATGTTCCAGTCCAATCTTGGGCCTTTCACAACAAAGAGGCTCATTCATACTAGACACTGATGCAAGTAATAAAGGACTTGGAGCTGTACTATCACAAGTGCAGGATGGTCAAGAGAAGGTGATAAAGTACTACAGCAAAATAATGAGCAAACCGGAAAGAAACTACTGCGTCACCAGGAAAGAACTGCTAGCGATCATCAAAGCAGTGGACCAATTCCACAAATATATTTACGGAAGGAAGTTTCTCACAAGAACGGACCATGCAGCCTTAAAGTGGCTACTGAATATAAAGAACCCTGAAGGTCAGGTAGCAAGGTGGATCGAAAAGTTGAACCAGTACCACTTCAAGATCAAACACCGGCCAGGACGATTACATAACAACGCAGATGCCTTGTTCAGAAGACCTTGTGCGGATAACTGTAAGCACTGTGTGCGGTTCGAACGTCACGAAAGGAATTGCCGACATAAGACAAATAAGACTGACAACTGAAGATAAATGGACAACAGCCCATCAAAAACAAGACCAAGAGAATGATCCCAACATTGTGAACTTTCTACGTTGGAAGGAAAGTGGAGCCAAAAGACCTACTTGGAAGAACATCTCCGACCGGGCACCAATATTCAAAGCCATGTGGGCATTAATTAATGAAGTATTAATGAAGTCTTGGAGGAGATCCATGAAGGAAAATCAGGTGGTCATCTGGGAGTTAATAAAACTTTAGATAAAATAAGACAAAGGTTCTATTGGGTCCAGTGTCGTGACGACGTAGAGAATTGGTGTAGAAGATGCCCAGTTTGCGAAGCAAGCAAAGGTCCTAAAACAAGATCTTGAGGAAAGATGAAACAGTACAATGTAGGAGCCCCTTTTGAACAAATTGCCATCGATGTAGCCGGGCCATTTCCAATGACGAATGACGGCAACATATACATATTGGTTGCTATGGATTACTTTAGTAAGTGGGTTGAAGCTTATGCCCTGCCAAACCAAGAAACATCTACAGTTGCAAGAGTCTTGGTAGACTACATGTTCTCACGATTCAGGGTACCTATGGAGCTACATTCCGATCAAGGAAGAAATTTAGAATCGAATTTATTCAAGAAAGTTTCGAATTGATGGGAATTAACAAAACCAAGACTATCCCACTACATCCACAGTCAGAGCATGGTTGAAAGGTTTAATCGGACTATGGAAAAATATCTATCCAAAGTAGTAGAAAAACATCAGAAAGACTGGGATCAACGCCTTCCGTTATTCCTGATGGCCTATAGAGCAGCGGTTCATGATTCTACAAAGTTCACTCCAGCCAGCATAGTCTTCGGAAGGGAACTTCGTTTACCCTGTGATTTGGTGTTCGGGTCACCAAGTGCCGAAGATAAAGAAGTTCAAGATTTTTCAGACGAGTTGACAGCTTGTTCAAAATCCATGAAACGGCTAGGAAGAGATTGAGCTTGGCAAGCAATAAAATGAAGGCTCGCTATGACCTAAAAGCAAATTCGACGGGATTTAATAAAGGAGATCGTGTATGGCTCTATAATCCACAACGAAAGAAAAGTGTTTCTCCCAAGCTGACACCATCTTCGGAGGGGCCATACAAGGTGATAAAAAGGATAAATGATGTGGTTTATAGAATCCAACGCAGTCCCAGAGCCAAGATAAAAGTCGTCCACCTAGAAAGGTTAGGTTACAATGGAGAGGTTCCGCAAGTATTTGATCGGGACGATCAAATTTGAGAGGGGGATGATGTTGCGAATTTACTGAATCCGTCTCTGGCGGCTACAACCGAATCAAGGGTGCATATTTAATGAGCGTAGTTATTCGTTCAGGTATATAAAAAAAAGAGGGAACCACGTCGAATAATGGAGAAACAGGTGGAATGATCTAGAATCGTGATAGATATAAAAAAAGGGTAAACCATCATAACAAATTAGTATTAGCTTATGTGTTTACAAATTATTAAATGTAAATAGTTATATAGAGTTGTAAAAGTTGTATTTCTAAATGAATATCTAAGTGGTTAATGCAAATAGAAGTTTTTGTATTGAAATAAACATTGTTTTGTTATTGGATCGAGAGTTCTAATCGCCGAACCCAAGAAAGAACTAAAAATCAATATTTTGCTTGAAATTAAAAAGCAGCTATTAGGTAAGTTTTTCAGCCCCCAAATAGCATTCTACCATTATTGTGAAGCATTTTAACCTTTATTATTTTTATTAATATAATTATGATTAGTATTATTTTTTTGTTACTGCCTCTAATTAACTTTATGTTGATTCGAAATAAAAAATGCATTAATAAACAAACTTGAATAGTTTTTATTATGAACCCTTTGTTTAAGTAAAATTCTCAAAGTTTAATTGCAATGTCCTAGACTAATTAATGGTAAAGTATGTTTATTAAATGATCAACAACATAACCTTATTATTTCCTTAATTTCCGTACTACTGTCAAAGTCTGGCAACGTTGTTCAAATGTGACCTCATACTATAACGTGCATGCACAATTATATTATATGAGTTTTAACTCAATATTCACCCTTATAGTACCATAATATAAATATAATAATAATTAATGTATTTCTTACCAATTAAAAAAAATACATTTTGTTAACATATATTTAGGGCGAGATTTAGTTCGGATGTAATAATAAATAAAGTACAATATAAAATATACACCTGGCAATATACACACCTCTGCTTTTCCAAAAAGCATGAAAAACTGTAGGGTTATGATTAAGTGAGAAATAGTGGAAGAAGTAAATGAGTTTGTATACTTGGGTTCAAAATTTACGAGAGATAAAAAGTATGACAGTGACATTGAGCGAAGGGTGTTTGCAGTAAAACAAATGAATGGGGCACTGTAAAGCTTTATGAACAGCCAAAAAGTGTCAAAAAGGAACGTTTGGCTGTGCATTGTGGAGTGTTGGTTCCTACACTTATCAGTATGGTAGTGAATCTTGGGTTTGGCAAAAAAAGCATAAAAATAGGGTTAATGCTGTGAAGATGAGAAGTCTGAGAAGTATAGCCGGAGTGATTCCGTTGGATAAAGTGAAGAATAGTGAGATAACGAAACGCTGTGCTGTAAAAGAAGATGTGGTTACAAAGATGGGCAAAGGATTGCTTGTATGGCTTGGACACGTAAAAAGGATAGATAAAGGAAAATTAACGAAAGAAATTTACAAAGCGAGAGTAAATGGACAAGTGGTAAAGGTCAAACATATCTTAATCAGATCAACATTGTTTAAAAGAAAGGCCAGGTCAAGAGTACCAACAACCGATGAGCATGCATGAGAGCACTGATGAAAGTAAAGGAAGCAAAAGATGTTTGTAAGAACCGTGGCAAGTGGACTCTTCCTACCTCTACGGGAAAAAGGCGTGACTATATGTATGTATGTCTGCTCTTTCATCTAACCCCAAAAAAAAGTCAACGACAGCAAATACATTAATAAAAAAATAATTTAAATTAATCGAAAAAAACATATTTTAGCGATTAATTAACCAGGGGAAATTTATTTTAGTCCGAAACACTAAATTATTGTTAAATAATAGTCAATGAAAACTCTTATGAGTTTATGTAGTAATAAGTGTCTGTAATTGTGAGGTAAATTATTGAGACAGTTAACAATAGAATAAGTAAAGGATTGTTTGAAAAACTCAGTATGGTGACGTGCTATAGTAAGAGTGGTAAGTTTAGAGAATGTACATTGGTACATTGGAAGATAACACATATTAGGATTTTGACCAATTTATCTTACACATGTTGAGATTAATATACATATAAGTTTTAGAGATGCATAAGCTTTTTGTAAACAGTTTCTAATATGGTGCGAGAAGTTTTTATCAAACCACACTTCCAAGTTTTTTACTTTTTCGCTAAAATGTATATTACCATTAATTATAATATATGATGAGTATTCTTGCTTGTTGCTATTCTAGTTGTAAACAATGAATTGAAAATGTATAAAGATAAAGATTGTGTAAGTCATAACTTATAACAGTTACCGCTTGATTTGCTTTATTTAAGGAAAAAGATTATATATATATATATATATATATATATATATATATATATATATATATATATATATATATATGTATATATATATATATATATATATATATAACTGCGTACCGTCAGCGTAGTAATGTTATGAACACGAAAAAATAAATCCGGAAATTCGATTTATAATAAATATTTTTTAACAGTAGAATTTTCTTTAATCCATTCTTTAATTTTAAAACCTCATTATTACAGCCGATAGATGCGTGCTATAGGCAACCAATTATTTACTTGCTTTCCGATCTTGGCGCGTGATATAGGCAACCAAATATACACATGATTATGCGTAAATCAATTAAAAAACTGACAACAGCGCTGATATTACTAAACTATTTTTGACCACTTTCGTTTGGCAGAGAGAACAAGCAAGCTTTGCTTAGAAAACCCATGTGGTATCATGTAGGTATTATTAATTTTTAAGTTTTAACAAAAATGTTTATTTTTACTGCAGTAATAGAATAAAATGTGAATCCTATTAAGGAAAAAATACAGTTTGGGTCAACAGCCAGTGACAAAATTCTACAGGACAAAAGAGATTTGAATTTGTAAACTGATCATGCTTTAAATACACGACAAAATGGCGTCTCTATGCATAACATCGTAATATACCAAAAAGATAATTATATAGTTTTAATTTCCTTAAAAAATAAACCAACGTGTAATGGATAGGATGACCAGTCTATAACTCACAATTCCATAACGAACAGAAAAGCAGGACAAATAGAACAGCGACCAACCCAAGTGATCGAAGATTAAACATCGAATCGAGGCACGGCGTGATTCAACAGAGGCACAAACATACAACATCCTACAACTTCTACAACCCTTATCTAGATACCTCCCTGTTCCTTGCCGGCGCGTCAAGACTAATTTTACTTGACTGAAACTAAGGGAGGAAATAGGTTTCAATGGTTTAAAAAATTATATTTTTTTTTGTCAAAAATTGTTAGTGTAACTATTAAAGATGGGTATTTTTTTATGAATTTACTGTAAAGAAATTTTTCCTCCAAATGAAATATCGGGTTGTAACAGCCAGCCTTGCCAGTTAAGTTAATTTATTTTAATTTTAATGTCACTGGTTGATGTATTTCGGTTTTTGCAAACTAATGGCAAGCTGGTAAACGATATCTAAAACGTATAAGTTCAAGAGATTTGAATCGCCAAAAAGAATTTAGTAATTTAGTCAGTGATTATTATAGTTTTCGATTAACAAGTTAATTGTTAGTTCCGAAATATAGCTGTGATTGAACTAAATTTTCGACTTAATCCACGACTAAATACACGATTAGACTAGGGTAAATGGCTGGATAACCAAATGAATATCTAAATAAGTAACTACTGCCCTCAGCGGGTTTTTGCTGAACTGCATTGGTTACTGATTTTAAATTTAAATGCCGGTTCCCGTTAGTATGGATGCTTCCCGCAGAAGATTTTACTGAGTTTTACGAAGTATTTCCACCAAAGGACTCTCTGGAAGAAATCAGTTTCAAAAATTCGTTTTTTTTTTTTATTTTATAATTATCTTATTTTTGTTTTATACTTGTTTATTTTATTGTTTATTTTTTATTTTTTAATACATTATCTTATTTTAGTTTTATACTCGTTTTTTTTCTTTTTCTTTAGAAATATGTTGATGCTTTTTATTTATTTTTTTTGTGTGATGAACTTGTTGAATTGTTTTTGCAGCTTTAATTGTTTCTTAAATAAAAAAACAGGTAATAGGTACCTATTTGGTAATTTCAAAAAATTAATCAAGTGACAAAGATCAAAGAGTAACTGTAACCATTATATCCAATGTGATTGTCATGATAAGTTTTGCATATTTCCCAAATATACTTAATTTTATAGCCTTTTAGGTATGATAATAATTTCGGCTTAAAGCAACACTGTGGAAATGAAATATTTTCGATTGGTAATCATTCTTTTAATTTCTTTACCGTCCAGGAAATTGTTGGTTGCTTATTTAAAATTTCCGAATGGTACGGAGCAATATCTATTACAAAGACAGGTGGTTTAATTAACGATGGTAATAGTTTGTTATGATAATCGGCCGATTTTGATTTTGACGAAAATAAAAGATCCGCCCCACCAACAAAACCATGCATTTCACCTGTCGTTGTTTTTTATAGACTTTATGTTATCGTCCTGCCAAATTATTTTTGTTCCTATTTTATTACTAAAAAATGATGTTAGATTGTAGGGCAACATTGATTAAGAAGAATAATATGGAAAAAGTTTTATAACATTTATCATCTTTGTATGATAGCAAAAGTGTTGAAAAATTATAATTAAAAATGTAAACAAAAATATTATAGCTTATTTTATTTATTTAAAAAACAAAAAACTTTACACTAATATTAACTTTATATATAAATACTTACAATACACTATATTTATTAACTTTTTACTTTCATTAATCATTATTTCCTGTTTAGTGCACAACACACAGGTTATGTGTATTTGTTAAAATGTTGGATTGGTCGCAGTGGCTAAAACCCATTAAACACAACTTATCAAACAGAGACAAATCTTTTCACTAATAAAAATAATGATTTAAAAATTTGCAACCATCATACTTTTCATATCATATCTGACATTATATTATTTTAACAAGTGAGACAGCAGTGTTAATTTCTTCTTTTTAAATATTGTAATAATAACAGTATTTACATCGGGTGACTTGAGTCGCCTGCACGAATTTCTTTTTTGACGCACACGTTCACTTACGCCGCAAATCAAATTTTGCATTTTTTACAATATTTTTGTTTATTTTAATATCAAAAACTCATGATTTCTCATAAGAACCCATGTTAAAGGAGCAATTTTTTTTTTAATTTTTCCAATAACTTTTATCAGTGATAAAGAACTATAACAACCAGGTTTAAAGGCTTATATATGTTTTTTAAAAACTTGGCTGCATTTTTTGTTTGACCCCTAAACCTTCTTAATAAAGACTACATTTTAAAATTATTTTGAAATATACAGGATTTACCAAAAAAGTGAGACGTTTAAAAGTTATATTTTTTTATTAGGGAACACCCTCTATGTTACTGTATTTTTTTATTGTCCATAAAAATAGGGTATTGTAGATTGTGGGGGGGGTCGTGAAGTCTATGCAGCCTCTCGAACACCTCGACCTATCAGATCTTTTGTGCATAACCCTTAATCTATTCGAGGCCCGGGATTCCGAGATTTTGTGAGAGTTTATTAGTTTCCTGGGAGTTAAGTTCCTGACATCGGAGGGCTTTAAGCAGGCTCCTTCCAAAAACTTATGCCTCTTGCAAAAAGCACTGGGCATTAGCAAAGCAAATGTACTGCAGTTTCAGCGAAGTTCTCGCTATTACTCTCTGTTTTGCCCATCTTATTCAGGCGATGCCTCAGAGGGCAGTGTCTAGTGAGAAGTCCCGTCACCAGTTTTAAGTCTTTCTTGTCCAACAACAAAAAAATGGGGTATATTTTTATAAGGGTTCCCAATACCCAAGTACCTGAGTAATGTCGACTTAAAATTTGATGTTTTATACAAAGTCATTATTAATAATCTAATAAATTATATGTATTTTATTTTTGAGTAAGTATTAATCATCTCTTTACAGAGTGATTGGAATTTACAATTTTATTAATAGATCATTTATTACGTAAAATGGGGCTTATTTTGAATGTGACACCATATTTTTTACTGCATTTTCTGATTTTCCGTAAAAAATAAGGTTTACTTTTATAAAGGTTATCTTTACCCAAGTACAGAGTGTTCTAAGTTATGTCTACTTTTCTTATAATATGATGATTTAAAAAAAATCATCACCGAACAAATTATAAAAAAATTAATTTAATATCTTAATAGTAAAATGTATTTCATGATTGTGTAATAAAAATCTCTTTACAGAGTGTTTAGGATGTAAATATGTAACTATAAATCACAATTAATATACACAAAAGATACCAAAATATTATCTTTCAGGAATGAATTTGTTTAAAGAAAAGATAGATACAAACCCTTTACTTATTATAAGTACCTACAGGGTGGCCAACCGAAAACGAAATGGAGCCATTTGCAGGAATCTCGTCAACATTTTAGAAAAATGCTTAGACCAGTCGATTTTCAATTAAAGGAGGACACTTTTTTCGATTTTTTTTGTAGGTACGTTTTGAAGAAAATCTTTATTATTGTATAAAAGCGGGCGGTCATTAGTTTAAACATTTAATCAATTAAATAGTAAGTGAGCAACTAAAATAATTGGAATTTTAACAAGTCATTTTTTTCAAAATATTAGAATATGTAACATTTAAAAAATTGTCAGAGCTTTCAAAAGACATCTTATTCGACATTGCCATTAAAAATTTTTAAGGTAATTCTTACCCTTGCTTGTGGTTAAAAGTAGTGAGGTAAAAAAAAACCGGAAAATAGTGCCCCCCTTTAATAAAAAATCGACGAGCCTGAGCGTTTTTCCAAAATATTGACGAGGTTCCTGCAAATGGCTCTGTTTCGTTTTCGGTTGGCCACCCTGTATAAATAATAATCAAGTAAGAGTAAAAACCATCTATTTTATATTATTTAAATGGTTTTTATTTGTTAAAATTGTGGTATTTTTATATAACTTAACGTTATTTTAAAAAAAAAAATTTTGAGTAGAAACACCAAGGAGCAAAATACTTAAAAAGTACTTACGCATATTGTATGCTGGGTTTTTCCCACCACGTAAAAACTTTAGTGCCCACATTGGACTCTTTAGCAGAAGTCATCTTGAAGTCTTTATTTAACACAAAAATTTACAAATACGCAAAAGATTTTAAAAATATACAATAAATTTTTTTGTCACTTTTGATGACTAAAATTAAAATGACATTTCGAATCAACTAAAGATGGATTTTTTTCTTCTTCTTTTATTCCTTCAAAGATTTTACTATCCATACTATCCCTAAATAATTTATTCTTTTTATAACCACTAGATAAATTTAAAGTAAAGTAATAAGTTTTTACAATCAAAATTAGTTAAATAAAAAAAAATTTTAGCAATATAAATTTGTCATGAAATAATTGCAATAAAAAAATTTACTGCTCATTGGTGGGTTTCGTGGCCAAAAAGCCGTAGGCATATACAAAATAACAATAAATGCTTAAATATCATTTTTAAAATTTTGTTTTTTTTATTTTTCATTTCTTATTTTTCATCTTTCTCTGTCGTTTACGGGCCTCTAGTTTTTAGCTTTTAAAGAAGATTTTAGGCTTGAAAAATAAATTATTCGTTATTTAAAAAAAATTAAAATAATAAATCATTTTTGTATAAATTTATTGGAAAAACATTATAGAATTACATACTTTTTTAATGTATTTATGCAGCAGTGTCCCCAAAGTACAATAAATAAATTAGAAAATCAGTTTCGCGAGATTGGACATGCAAGGCAGATAAAAAAAGAGATGTGCGCCTCGGGACGCCCGACAGAAGTGATAACTTCAAATGATTTGAGTGGAAACTATTAAATATTGAACGTATTTAACGTAACAAATACATAGTTTATTATTAGAATTTAAATGATCGTTTGGTTGAGGATTATAAATAAAAACAAAATTTTTGGTAAATTAGTGACATAATCAAAAACTTTTAAGAAAGTGTATGTATTTAATATAAAATATATATTATGTATATTAATTAACATTTTTCTATGGATACAGTTGACTCGCTTTCATTAACATTATTATTCTAAGCCTAAGAAAGTAACAATGGGCTTATGAAAGCTATAATAAGAAATAAAAACTTTACACTCAATGTTATCTAAAAATCTTGCAAATACTGCACCAAGAGTAGTACTATTAATAGTAGTAGCAATGTCTGAGTTAGTGTATTCTCAACATCCTACAGTATGCCCACATCTCGAAGGCTTCAAGTTTTCGCTCGCAATATACGTTGAGGGTCCAAGCTTCCACACCATACAGAAGGACTGGAAACACATAACATTTGAGCAACCGAGTTCTCAGGTCCAGGCTCAGATCGCGACTACAGAGCAGTTTCTTGATTCTCACAAAGGATGCACGGGCTTTCTCATGCAATAAGTAATGATAACAAATTGGATATTATGCTTGGGTTTAAGAAAAACCAAAATACTTCTAGTTGACTGGCAGCCCCAATGTTCGATGCAAGCCATTTATCGATTGGTCGAACAATGAAAGAAAATAAAATGCATCCCCATAAAATTATACCAAATCAGAAGTTTATGAAAGACGATTTTAAAGAAAAAATGCATTGTTGTTAACAAATAAAGACAATGCTGGATAACAATAATCACGATGCAATAAGAACATGTTTGTTTTTTGATAAGTACACCTCTACACTTCATGGTTATGCTAATCGTCAGATTTGCCGCTGTTGTCTGGGGATAATCCTCACTAGATGAGAAAAGATGTAACGTAATTAAGCTTTACCGTTCTAAAAACCAATAATTCTTACTTAATCTCAAAAAAACCTAATTATCCTACTTTTGTAATTCTTGACTTCTCGATTAAATTAATTTAGAGGAAATGAAAAGATTATTTCACAGACCTATCCATCCTTTTTTTTATAAAACCAAACTAATTAAAAATTAAAAGCTAAACCACGTTAGGGTGCCATATGATTTTTTTAATAACTAAAAGTAAATCAAAACTCAAAAAAAATTTCAACCGTACAATTTAATATACTTTTGTTGTGATAACAGATCGCAACGCTTCTTTTAAAATCATTTTTTTTTAGTTTTAATTCTTTACGACGCCGATGTCTTAAAACTGTTTTTCGCTTGGCAAAATCCACTCCCCTTCACCTTACCCGCGATATCTCTGACCGATATGCGCCAGCCTTCTTTTCCCCTTTTGTTTGCAATGCACAGTCTCGAATCGGCGCAGTAGTAGGTTTTCTCTCTCAACGCGCTGGCTCGATTCCAAATCCGATTTTGCGAATCCCGAATTTTGACATATCTCCACATTTCAAGGTCTCCAGAGTCAAATGCAATAGTTTTAAGTGTGTGTGTGTGTCTGTGTGTGTGTGTGTGTGTGTGGGTGCGTGCGTGCGTGCGTGCGTGCGTGCGTGCGTGCGTGCGTGCGTGCGTGCGTGCGTGCGTGCGTGCGTGCGTGCGTGCGTGCGTGCGTGCGTGCGTGCGTGCGTGCGTGCGTGCGTGCGTGCGTGCGTGCGTGCGTGCGTGCGTGCGTGCGTGCGTGTGTGTGTGTGTGTGTTTGGAATTATTTTTTATCTTAAAAATCTCAAAAACAAAATAATACCGACGTGGGATCAATTGCATTCGACGCATAATTATGCAACTTAAAACTGATTACATTTTCAGCAAAATCAGTCAAGCTGTTTTTTATGGAGAATAAAATTTTACAAGACGATAGTTGTACCAATCCACTTATACGGTACTGAAACATGGACAACAACAAAAAAAGAAGAAAGTAGAATACAAGCACAAAAATAAAATTTCTAAGAACTGTAAAATGGTTGCATAAAAGTGGACTAAGAAACAAAGATATTAAAACGGAATTATTCATCTTTAACATAAACGAGAAAATAAAGAAAAATAAAATTAAGTGTAAAGAGCACGTAGAAAGGATGCACGAGAAAATAATACCCGCTAAAGTCAGATTTTTTTAATGCCGTGGGAGAAGAGATATTGGAAGGCCGAGAAAAAGATGGGTATCGTAACAGGCAAACTACCTAAAACCTGAAGTAAAGAAGAAGAAGAAGAAGAAGATCTCTTTCAGCAATTTTCAAACATTTTTTCTTTTAATTTTAATAAACCTGTATGTCTACGTTAGATTTTTTCAATTGTTTTTGAGAGATAGGAACGAAGTTTGTACAGCCTTGAAGCTGAAATACGTTGATTAATCAGCTTGTTTTTTGGTACCAAATTAAAATAATACGATTGGATTTGTTTGAGGTTAATTCATTTTTTGTTATTTTTTTATAAAATCCCTTGACGCCCTCACGTAGTTAATAATTTTAGTTTTTTTTAGTTAGTTTAATATATTTAGAAAAAATACGGTTGGGTAAATCCCCGAACTGATTTATACATCCCCTCAAATTTAATACAATCAAAAAATCAAGGAGTCACGGAACCCTGAGTAGGTATAGTATTTTGATATTTTTTCTATGTGTTACTTAGTTAATAAATAATTTGAATTTTTAAATTAAAATTTTACAATACATTACATTTTATTTCTTTATTTAATATTAATTTTCCGTATTTGAGTCTTATTCATTTTAAACAATTAGTAAATATAAATTTAAAAAATTTCTTCTCAGTTTTTAAATTTAGTAATTTCACGTTACACATTTAATGCCCAACTATTAACGCTTAGAAAAAGTTTCATTCGTAACACATTTAAACGCCCAACATTTGGGGCATTAGTAAGTTTTTTAGAGTTACAATAAACTTTATTCGTAACATAGTTATTGTAAGTAGCATAATAAGTTATTGTTGTAGGCATAATTTTTAAAGGGTGTTATTTAAATAAGCGTTATTTTAAATAAAATGAGCAATATCTTTATAAATAGAATGAGCGTCATTTTAATTATATGAGCTATATTATTTTTAATTGGTTAATAACTCTTGAGCGATAGTTTTTGAGCGATGTTAATTCTAAACAAGCATTTTTTTTAGTTTGAGCGTTTTTTAATATATGATGGCTAGTATGCATGGAAATTAAGGAATGCCAAGCCAAATTTGATGAATTCAACCTACACAGAAAAGTTAAGGAAATGGCAGGCACAGCTAACAGAAAAACAATTAATGTACTTACTGATAATTAAGGACAAGTTATAGAAGATAAGATACAGATTAAACACACCTGGAAAAAGTACATTAAAAAGGTGACGTCAGAGCAAATCCACCAACCATCGAGAAAACTGAAGGTCCTCCAATCCTTGAGGTGGGAGGACAATCGGAGCTAAAGAATGCAAAAGACCAAAAAGCAACTGGTCCTGATGAAATTCCCGCTGAAATACCAAAACTATTGAAAGGAAATAACCCAAAGTGGTTAAAATATATGATAAAAGCGACATACCCGTACAATGGCTAAAATCTGAATTTATTATACTTTCCAAAAAAAACGAATTCTGGAAAATGTAATGAGTTTCGTACTATAAGCTTGATACGTCATCTGTATATTTTTAAAAACAATCCACAACCGATTATTTAAACTTTGTGAAGAACAGATATCTCAGTCCCAATTTGATTTCAGAAGCGCCGTAGGAACTGGGAAAGCTCTTTTTTCAGTCCAAGTATTGTTTCAGCGATGCAGGGATGTACACTGTGATGTGTATGCATGTTCTATCGATTACACAAAAGCCTGTGACCGAGTGCGACACACCAAAATGATGAAAGTTTTGAAAAAAAACTGGCCTGGATGGAAAAGATATCAAAATCATCTAGAATCTCTACTGGCTTGTGTCAGGATAAACGGAGGCAGAAATAAATACATAAAAATACTAAAAGGTGTAAGACAAGGATGCATACTGTCCCCAGTAATCTTCAATTTATACTCTGAATATATCTTTAGAGAGGCGCTGCAAGATATTGAGTCCGGAATGGGTACTTCTGAAAGGGAAACGGTTAAACAACATAATGTATGCAGACAGAACCACAGCTGTCAGCCGACAGTATGGACTAAAAATAAACAAGAGTAAAAAAAAGTTTATGATAATAAGTAAAAACCGAGACATCCGTGGAAACTTATAAGCAGACTCCCCTGGAAAGGGTTACGTATACTTGGGAACAAACGTATATGATGAGTGAAACCACTCTATTGAAAAGGCAAGAACTGTATTTCTCAAGATGAAAAAATTCTTTATAAGCCACGACATACAGCTAACCACGAAAGTACGTAAACTTCGTTGTTACATGTTTTCAGTACTATTTTATGGAGTCGAAACGTGGACGCTTACGGAGGCTTCCTCCAAGAAACTTGAGGCATTTGAAATGTGGCTGTACCGGAGAATTTAAAAAATACCTTGGACAGACCGGGTTACCTATGCAGAAGTGCTGAGAAGAAGGGCAAGGAAAGAGAAGTCCTTGATACAGTTAAGGCACCAAAGTTACAATATCTAGGACAAGTAATGCGTAATGAAAGCCGATACAAACTTTTGCAAATTATTCTACAAGGCAAAGTGTATGGAACTAGAGTACCAGGCAGACGACGAATATCGTGGCTGAAAAACTTAAGAGCTTGGTTCAACCAGACAACAACTCAGCTATTCCTAGCTGCAGTCAATAAAGTGCATATAGCCAATATAATAGCCAACATCCGTAACGGATAGGCACTACAAGAAAAAGTATTTTATAAAAATCAAATTAAATTTTTTGAGTAATGATTTGTTCCAAACTCTTAGAATTTGCTTTTTAAAATACTTTTTAAATGTTTTTCCTACAATGCATAAGTGCTTCAAAACATTATAATTGCAACAATGAAACGATGTAGATCAACCTAATCTTACCCAACCTAACCTAACCTCCAGCATCAGCTAAGCAAATTCCTATCGGCCAAAAACTTAAGCGTGGACGACAAAAGAATGCCACCAAGGCTCTTTGCGAGATTAATTTAATATTGCCGCACATATTTTCTTAGCATTATTTTATTTTACTACATTTCTCTCTTTTATTTGCATTTTTTATATCATGATTGTGTGCTTAAACTAAACTATGAATAACCTATGAATAAATAAACTTGTCCTTTAAAATAATACAATTTTATTAAATTTAAGTGCTTAAAATATAATATTTTATCGCTCAAAATATAATTGATTATTGCTTACTTAATTCTTAATATTCTGCCGCTCATCTACAAAAAATATCTCTCAAAATAGCAATTTTATATCGCTCAACAATATCTAACTATTAACGAAGATATCTCTCATTTTATTTAAAATAACGCTCGTTTAAATATAAGTGAATTTTAAAATATTTCTTGTTTTTTCCATTTTTATGTTTACCAAGTGCAAGTGAAAAATAAAAGTATTTATTTTAGAAAATAAAAGTACCAAGATTTACAATGTTGTCCTTCATTTTAGTCTTTGACGACTTTAATGTTGGATTTTTTGCCCATAGCAATATTTAAATTAGATGTTGATCGAGCTGGTGATAATTCATTAAATAAATCTCTCCTCAAACCAAATGCTAGATGAACAGTGGCAATTTTCGGTATTTTTTGTACGGTATTTTCTTTTTCTAATAATGATTTATTCGCTCCTTTTGGTGGTTTTTGAAAAATGCAGTTCTGAAACAATTATTTTGGTTTTAAAATTATAAGGTTTTTAAAAATGAACTAAATTTCCTCTTAAAACAATAAAAAATTATTTTCACCAGTAAACAAAATTATTAAACAATGTACTATGTCAAAATATTAAAAAAAAGTTTTGCTTTTTATTTACGATAGGAAGTAAATAAATAAATATACAGGGTAATTAATTAGTGTGATAAAGTTCAGTAGCTCTGTTATCATAAGAGATATAAAAAAAATGGTGTAAAAAAATTGTAGACAACTTTAAGCTTCACATTTAAAATTTAGTTACAATGTTACAGGGTGTTCTATAACGCGGTACCAGATCAAAGAAATGTGTTAAAAATTCCATGATCACGTAATTTCAACAGTTGAATCTCTATTTCATCAATTCCTTGATTTAAAAACTCATTATTTCAGCCGATAGACACGTGCTATAGGCAACCAATTATTCACTTGGTTTCCCAGCTAGGCACGTGCTATAGGCAACCAATTATACACATGATTATGCGCATACCAATTGAAAAGCTGACATCAGCGCAGCTATTACTAACTAACTATTGACCACTTTCGTTTGAAGATTTCGTTTTTGGTATTCGTCGAGAGTTCATCAGTACCTACCATGTATCATTAATTTTTGAGTTTTAACAAAAATGTTCATTTTTATTGCAGTTATAGAATAAAATGTGAATCCCATTAATGAAAAAATACAGTTTAGGTCAACAGCCAGTAACAATATTCTGCAGGATAAAAGAGACCTGAATTTGTAAATTAATCATTTTTTAAATAGACGACAAAATGGCGTCTCTATGTATAGCATCGTTATATACTAAACAGGGTAATTATATAGTGTTTTATTTTCCTTAAAATACAAATCAACGTGTAATGGACAAAATGACCATGCTATGACCCACAAATTCGAAACTTACAGTGAAGTAGGACAACTAGAACAGTGACCAACCCAAGCATCGAAGAATCAACATCTCATTGATGCACGGCGAGGTTTTACAAAGGCAGGAATTTATCATACATCCTACTTCATCTTCTCCCTGTTGCTTGCCGTAGCGTTTAAATAAAACACTCTTTATTTAATTTTAAAATTTAAATCCGCTTTACCTTCCCATTACAACAATATAAGGTTATAGTATGTTATACAGGGTATTTAAAAAGTTATAACCAATTCTATGTGGAAATCTTAACAAGTTCAACGGCCTGTATAAATAAAAATATAAATAAGAACAATAATCTATTAAAGCCAAAGATTTTAAATGATTGTCAAAGTTTTTAAATACGAACGAATTTGCGAATATTTATTAAATCGAATACAGTCGAAACTTGAGTACATTAATTTTTCAGTAATTTCAAATGGATCACCCTGTATTTTATATCACTATCAAGACTGCTGTTACCATAGTTATTTTTTGATTAACCATTTCCTATACTTAAAGTTATTAGTTTTTGAGATATTTTTATTTTTCTATGCAAAGTATTAATTAGGTATCAAAACGTAGCAATTGTTGGTTGACCATGATTAATTTGTCAGAAATTGACAATTTACCATTACTGTTGGTAACGGGGAGAGAGTAAATAACATTAGATATGCCGACGACACTGTAGTACAACTGACAGTTAATAATTAAAACATCAAAAGAACGCAACAATATGAATACCTAGGGACCATGATAAATAAGCAGTGGGATCACTCACAAGAAATTCGCTGCCGTGTAGAAAAAGCAAGAACAATATTTCTAAAAATAGCATCACTTTTCAAAAACAAAAATTTACAAATAAACACCAAAATAAGGCTTCTTAGATGCTACGTCTTCTCTGTGTTCCTATATGGAGTAGAAACATGGACGTTGACGGAGGCTACCACAAAAATACTACAATCCTATGAAATGACGCTGTACCGCAGAATTCTAAAGATTCCATGGACAGACCATGTGACCAACCAATCAGTGCTAAAAACAATGAACAAGAAGTTTGAAGTCATGGATATTGTAAAGACCAGAAAACTAGAATATCTTGGTCACATTAAGCGCAACGAACGTCGATACCGAAAACTACAACGAATTCTCCAAGGCAAGATATTGGGAAAGAGAGGACCGGGAAAAAGACGTTTCTTGTGGCTGAAGAACCTGAGAACGTGGTTCACTACTACCAAGACTGGGCTATTCCGTGCCTCAGCAAGCAAGATAATGATAGCCAGAATGATTGCCAACATTCGTACCGAATGGGCATAAGATAGGGAATGGTCAATAAAAAAAGAAGTATGGTTACAGTAGTATTTGACAGTGATATAAAGTTCAGGGTAATACATTTGAAATTACTAAAAAAATAATGTACTCAAGTTTTGACTTGCATTGTATTCGATTTAATAAAAACTATATATATATATATATATATATATATATATATATATATATATATATATATATATATATATATATATATATATATATAATATACTATATATATAATATAATATATATAATATACTATATAACATACTATAACCATATATTGTTGTAATAGGGAAGTAAAGTTTTAAGGTAAAATACGATTGTTTCATTTTAAAAAACATAACTTTGATCTGGCATCGCGTCATGGAACACCCTGTAACATTGTAACTAAATTTGAAATGTAAAGCATAAAGCTGCCCACAATTTTTATACACAAGTTTTTTTGGTACTGAGCTTTATTATACCAATCAATACCCCTGTATATGATATTGTAACGATTTTGCTATACGCCATTGGAATGTTACGTAAGCAAGCTAGGCGGTACAGGGACGTTACAGCCAATGACAAGGATGTTCCAGTACCTTCCCGACCAATCTAGAATTTTTAATAGAATAGTCTGAATTCGTTTAGAATTTTCTCGTCTTTTCTCGTTTTAACGTTTATCTATAAATTGGCCTTAGTTCGCGGAAGGCAATTAGTTTTCTGAATTTTATGATTGTGTTCACTAGTTTACCTAAATTGTATTAAAAAGTTATAAATAAATGTGTATAGCGGGAGGTCCGTAAGTAATGGGCCAAAGAAAAATGGACGATTTTAGGTCTCTAAATATTACCCCCAATCAGCTAAGGTACCTACTCGTTAAAGATGTACATGTCGGTACGTAAGTATGTCTTAAAGACGTAAATTTTAGGTCATTAAGACGTACATTTGTCGTCTTCAAGACGTACTTAAGACATTTTCAAGACGTACATTGAAACAAAAAGAGCTATAGCGCTAAGGGTAAAAAATTAAGCGCACCCCAACACCAACAACATGGTTCATGTGGCGCCTTCTGGAAAATACAATGAAACTAATACAATATTATGAATTGTCAGATTGTAAAACTCCTATAAATAAATTTTTACGATTATACATCTACAATCTTTTAAGTTATTGTATATTTTTTATTATCAATATTTTATTTAAGAAAATTGCGTCGGATAGTAATATTTAGAGATCAAAAATCTTTTATTTTACTTTGGACCAATACTAACGGACCACCTTGCATAAATTCAAACCCCAAATGCAAATTTAAATAAAACGTTAATTTTTCTATTATATATCAACTACACTTTGAAAGATAGCAGGAGCCAGCAGTGAGCTTTAATTTCTTGTAGAACATAGGGTCTCAACAAAGCATTGCCAACGCGTTCGATTTTTGACAGGCATTTAATTTTACTCCACGTTTTTCTCTGTTACTCGGCTACTTCTAGAATGGTTCTTTTCCATGTCATTTTTGGCCGTCCAATCCTGCAAGATCCTTGCGGCTTCCAATCCGGGGCCATTCTCGTGATTTCATTTTTTGTTTTGCGTAACGTGTGACCAATCCATTTTCGTTAGAAAATTTTTTTCCTTAATTTCCTTTCTCAATAGTTCATCGTTAGTTATTCTGTCCTGCCAACAAATGTGTGCTATGCGTCGCAAGCATCTGTTAGCGAAATTTTGTAGCTTATGGGTAATGGATTTGCTGATAATCCATGTTTCACCACCATAGAAAAGAACGGTCTTTACATTTGTGTTGAAGAGGCATAGTTTCGTACCTCTAGTTATGTTAGGCGAGTTCCATATGAAGTGAAGCATTCCAAACGCTTGACGTGCCTTTTTATTTTATAGTCTACATCTAGTTCCGTACCACCGGTGGTTGCGATGATACATCCCAAGTAACAAAATTCTTGGACTTGCTCTATTTCCCTTGAATATATATTTTGCTAGGGTAGGTCGTGTTATTACGCATATCTTTCGTTTTCCCGACATTAATTTTAAGTCTCACTTGTTTTGCTTCGTCTATGAGCTCTGCAACTTTTTCGTACATATCTTAAAGTGTATTAGTAATTATATAAGATCATCTGCATGTTCTAGGTCTCTAAGACGTGGTTTTCGGAACATGTCTCAGACATTACCGCTGTGTTCAGCTGTAGCTTTCTTCAGAACCGAATCCAATAGAATGCTGAATAATAGAGAGAAAAGTATGCATCCTTGTTCCCCACCTGCATGAATTGGAATGCTATTACTTTGGGACCCTCGATGGAGCACTCTACTTGTGGCGTTGTCTTTATTGTAAGGCGTTTATTCATGTCTGGCGGCATTTATTCTGTGTTCCATATCTCCTTTATTGTAGGATATAGTAACTCTGCAGATCTACTTTTAAAAGCTCTGCTTGGATTTTATCTGGCCCTGGTGATTTGTTGTTTTCGAGGGCTTTGACAGCATTAATTATTTTGCTTATTGTAGGAGGATCTGTTTTGATCCTTAATGGTGGTTGTTGCTTTTCGTTGTTGGTGTGTTTAATGTTTTCCTGTAGGGCGTTGCACAAGTAGTCCTTGGAAATGTTATTCCCATCTATTTGTTTATCTTTTGTAGTTAGTATTTCACCATTTTTGCTTTGGTGTAGTTATTAATGTTTTAAAAAAATTAATAAAATAAATACAGCGGCAACAAAAAAACATACCTGTAATGATCCTTCAATCTTCATTGCAGTGGATCCCATTTTTTTGTGGTCAGCCCAAAAATAATCATTACTTTTATGGCTCCAATTTATAGGTTCCATGTTACAGTTGAAACTAAATAACGTTGTTTTGGTAAGTATTGTTTCCTCAGGCGCTGCTAAAATGTCTTTGCTATTATCCGTTAATTCTTGATCTGCCTTTTTTATAATTTCACTGTTGTCTTTAACCGATTTTTTCTTGAACTTTTCTTTTTTACCTTCCTTTTCTTTTTTGGGTTTTAATGGAGGAGCTACCTATAAATTCGAAAAATGTTTAAAGCTTTTTCCACTGAATTATCTAAAACAGATCATTTAGCTATTTCTTATTATTTTAATATTTTGATATTGCATTTAATTTTTTTACATCAAGTTTTACAAGTTTTTAGATAGCTGTACAACCTGTGTCAAAAACATTTTTTACAATAAAATTTAATAATTTTTTACAATGATCACAGTGCCAAAATTTAAAATGTACATACATAAAGTCACGCCTTTTTTCCGTAGGGGTTGGTAAAGACCACTTCCTTCCACTTGCTACGGTTCTTACACACATCTTTTGCTTTCTCTACTTTCATCAGTGCTCTCATACATGCTCGTCGGTTGTTAGTACTCTTGACCTGGCCTTTCTTTAAAACAATGTTGATCTGATCGAGATATGTTCGCCGACGTCAACCTCTACTGACTTGTCCATTCACACTTGCCTTATAAATTTGTTTCGTTAATATTCCATCATTCATCCTTTCTAAATGTCTAAACCATCCAAGCATTCCTTTATATATATTTGTGTAGGAACCAACACTCCTCTATGCACAGCCAGACGTGTCTTTTTTGACACTTTCTGGGTAATCATAAAGCTATGCAGTGCCCCATTCATTTGTTTTCCTGCCAATACGCTGCGCTCTATGTCACTGTCATACTTTCCATCTCTTAAATTTTGAACCGAGGTATACAAACTCATTTACTTGTTCCACTCTTTTTTCCTTAATCAGAACTTCACAGTATGTCATGCTTTCTTCTCTTATAAAAACCATTACTTTCGTTTTGCTTACATTTATTTTTATCCCTTTGATTTTTAGGGTATCATGCATAACATTAACCATCGCCTGCAACTCCTTTTCAGATGACGCTAATATGACTTGATCAACGGCGTAAAGAAGGCATTTGAAGATCAAATTATTCATTTTTAATTCATACGCACTCTCTTTCAAATCTTTTAAACAATCATCTATGTATAAGTTAAACAGCCATGGCAAAGCCACACATCCCTGTCTCACACATTTTTTAATGTTAAACCAGTCCGTGTTAGCTCTGTTTATCCTGACACAAGCAGAAGAATCCTTATAAAGTGATTTCAGTGCTTGTATTAAACTATCGCTCACCCCATACAAAAACAATGTCAACCAAAATTTACTTCTCACCACTCTGTCATAGTCCTTTTCCAAGTCTATAGAAGCGCTATAGACCTTTTGACTTCCAGCCAAGAATTTTTCAACTATACCTAGTAATAAAAAGACCTGATCCATACATCTCCTTTCTCTTCTAAATCCTTCTTGCACATCCCATATCATCTTCTCAGTTTCATTCGATACTCTTTTAATCAATATCTTTGCATAAAGTTTGCTGACTATACTGAGTAAAATAATTCCTTGGTAGTTCTAACAGTCCTGCTGCGAACCCTTTCCCCTGTAAAGCAGCACGATAACGGCCTTGCACCAGTCATCTGGTACGCTACCACTTCTCCAACAAAGGTTAAAAAGGCGGTACAGTAAAATAGCCACCACGTTTTGTCCAGCCTTTAGCATTTCAATTGTTATCCTGTCATACCCAGCAGCTTTACCCAATTTCATATTGTTCAATGCTTCCACAATTTTTGTCATAGTAATTTCACTTTCATTGCAACTTTCACTCATGTCTTCGAATGGGGCCTATATTGATGTATCCTTTTTCTCAAATAAGCTTTCGAAAAAGAGTTTATTATTATTTTGGAAATCGTCAGATAATCTTCTATCAAATTCATCATATCAATTTCCTTTTTTTTTGCCACAACTTTTTTTTTCACACCTTGTAACCTTTTATATTCATTCTTTGCATTGTTTACATCCTTAATCGTTGCCTTTTGCGTACTTTGACTGGCTTTTGTAGCTAGCCAATCCAGCCAGGCTTTCTTCTTTTGTGACACATTTTTGAATCTCTACGCACCTTTTCTGTAACTTGCATCCTTTCCTTCTTTTACTCACACCACATACTTCAATAGCAATATCCACGAGTAGAGTATAATTGCCGGTTCTCCACACCCCCCCACCACTTTTTTTTCTTTCAAGGTCAATGACAATGACGTCACGTATTCTTGTTCTAACATGACCTTGCGTGTTTTTTATAATTATACAATTTTACATGGGATGACTGCGTCCTTATAAAAATATTTTAAAAAATTATCTTTGACAACAGCGTGGAAAAAAAATGGGGCGACCCTGACTAACTTAATCACGACTAAATGTTTGGTATGTAAGAATCACATCAAAACATTCCTTAAGAACTGACGGAAGTTACACTCTTTTTTTAATCGGGGTGAAGAAGTCAATGACTTTTAAAGGTTACAGAAGCGAGTTTAATTTTATCTAATACTTCGTAGAGGGCAAACGATATTTTTTTCTAAATTATATGAAATATCGCATTAATCTGTCTCTTTTTTAGTTTATGGATTGGGGGTGTTTTCTATTTAATATTTATCAGTTTAATAAGTACAGATGAGTGTTTTTATGATATATTTTTAAATACATAGATACTGAGAATTATTTTTAATACCTTTAAAAAAATGATGGCTTGAACGATATAAGATTTTTTACATAAGTTTTATGACCCCTTTAAGTGATTACAACAAGGATGTTTTACAAAATTTTGTGAGAAAGTAAATAAATTCGTATTCCCAAATGTACCAAAATAAAAGTTTATCTATGAAGGTGACGTATGTACCTGAGAAATGTAAAATTCAGAGGTTGAAGTTTAAAACGATTCTAGTTTTCAAGGGTATACATTGAAACGATATTCTTTGCTTTGCATGGGTAGTGTGTTTTTTTTAATTAGGTTAACGAGAGGGGGTGGGGGTTTATATAAAAGAACACGTCTCAGAGAGTGTCAGTATTAATAAAACAGTATAAGCGTTAGCAGATTAATTCTCCGTTTAATTAACTTCTGATAAATATACTTTAAAATGAACACATGTGATTGTGGTAAAATGTTTACTTATTCTTATCATCTTCGTCGACATCAACGAGAAAGTTGCCAGGGTGGTCCTTCAGCAAAACGTGTAAAATTGGACTCGCCACAGCAATTATTTTATACATGTAAATGTTGTGATGTTACAATTCAACAATGTCAAGTCAGCAGCCATAACAGAACACTCGAACACAGGACGAATGCATGTATTAAAGTTGGCGAAGGCGTTCATTTAATCAAGAATGCGTTCAAGAATCGTATCGCAAGCTATAGAGTGGGTAATACAAATGTTTACACTGAGTACGCGCCATTTTTCAATGATATTAAGCATATTAAGCATATTAAGCATATTAATGATATTAAGCACAAAGTAGTTGCTCTATTGGAAAAAATTATTAAGGCGCATAACACCATTAAGGTTAACATGGAGGTGTTTGGAAGCTATATTATACAAACGCAGGAAGTGACGGACATCAAATCGTTCAACTCTCCAAATCGCATTGCTGATGGATCTACTGATTTGGATACATTATTCGACGCATTCCGTGACATCCTCATTGCCCAAACTACTGAATTTGAGCTGCGTGATTCAGGTTTGTAAAAAATCACAAATGTTTTTTTTGTTTTATAAATTTTTTTTTTGCTTTAGGGTGGAGTTGTGAGAAAATTCTATTCCTGGAAGTGAACATGTGCAAATATAGTCTGCTCGGTGGTTCATCATACCTCGAACTACCAAAATTCATCGCGAGGAAGAATGGGGTTGTTAATGTGAGAAATAATGACCAGCACTGCTTTGCATGGGCTATTACATCTACTTTATTCACATGTGAGCGTGATGTTTCGGAGATCTCTTCATACCCACGCTTCGAGACCGTCTTGAATGTAACAGGTATGGATTTTCCAGTTAAATTGCGCGACATTAAAAAATTTGAGAATCTAAATGATATTTCGGTCAATGTTTATGGTTTAGAGTCCAAATTAGAAAATAACAAGTTCAAATATGAGGTCGTTGGACCATTGCGATACTCTCAAAGAAAGCTCGGTAGACATGTCAATTTGTTGCTTATCACAGATGATTCAGGGAATAGTCATTATTGTTGGATAAAAAATCTTTCGAGAAACGAGAAAATCTAAATTTCCCAATAATACAAAAGTTTATGCACTCATTCTACATGACACATTTTTAACATATAATGCATTAGATGGATCTGTTCGTAATTCGTATTAAAAATGTTTTTTTATTTTTATATCTTTTAATTATATTTATTATTTATACTATTTCAATTTTATAGATTAATAAAATAAATGTTTTTTCTTGGAGAATTGAGTTTTATTTGACAAATACATTTTTTACAATTTAAAAGAAGAGTTTATAACGACTTAATGATACTAAATTCAGTGAACGTGTTAGATTTTTAATTTAATATATTATGTTTTGTGCAGTATAACAACTATAAAATCATAAAAAATTATTAAAAATTATCATAAAATTTGGGTTGACGAAATACACTCATACACACATACACACACACACACACACATCTATATTTTTTTCTATACTAAATTTAAGGGTTCTTTCCTGTATAATTAAAGAAAACAAAAACTTTTTACAACACATGTGTATTACATTATTTTCTCATACATTTTTTTATAACAAATTTCTTTAAGTATTCAACTATGAATATCGATAATATCTAACACCATTTTGGGTACATTTTTTTCCAAGTCACTAATCAGTTTTGCTAAATTATCATATTTTTGACCAAGTATAAATCTCAGCTCTGTGATTTTTTCATTTATTGATAGCTGTCCTCCCCGCGATATTTCTTTGATTGCTTCTGCTACTGAAGCTTGCATAGCTGCGAGGATCATTTGCTTTGTTTCTGCGATTACATCTTCGAGAAAAGCAATGGTAACACAATCATATTTATCAACAGGTGTACCAGTATTTTTCAGACGTTTACCCATCATATTATATTGACCGCCCGACGACATTTCGAAGCCAATACCTGGCGGTCCTTGTCGTACAGCTGACACACATTTTGTCTTACGACCGAATTTATCTATTCCGTTTCTCATGCTATTACCACGACAAACCAATGTATACTAATTATTTTTAAAAAATACATATAATAAATAAACAAATCTATACTAATTATTATTAAAAAAACATATAATAAATAAATGAGCAAATATGAATTTTCCAGTTAAAGTATTAAGAATGAAGTTTATTCAATTCCGCATTCAATAGAGTTAATAAATAATCCAAACTACTACTCTCAAAGTTAGATTGTGAAGTTTGGAAAAATGAATTAATTATATTATTACAAATTCTGATATTTTCATTGGGGTCATTTTGATAAAACTCAATGTCACTATGACCCCAAGGAAGCGTGCAAGTTGTATTGGGTATTATAAAGCGTTTATCGTCATCAAATGTTAAAGCAATTTTATTTTTCATTTCTGTAAATATGTCATGGAGATACTTCTAAATGAATTCATCTTCCTAAATATTTTCCCACCATACTCAACAATTTTTTTGTAATCGTCAAGTGTCAATTGGTTCTTTATCACAGATCTTTTTACACCTTTAGCTCTTTTTACCTCAGTGTCAAGCGATTGTACATAGTAAGCTTTAGCAACTGTACCATAGAAACTTATTATTGGATCGTTAGGAAACTCATCTTTAAAATTACCTAAGACTGAATATGTGACTGGGATATTGAATTTATTGTTTTGACTGTAATTGGATGTATCAAATTTGTCTATATTGTTTATAATAAAATCATAAAAATTATCTGTATTTACTTTTATTATAAGAGAATCTGTGTCTGTATATAAAAGTGAAGCATTAACACCAAATTCTCTCTTGATGCAACCATAGTAAAAATCATACATGACAGTCTTGGATAACTCGAGAATGCTAATGCCCAAGTACAATGGTTTATCGTAATGTACTTTCACTCTACTCATTTCAATGGCAACAAACTCTTCTGCGAAAATCGTACAATTTTTAAAGTTGGGACGAGCAATAAGTGCACCAGCGCCAGGTCTTTGTTTAGCATTGGCCCAATGTGTGACAAGTCTAACATTCACTCTATTGTCAACGTTTTCAACAGTCTTCCCATACACTGCATTGTTCATTAATTTATAGAAATCCTTTGCAGATTTATTGTTTGCCCTATTACGCATTTCAGTATTGAGATCAATGTAAGGCTTCATCCAATGTGACTGCTTGAATGTTAATACTGAGTGAGTGAGTGCACATTACGATTAAACCATTGTCAATGGCCTGTTTTAAATTTTTATAGTCTGCTATATACTTTTGCTTGTCATTCAAATTTGGAATCAGTTTTGGAATTTTACTCTTAGAATTGGGTGGAATTATACTCTCTACTAGAAAAGGAAGATCTAAATGTTTATCATGCAATTCTTGAGGATAATGAACGTCAACTTCAAAAACATACCCATATGGACAATTGTCAGCCACAGATATCACATCTAAATTAATTATTTCCTCACTAGTTAGCCACGTAAAGCCACCTGTGGGTAATACCTGTAACATACTATGTCCATACAGGTTGGTTGCATCTAAATATGTAATGAAAGATGATGCTTTATTGGGGTCAAAATAGGGTAAAAACTTATTATTTGCGAGTTGTTTTCTATCACTACATTGTGCAACATCACCACGTATACCCTTTTTAAAGAAATTTATCATATCAATGTCGGTGAGAAGTTCTAATTTCACATCAGTGTATTTCAACATTGCATCCCAGGATAAGCCCGGTGCTGTGTAATACTGGGCTGGATCTAATTTATAGGTATTCAAACATATTTTTCTAAAATTTTCGAATATGTCACAAAGCAGTAATACATCTGACTTCGAATATAAATCTGAATAATCCCCTAAACTTGTGCAATCAAAAAGATGCCAAACAAGTTAAGCTCTCGTGTAAACTTCATCAGATACATGTTGCTCATTCAAGTTGTCATAAAATTGCTCCTTAGATGGTTAATGCAGAACATTTAATTTGTCAACGTTGTCAACAAAACTATAAGGAAAAACACATTTTTGCCTCATCAATTTGAATTTTTCGATTTCAGAAAAATGTTTCAACATCTCTTTACATTGATCATCGCTTAAATTGGCACCCAACTTGTCCAATGAACTTGCCATAAATCTAAAACTATCTATAAATCTCATTCTTAAAAAGTGTTTCTTTATTTTACCATCTTTATCGTGATAGCTGTGTGTGTAGAGATGTTTTGTAAAAGAGATATATTTTTCCTTAGTGTGGGCGATAACGTCAACCTTATCGTTCTTATTATATAATTGTTTAATGAACATGTGGCAATCATAACCACTCATATTATGACATATAATTGGAATAAAATTTGGTATCTTGAAATTCAAATTGCATATAGAGTGTGCTGCTGAATATCTTTTTATTCCTGTGAGATGACAATGATCCCTAACCTTCACATCCCATTCTGTAAAAGATTTTCCACATATGCCACATTCAGTAGCATCATGGAATTCTTGTTCTTCCACAGCGGTTTGTTTGGTCATTGGTTTCACATACCTCAAATGGTTTTTATACACATTTTTCAGATCATCTTCCAGTCTCACCCTGAAAACATTTGCTGCATCCACACCTCTATATGAAACAAATTTTGAGAATTTATCATCGAAGGAGCATTTTATGAAATAAGCAAACGAGTAAGGCTCATGTTGAAAGGTTCTATTGGTGTAAGGGAGTTCTGGATCTAGCTCACAAGTTTGAATAGGTTTAAGTACAAATTCAAAATCTGCATAAACGACAAATGGCACTATCATTTGCCTTTCGAAATTTTCAAACATCAGTGTATTACCTGCTATTGTTTCCCCATATTTATTTACTTTATAATCAATTGTTGGTGTTGTTGTGCACACATGATTACAATCATGCAACTGATGACGCTGCAGTAATCGCTTAGTATGAAAGCTTAATAAACATCCATCACAAAAATATCTCTTGTGTTCATGAGCAGAAATCTGTGTTGAAACTAATCTCGAAAGATTTTTTATCCAACAATAATGACTATTCCCTGAATCATCTGTGATTAGCAACAAATTGACATGTCTACCAAGCTTTCTCTGAGAGTATCGCAATGGTCCAACGACCTCATATTTGAGCTTGTTATTTTCTAATTTGGACTCTAAACCATAAACATTGACCGAAATATTATTTAGATTCTCAAATTTTTTAATGTCGCGCAATTTAACTGGAAAATCCATACCTGTTACATTCAAGACGGTCTCGAAGCGTGGGTATGAAGAGATCTCCGAAACATCACGCTCACATGGGAATAAAGCAGATGTAATAGCCCATGCAACGCAGTGCTGGTCATTATTTCTCACATTAACAACCCCATTCTTCCTCGCAATGAATTTTGGTAGTTCGAGGTATGATGAACCACCGAGCGGACTATATTTGCACATGTTCACTTCCAGGAATAGAATTTTCTCACAACTCCACCCTAAAGCAAAAAAAAAAATTATAAAACAATAAAAACATTTGTGATTTTTTACAAACCTGAATCACGCAGCTCAAATTCAGTAGTTTGGGTAATGAGGATGTCACAGAATGCGTCGAATAATGTATCCAAATCAGTAGATCCATCAGCAATGCGATTTGGAGAGTTGAACGATTTGATGTCCGTCACTTCCTGCGTTTGTATAATATAGCTTCCAAACACCTCCATGTTAACCTTAATGGTGTTATGCGCCTCAATAATTTTTTCCAATAGAGCAACTACTTTGTGCTTAATATCATTGAAAAATGGCGCGTACTCAGTGTAAACATTTGTATTACCCACTCTATAGCTTGCGATACGATTCTTGAACGCATTCTTGATTAAATGAACGCCTTCGCCAACTTTAATACATGCATTCGTCCTGTGTTCGAGTGTTCTGTTATGGCTGCTGACTTGACATTGTTGAATTGTCACATCACAACATTTACATGTATAAAATAATTGCTGTGGCGAGTCCAATTTTACACGTTTTGCTAAAGGACCACCCTGGCAACTTTCTCGTTAATGTCGACGAAGATGATAAGAATAAGTAAACATTTTACCACAATCACATGTGTTCATTTTAAAGTATATTTATCAGAAGTTAATTAAACGGAGAATTAATCTGCTAACGCTTATACTGTTTTATTAATACTGACACTCTCTGAGACGTGTTCTTTTATATAAACCCTCCCTCTCTTTAACCTAAAAAAAAAAAAACACACCACCCATGCAAAGCAAAGAATATCGTTTCAATGTATACCCTTAAAAACTAGAATCGTTTTAAACTTCAACCTCTGATTTTTACATTTCTCTGGTACATACGTCACCTTCATAGATAAACTTTTATTTTGGTACGTTTGGGAATACGAATCGATTTACTTTCTCACGAAATTTTGTAAAACATTCTTGTTGTAATCACTTAAAGGGGTCATAAAACTTATGTAAAAAATCTTATATCGTTCAAGCCATCGTTTTTTTAAGGGTATTAAAAATAATTCCCACGTATCTATGTATTTAAAAATATATCAAAAAAACACTCATCTGTACTTATCAAACTGATAAATATTAAATAAAAAACACCCCCAATCCATAAACTAAAAAAGAGACAGATTAATGCGATATTTCATATAATTTAGAAAAAAATATCGTTTGCCCTCTACGAAGTATTAGATAAAATTCAACTTGCTTTTGTAACCTTTAAAAGTCATTGACTTTTTCACCCCGATTAAAAAAAGAGTGTAACTCCCGTCAGTTCTTAAGGAATGTTTTGATGTGATTCTTACATACCAAACATTTAGTCGTGATTAAGTTAGTCAGGGTCGCCCCATTTTTTTTCCACACCGTTGTATACAAAGATAATTTTTTAAAATATTTTTATAAGGACGCAGTCATCCCATGTAAAATTGTATAATTATAAAAAACACGCAAGGTCATGTTAGAACAAGAATACGTGACGTCAGTGGCATTGAACCTGAGGGGGTAGGGAGCAACGAAGGTTACATGACGTCAGTGTCATTGACCTTGAAAGAAAAAAAAAGTGGTTGGGGGGGGGGGTGTAGAGAACCGGCAATTTTACTCTACTTCCACGATTTCTTCTTTGAATGGCTTCCACAATTTTTTAACCTCCTATGCTTTATCTAAACTGTCAAATTTCTCGGTCAATTTACTAACAAACATCTCTTTTATACCTTCTTTTTGCATATCCATCACGATTTACTCCTACCCAACTAATAAAATCACCCAACATTACAACTCTCATTCTGGTTACACTTATTTAGAATATCTGTCACATATCTGGCATAAACCACTAGCAAAAAGATACGAGTGAGACCAACCTTCAGCCTGACCCAAAGGAGCCTTGGTCTTACACATTGAAAGTCAGTCACACATTCATTTATTCTAGCAGAGAGTATCAGATGAACGACCTGAGAAATTCTGCTAGTTTTCGGAACTCCTGACCAGTAGGCTGTTTTGTTGTGGTTTTACATCCTTTTTACTTGGTTTCATTTACACAAAGAACATCAATTCGTCTTTTTTCTATCATCTTGTAAATTTCATCAATTTTATCATTTAATCCTCCCCTCACATTCAAAGTAGCAAAGTGACTGTCCGCAGTTCACGTTTCGCCCCCACAGGAAGCATGACATGACAGGTGGCGTGCTATCGTTTTCGTTATAGTCAATACGAATATTACTCATAATCTTGGACACACTTTTTAATTAAATATTGGTTCTACTTACTACTAAATAGACTACTTTTACTTTAATTTTACTTTTTAACGTATCTCTTAAAAGTAATAAATTATCATCTGGGATATTAATACTCATTTCGGGAAATGTAAGCATTTTGTTCCATGTTAATCTGGGACTTTTTACAGAAAAATTATACTTTTCTGCCTTTTCATCGTACTCATTATTTTTGCTGTAAGGGTTTTGTTTCTCTTGCTTTACATCTTTAGAAGATTTTTCTTTTATATTAGTCTTACTTTTTTTTGAATCGTTTTTTGATTTTTTTTTTCCTTTTATTTCCGATTTTGATTTATCTTTGTCCAATTTAATTCTTGTCGACTCTGCTTTGATTACATCTTCGGTTGGTTTGTATGGAATATTTTCTGAAGTGGGATTGTCAGATATTTCCGTTTCTTTTATTATTTCTTCTTCGTCTTGAAGAATTTTTCTTTTATTTTCTAAAAGGGGAAAGCTTACTTCTACGTGTATTGTTTGAATATTTTTCTTCTACAAAAAAAATTTACTTGCAATCTACATACATTTTTAAATGATTTGTAAAAAAATTGTTTTTTTAAAACTAACTTTTAATTAATTATATACAAATATTTTCAGCAACCATTATAATTTAAAGTAGCGTTATGTGATAACACACACCTAGCATAGTACAGGATGTATCATTAGTACAAATACACGCAAACATTACTAGTTTTCGAACACTTGTAGGTGAGTTTGAAAAACATTACAGAACGGTTTTTACCTTCCTATAACCAAGAAAGTTTTATCCATTTTTTCAATATTTTTAAACAGTGTTACCAGTACAATTATATTATTTAAAAAATTTTTAAGTAGCTTAAATACTTAATAATGAATACATACATATAGTCACGCCTTTTTCCCATAGGGGTAGGCAGAGACCATTATTTTTCACTTGCTACGGTTCTTAAACACATCTTTTGCCTACCCTACTTTCATAAGTGCGCTTATATATGCTCGTGTGTTGTTGGTATTCTTGACCTGGTCTTTCTTCAAAACAATGTTGATCTGATTGAGATATGTTTGCCGAGGTCGACCTCTACCGACTTATCCACTCACACACGCCTTATAAATTTGTTTCGTCAATCATTCTTTATCCATCCTTTCTACGTGTCCAAACCATCTAAGCATTCCTTTATCTTTTTTTGTAACTACATCTTCTTTTACACTACAGCGTTCTCTTATCTCACTATTTTTTACTTTATCCAACCGAGACACCGGCTATACTCCTCAGACTACTCATCTCCACAGCATTAATCCTATTTTTATGCTTCTTTTGCCAAACTCAACAGTCACTACCATACATAAGTGTAGAAACCAACAGACCTCTATGCACAGCCAGACGTACCTTTTTTGATACTTTCTGGCTGCACATAAAGCTATATAGTGCCCTATTTAATTCTTTTCGTGCCTACATCCTTTGCCCAATGTCACTGTCATAATTTCCATCTCGCGTAAACTTTGAATTCAAGTACACAAATTTATTTACTTGTTTCACTCTTTCTCCCTTTTTCAGAACTTTACAGTTTGTCATGCTTTCTTCTCTTTTAAAAACCATTACCTTTGTCTTGTTTACATTTATTTTTATTCCTTTGATTTTCAGGGCACTATGCATAACATTTAACCATCGCCTGCAACTCCTCTTCAGATGATGCTAATAAGACTAACATTGGCGTAAAGGCATTTGACGATTAAATCATTCATTTTCAATTTATACCCACTTTCTTTCAAATCTTTTAAACAATCGTTTATGTATAAGCTAACCAGCCATGGCGAAGCCACACATCCCTGTCTTACATCCTTCGATGTTAAACCATTTCGTGCAAGCTCCATTTATCCTGATGCAAGCAGTTATAAACTGTTATTTTATTTGGGAGTAACTTCGGCGAATAATATAAAATTAAAAATTATTAAAGATTAAGGTTCAATAACAAATTAGACCCAAAACTTACTTAATATAATGAATAAAATGTTTAAAGTTTTGGTACACATCAACGATACAAATATTTTAACATAACATTTAAAAACATTATCATGAATATATTTAATTTAAATGATAACACAATCAATATTGTATATTTTGATTCAAAATGCCATGAAATTGTTATTTGCCAGTTTTCTGTATCTACATTTTAATCTTTTTTTTTTATCCTTTTTTCTTATCATATTTCTTATTAATTTCCATTATGAAGTATGAACCTGTTTTAATTAAAAATTAATATTCTTTTAAAATCAAGTCAATTATATTTATAACCCTTTTTTAAAATGGTACGGAGTAATAAATTATTTTTTGTGGGCTTTTATATACGCGTACATAATTTTTCTTCTTCGGATGCATATACACTAATGAATATTTGCGATTGCATGTTTCATTTCTTCTCTGTCTCGTGCGGTGTGAATCAATGATTATATACCACGTAGCCCTGTCCATTGGCTGATGTTCCGAAGCCATGATATCCTTTTTCTCTCTGTTTCTCTTCTGCTCTCAATTTTGTCTTCGATTATCAACCTATACTTTTCGTTGCGCATGATATGTCCCAAATAGGTCGTTTTATTTTCTTAACTACATTGAACAGCTCACGTACATAATGTTGGATGCAATACAGTCTTTAAGAATATACCCTGTATTCATGATTAACATTGATTATTATTTGAAGTTTGTTATAAACAGTCATATTTTAATATTGTAAAAGTAAGTTAATAGATATATTCAATAACGTGTAATACTAAGTAGTATCTTTATTTAAAAATTAAAAACTGAACAAGTCAACAGGTTATGGGCCCAGGATATCGTGGTGTATAGAAGGAGTCATAAACTATACAATTTTGAAATTAAATTCAAAAAATAAACTATTCTGACCAGTAAGATAACGGATACTATAAAATTTAGTATTGCAAAGTTGAATGGTAAAAATTATTAACTATGGAAATACAAAATGTAACTGCTACTGACTAAGAAAGATCTTTGGGAAACTATTTCTGAAGTAAAACCCAATCCGGAACCTGATTGGTGGACGAAGAAGGATAAGAAAGCTAAAGCAACGATAGGACTTTCAGTAGAAGATAGCCAAGTTATACATAGTAGAAATTCAGCTACAGCCAAAAACGCTTGGGATGTGTTGAAGGGATATTAACCAGTGAAGTTTTTCTTCTCAAAAGAATTTTTCGTATGAGATTACCGGAAAATGGCAATATGGAAGAACACCTAATTGAAATGATGGATTTGGTTCACCAGTTAACTGTATTGGTAGAAAGGTTTGCTGACCATCTGATTGTTGCATTTTTATTGTGTAGCTTGCCTGAAAGTTATGATTCATTAGTTACAGCTTTGAAAAGTAGATCTGAAGCAGATTTGACAGTGGATATGGTAAAAAAAATTTTTTTACAGGAATATAGAAGGCGAAAGAAGACTCAAAAAATGAAGGTAGGTGAAGAGAAAGTTTTGAAAACGTTTAAGAAAAATACATACAATTTTGAACAAAACAAATCAGACATGTCATTTTTGTAACAGAAAGGGACATTTAAAGCGAGACTGTTATTTTTTTAAAGCGCAGCAGAACAAAAAAACAACTTATAAAGCTAACAATGTCACGGCTGAAAAGGAGAATAAAGCAGAAACTGATCAAGATATGTGTTTTCAGGTACAAAATGATATTTTTTCAAAAACAGGTCAGTGGTATATAGATTCTGGATGTACTTGTCATATGACAAATGATTAACATTTCTTCACTAAATTTTTATCTGAAATAAGCAATGAAATACACTTAGCTGATGAAAAGATTTTAAAAGCCCAAGGTATGGGAAAAGAAATATTAAAATGTTTAAATGATATTAATTCTACAGTAATTCCAATCAAGAACGTACTGTATGTACCACAATTAAAAAGTAATTTACTATCAGTTAGAAGATTGATACTGCAAGGATTTATGTGGATTTTTCTAATGAAAGTTGTAAAATAAAAAAGGGCAATAAAATATATGCTACTGCTAAACCTAAGGCAAATCTTTATAAATTACAGATTTCTGAGAAGGTATATTCTGTATGGGATAGAGAAAGCAGTTGTTGTGTTCACATATGGCACAGACGATTTGGACATCGAGATCCTAAAACAGTAAATAAGATGCTTAAAAATAAATCTCTATGGGGACTTCATCTGAAAGAATGTGATAAAAAACTCACATGTGATAGTTGTGTGCGAGGTAAGATAACTAAATTATCATTTCCTAGTTAATCATTTAATAAGTCCACCGATATCTTGGAATTAATCCACACTGATATATGTGAACCAATGCAAACTGTAACACCTGGTGGTAAGAAGTATATAATGACCATGATTGATGAATAGTGAGATAAGAAAACGCTGTGGTGTAAAAGAAGATGTGGTCACAAAGATAGATAAAGGAATGATTAGATGGTTTGGACACGTAGAAAAGATGGATGAAGGAAGATTGACGAAACAAATTAATAAGGCGAGTGTGAATGGGCAAATCGGTAAAGGTCGACCTCGGAGAACATATCTCGATCAGATCAACATTGTTTTGAAGAAAGGCCAGGTCAAAAGTACCAACAACCGAAGAGCATGTATGAGAGCACTGATGAAAGTAGAGAAAGCAAAAGATGTGTGTACGAACCGTAGCAAGTGGAAGGAAGTGGTCTCTGCCTACCCCTATGGAAAAAAGGCGTGACTTTATGTATGTATGTATGATTGATGATTTCAGTCGTTATACAAAAATTTATTTATTGAAAAATAAGGATAAAGTAACAAAAACATTTTAGGAATATGTTAAAGAAGTAAATAATTAATTTAACAAAAAATCAAAGATTATCAGATCTGATAGAGGTGGTGAATATATAGGTCAAAATACGCGTGAATATCTAACGCAAGAAGGTATTATTTATCAATTAACAGCACCATACTGTCCACAGCAGAATGGTGTAGCCGAAAGAAAGAATTGTTCTCTTTTGGAGATGACTAGGTGTATGTTGTTAGATGCAAACCTGGATAATAAATATTGGGGTGAAGCGGTTGCTACAGCAAATTATATTTAGAATCGAATTTTGACTAGAACCACAAACGATATTCCATATAGATTGTGGTGGTAAAAAGTTCCCAAATTAAATAATTTGAGGGTATTTGGTTCTAAAGCTTATGCTTTAATTCTAGTAGAAAAACGTAAAAAACTTGATGACAGGGCTGAAAAACTCATATTACTAGAATATGAAGATGCATTTAAAGCTTTTATACTATTAAACATAGACACAAATAAAATTATAAACAGTAGAGATGTAAAAATTATAGAAAATGGCCATGAAGTTTAAAATGTAAGTTTATACAAGCATCAAAATAAACAAATAGATAACGTAAAAATTAATTATGATGATAATTCAAATGAAAATATAAATGATTATACCGTTAATTTTAATAAAGTTATCTCAGATGAATCAGTAGTAAAAAATTTGAATTCTATAGATGGAAGAGAACAGTTAAGAAAATCAGAACGAAGTAACAAAGGAAAGCCACCAAAACGATACACAAACGTTGTAGCGTTTTTAAGGGATATGAAAGAACCTAAAAGTTATAGAGAAGTTTTGACAAAAACTGATAACGACTTGTGGATTGCAGCTATGGACGAAAAAATAAATTCAATGAAGAAGAACAAAACCTGGAGCCTATGTACTGCTCCTGAAAACAAACATTTAATTGAGTGCAAATGGGTTTATAAATTGAAAACAGATGAAGAAAGTAAGGTAAGCAGGTATAAAGCTAAAATTGTTGCACAAGGATATTCGCAAAAATATTGTGAATATTACGATGAGGTATTCGCTGCAGTAGTAAAGCAAGCGACATTCAGATTACTTCTCACAATTGCCGGGTATAATAAATTGAGAGTAATGCACAGCTTTCCTGAATGAAGAGCTGGAAGAAGAAATTTTTATGAGGCAGCCAGAAGGATACACAGAAAAAGGAAAAGAGCATCTTGTTTGTAGACTTCATAAGAGTATTTATGTCTTGAATCAAGCTGCTAGGACCTGGAACAAGTTTTTAGATAAAAATTTGAAAGCTCTGGGATTTAGAAAAGGATGTGCAGATCCATGTTTAGATGTAGATGATTTAATCATGGCCAGTAGAGATATTTAAATCATTACAACCATCGCATCAAAACTAAACGATAGTTTTCAAATCAATTGCTTGGGCAACTTAAGTTATTATCTGGGAATAAAAATTAAAAGAAACAATAATGGAATATTCTCTATTAGCCAAGAAGCTCACATAAACAAAATTTTGAAAATTCACGATATGACAGAATCAAAATCATCAAAAATACCACTTGATCCAGGTTATTACAAACATTACAAAGAGGAGGGCTATTTGAAAAATAATGAGTCGTATAGAAAATTAATTGGAGAATTGTTGTATCTCTCAGGTAACACCAGACCGGATATAGCAGTAAGTACATCAATAATGGGCAGAAGAGTTAATAAACCAAGAGAATGTGACTGGACAGAGGTCAAAAGAATTCTAAGGTATGTCAAAGGAACTAAACATTTCAAGATGGAACTTGGAAAAATGGGTGAGATTGATAACTGTCTTATCGAATATGCTTACGCAGATTGGGGTGGTAACAGGTCTGACAGAAAATCGAATTCGGGATATCTGTTCAAATTTCATGGAAGTCTCATCAGCTGGAGAAGTAGAAAACAGGAATGTGTATCACTATCATCCACCGAAGCGGAGTTTATAGCACTATCGGAGGCATGTCAAAAGGCTTTATGGTTGAATTAATCTTTAAATGATTTTAGGCAAAGCTGCACAAAAATTATTGTATATGTAGTTTGGAAAAATCAACGATCGCACGAAACATATAGAGACTAGATTTCATTTTGCAAGAGAGATGAAGCAATTTAATAAAGTTTATTTTGAGTATTGTTCAACAAATGACATGGTTGCTGACGCATTGACAAAACCATTAGAAGCACAGAAGTTGGCAGAAGTTTCGAAGTATGATGGGTTTGATTTCTTGAGCAGCATTGAGGAGGGGTGTTAGATGCAATGCAGTCTTCAAGAATATACCCTGTATTCATGATTAACATTGATTATTATTTGAAGTTTGTTGTAAACAGTTGTCATATTTTAATATTGTAAAAGTCAGTTAATATATATATTCAATAACGTGTAATACTAAGTAGTATCTTTATTTAAAAGTTAAAAATTGAACAAGTCAACACATAATTGGGTTGGTTAAAAAGTAGACTTTTTTTTTTCTTATTTTGGAATAAAAAGTGTCATTTTTATGTAACTGCTACGGGTGACGACAAACGTCTTTTTTTAACTAGTTGAAAAATAAATACCTTTATTAACGTAGTTAGAAAATTAAACGTCTTTCGTTACGAAAAACTTCTTCTTCTTGTAGTGCCAATCCGTTCCGGATATTGGCTATCATATTGGCTATTCGCACTTTATTGACTGCAGCTCGGAATAGCTGAGTTGTTGTCTGGTTGAACCAAGCTCTTAAATTTTTTAGCCACGATATTCGTCGTCTGCCTGGTCCTTTAATTTCATACACTTTGCCTTGTAGAATATTTTGCAAAAAGTTGTATTGGCTCTCATTACGCATTACATGTCCTAGATATTGTATCTTTTGTGCCTTAACCGTATCAAGGACTTTTCTTTCCTTGCCCATCTTTCTTACCACTTCTGCATTGGTAACCCGGTCAGTCCAAGGTATTTTTTTAAATTCTCCGGTACAGCCACATTTCAAATGCCTTAAATTTCTTGAAGGAAGCCTTCGTAAGCGTCCACGATTCGACTCTATAAAATAGTATTGACGTAACAACGAAGTATGTCGTGTGTTGTGAAGACTTTTTTTATCTAAAAAAATGCGGTTCTTGTCTTTTTAATGCGAGTTTTGATCTCAATAGAGTGGTTCCACTCATCATTAATGTTTGTGCCAAAGTATACGTAACTAATAACCCTTTCCAGAGAAGTTCCATCTGCTAATAAGTTTCCTACTTATTATCATAAACTTCGCTTTACTCTTGTTTATTTCCAGCCTATATTGTCGGCTAAAAGCTGTGATTCTGTCCAACAGAAGCTGCAACGTAGCAAGGCTGTCTGCGAAAATAACAGTATCATCTGCATACTTTATGTGGTTTAACCGTTCTCCTTTCAGTAGAATTCCGGCCTCAATATCTTGCAGCGCCTCTCTAAAGATATATTCAGAGTTTAAATTGAAGATGACTGGGGACAGTATGCATCCTTGTCTTACACCTTTTAGTATTTTTATGTATTCTGTTCTGTCTCTGTCTATTCTGACACAAGCCAACTGGTTCCAGTAGAGATTTCGGATGATATTAATGTCTTTTCCATCCAGGCCAGTTTTTTTCAAGACTTTCATCATTTTGGTGTGTCGTACTCGGTCAAACGCTTTTGCATAATCGATAAAACATGCATAAACAGCACAGTTGACATCCCTGCATCGCTGAAACAATACTTGGATTGAAAAAAGAGCTTCCCTGGTTCCTACGGCGCTTCTAAAGCCAAATTGGGACAGATATCTGTTCTTCACAAAGTTTAAATAATCGGTTGTAAATTATTTTCAAAAATATATTTAACAGATGACTTATAAAGCTTATAGTACGTAACTAATTGCATTTTCTAGCATTCGGTTTTTTGGGAAGGATAATAAATTCAGATTTCAACCATTCTACGGGTATGACGCCCTTATCATATATTTTAATATTTACCCTTGTTAATCACTTTAGGTTATCTCCAAAAATGTCACCCAAATTTTATTGTCCAGTATCCAGGTGGAAGGGAAATCTCAAATAGTAGGAGGATGTGATGCGGACGTACTTTGTATCTATTAGGTGAAACCCGTGTAAATACACCGAATATTACTACCTAAACAATATACAATAATGTCTAAAGTCTGTGAGCTTCGTGTTAAGTATTGCGTGAGCTATACCTATTGTATCAATTAAAATGGCTACTTAAGTTTTAGTTCCAGTGAAACGAATAAGCAAATATCCATTGTCCGTTATTATTCTTAATGTACATGAGCCCTCAAACATTAAAATCATCTGTATAACGTTGAAACTGTGGTGGAAATGTGTATGCAAATTACGGGAGTTTCAAAATTATCAATATAATATAAATTAAGAAGTGGGGCTCCTCAAGCAGCCATACCAACTCCAGAAAGAAAAACAGTGCATTTCGATTAGGACTTGAAATTTGAAATTAGAAAAACAGCGCATTCATTTTATTTATATTATTCCTTGAACAAATTTTAGGAGCCTTGAAAGATAACCAAGGGATGTCTTCAACGGTAAGCAGAAATAAATTAAAAAAAAAACTTTAAAAGAAATAAATTTCATCTGGAAATAACAAAATAGGAAATCGTTTTTAATGAAAAAAGTTAAAATTATTTACTGGAGCAGACATTATTCAAGGCAGGCAAAACAATTTTAAAGTAAGAATAAAAATATTTATTATTTGGACAAAACTTTAGGTTCAATGAAGGATATAATGTTGGAAATATGTGGCAAGACAAAAATATTTTAAGTTCTCGTCGACCATTCTTAGAAGGTTGGGCCACCGGACTAAAGCCGCTATCTGAAAAAGGAAAGCAACTGATTATTACCCACATTGAAGGTGTTAACAGTTTTGTTAATGGTGGTTTGTTAATGTTTTAGACAAACAAACTGTTGATTACCATAAAGATATGAACGGCGATGTGTTAATGAATATTTTAAACAAATGTAACACCTCATTCCACTTAATTCTATGATAGTGGTGAACAATGCGAGTTATTATTCCAGAAAAATTGACAAATACCGACTAGATTTTTAAGAAAAGCGGACATTATTCAGTGGCTTGGACAGAAATGCGTAATATTTTACAAAAGTATGATGAAAAAGAAATTGTTGTCTTAAGTGTCTTTTAAGCACACTTGTCTTAACTTTCACATCCTATCAATTACTTTCGATGAATAATACAATAGATATTTTAAATCAATCGTCGAGTGGGGAACCAACAATCTTGTTCAGTTTAAGGCCCAGAAAACACAAAGCGCCACGTTTTCCAAGAAATTGAATTACTCAAATCATTCCATCACAATGTCCGGAAATCCCCTAAAATGAACTTCATCCATCTCGATTATGGGAGTCACGGTGTCAGCAAGCCAGAGGCTGGGTTTTCTGTGGAATGCTAGGAAGTTTTTTTTTCCTCATCAACTGTTGACGACGTACAAGGCTTAAATCCAACCTCTACTGGAATATTACTCACACATTTGGGGTTTAGCACCAAAGCATTCTTTTCGTCTTCTAGATTACATTCAGAAAAGGGCCATTCGGTTGATAAATATATCAACTCTTATAAATACTCTTCAACCACTAGAACATAGAAGAAGAGTTGCAGATCTGACATTACTCTACAGATATTTTTATGGCAGATGCTCCAGAGAAATAAAAACTCATACCACCACTGGTCACATTCGGCCAAAAAACTCGGCACGAAGGTCCGTCTCACCCATTACTCTTAAGATTTACACTACAAGGACCAATCTTCATCAAGAGTTTTTCTTATACAGTGCTGCTACGGAATGAAACAAGCTTCCAAAATTAGTTTTTCCAGAGAACTATGAACTGTAACTTTTCAAAAAGCGGGTCCACAATCATCTCCTTTTTATAATCCCTTCCTGTTCTAATAGTCGCAGATCGGGCCGTTCGCGGCCCACACGATTGGTCTACCCTTTTTGCGACTATTTTCAGTAAAAAAAAATAAAACTTGTTTCACGAAGTATGTAGTTGGCAAAATTGCACAAAAACGAAATTTTACCATTCTTTGTCTGGCCTCTTATCTTTTTCTTAGAGTGCCGTCTTTCTTATGAGGTTGGCTACCATCATGACTATTTTAAGTTTATCCACCGCTGACCCAAAAAGTTGGACTGACGAACACACCACTTTCTCAAGTTGCGTAACAACGACATGCTACGTTTGCCAACAATTTTTTCCTGCATAATCACTTGTAACATAATATATATTTCTCCTCTCATTACGTGGCCCAGGTACTGTAGTTTCAGGATTTTGTCTCATTCAGAAGCTCTGTCCCTTTTTCTAGTCGTCTGAGTACTTTTTCGTTAGTGATTCGGTCTACATACGATATTCTGAGTATTCTTCTGTATAACCACATTTCGAAGGCTTCCAATTTTTTCAACGATGTTTTATTCAGCGTGGCTGCTTCTATGCCATAAAGGAGAATAAAGCATGTGTAACATTTTATCATTCGTATTTTCAGTCTTTGATTTAACGATCGGTTACAAAATCCACCCATTCTTCCCCGTATCACTGCGAATTAAATGCCATCAAACTCGTTTGGGCCCATTTAGAAAGTTTTGTAGCAAGGAAAAACACAACATTTAAAATGAAAAATATGAATATATAAGATTTTCTTTAATGAATCTTAAAAAAATATTTATTTCAAAAAATGGCGTAAGTGTAATGGGCATGTAATAAAAAAAAAAGTGAAAACTAAACCATTTTATTGACCTTACTGCAGCTCCTTTCGTCATATTACTGGAACACGAGAAAAGTTAGACGGATTTTTCTGACGACGGTAAGTATAACAAGCATTTTAAATTAAAATAATATTATTGTTAAATGTTTATGGTATTACCCATAGTTACACCACTGCAGGTAGAAGATGACTCTTTTGCTAATAAAACCTTTTGTTTGCGGCAGGTATCCAAATAAACACAGGGACTGTTGATAGGTAAAATATATTAATCCATACTATAACAGCTGTTGTGGACCATTTAGTAATTATAAAAGTATGTTTGACCACTCTGTTAGCGTTTTTCATTTTAAAGTATGATTTATTACTTTGGTGAATTTATTTCTTTGGTTTATCCCGTGCAATAGCCTTGGATATATCTAAAGCCTTTGACCGCGTTTGGCACCGGGCATTGTTAAGCAAATTATCTGCCTACTGTCTCCCAACCAAGTTGCGCCAATGGCTCATGAGCTTCATGCAAGACGACAGCACACTTGTCTCAACTTTTACATCCTATCGATTAATCAAGTCCCTTAATCTCGATTTTGGAAGTCACGATGTCTTATAATATGTCTTGGCATGACCATGTTGCTAACATCGCAAAGTCAGCAAGCCAGAGGCTTGGTTTTCTCTGGAAAGCTAGAAAGTTTTTTACTTCTGATCAACTGTTGACGACGTACAAGGCTCAAATCCGACCTCTACTGAAGTATTGCTTGCACATTTGGGGTTCAGCACCAAGGCATTCTCTTTGTCTTTTAGATTCCATTCAGAAAAGGGCCACTGTTGATAAACAGCTTAACTCTTACAGATACCCTTTACCCATTATAACATAGAAGAAGAGTTGCAGATCTGACATTACTCTACAGATATTTTGATGGCAGATGCTCCAGAGAAATAAAAACTCATACCACCACTGGTCACATTTGGCCAAAAAACTCGGCACGAAGGTCAGTCTCACCCATTACTCTTAAAATTTACACTACAAGGACCAATCTTCATTAAGAGTTCTTCTTATACAGTGCTGCTACGAAATGAAACAGGCTTCCAAAATCAGTTTTTCCAGAAAACTATGACCTGCAACTTTTTAAAAAGCGGGTCCACAATCATCTTTTTTTTATAATTCCTTCCCCTTCTAATAGTCGCACTGCTGGCCGTCCGCAGCCCACACGATAGGTCTACCCTTTTTGCGACTATTTTCAGTAAAAAAAAAACGTTGTTCCATTTTAAAATATAGTAGGTATAGTTAATTTAAATGAAATGGTGTTCAATATATATATATATATATATATATATATATATATATATATATATATATATATATATATATATATCATTAATTTGATTGTTTTTCAATATTTCTAAATATTTAAAGATTAATTTAATTATGTAGTGAATATCTGATTACTATTTTATTAAAATGTTAATTTACTTGATAAATGCGAAATATTTGCTGCACAATACCATATAATTGTTTAAAACACTGATGGTGAAATTTTCTAAAGCTACTAAAAATTTTATGAGCACAACCTATCCACTTCTTATCAATTACGTTACTCACAATACTTACCTCTTTTGGAGGTTTTGGTAAACTCATTATTCTGTAACATTGAAAAATAAGTTGGGGTTTAGTATCTACCGGCAAACAAGGAAGTTTGGTTCGATCTTCTGGTAAAATTTGTGTATTGTCTAAATAAACCAAATTGGGTAGATTAGTTGCACATTGATTTAAATAAAAAACATCGACCTAAAATAAGTTAAAATAAAATCAATTATTTAAAATACAGTTTCACGATTTAAAATATTATTGCGATATTGAAATTTTATGTATATAATTCGATATCATATTGTATATTTGTTGATATTGACAGTTAAAATAAAAAAAGACACACACACAGACATAAAGTGTTATTTTTTTATTTAAAGAAATGTTAATCTGTGAATTAATAGAACCAAAGAACCATATTATACAAATTATGTGCATTGTCAGAGACGAAAAAGAAGGGCAAGGAAAATATACAATTGGCAGAGTATATAATGATTTACAGTAAAAGACCAAAAGATGACAGAGCGGCTTTAGGAGTAGGTCTGTTAGTGCATAAGAAGTACCAGAAAAATATAACAGACATCTGCTATGTAAGTGACAGACTACTGCTTACTACTATTAAGTTCACGAAGACAACCAAGACATATATTAGTGTATATGCCCCTGATACCACTAAACCCCGAAAAAAGAGAGATTCTTTCTACGACGAACTCCTAAAAACTTTTGACAGAATACCGAAAGCAGAGGAAGTTATGATTTTCGGGGATCTTAATGCAAGAGTTGGTGATGAAATTCTCGAAGGCATCAAAAGCCGATTTAATAAAGATGTTTTTTAAATAGCAAAGAACAACTTATCCAATTTTGTGCACATAACGGGCTGAGAATTAATAATACGTTTTATCCACATAAACAACAACATAAATACACTTTTAAAAACACCAGACGACAAAAACCAACCATAGATTACATCATCACAAAACGAAATGAAATATTCACCCCTCTAAAATATTAGATATTAGTGTTTTTTAAGTTCAGCAAATACAGGAACCAACCGCAGGTTGGTATTAGCTAAATTAAAGGGAAAAAAATTAAGGGTGAAAAATAAACCCGAAATATTCGAAAAACTTAATATATCGGCCATCAGCGACGCTACCACAAAATACACCGACAAAGATTAAAGGAGAAAATTATACCTACATGCATACATATAGTCACGCCTTTCTCCCGTAGGGGTAGGCATAGACCACTTCCTTGCACTTGCTACGGTTCTTACACACATATTTTGCTTTCTCTACTTTCATCAGGGCTCTCATGCTCTCGGTTGTTGGTACTCTTGACCTGGATTTTCTTCAAAACAATGTTGATCTGATCGAGATATGCTCGCCGAAGTCGACCTCTACCGACTTCCGTCCATTCACACTCGCTTTATAAATTTGTTTCGTCAATCTTTCTTTATCCATCCTTTCTAAGTGTCCAAACCATATAAGCATTCCTTCATCTATCTTTGTAACCACATCTTCTTTTACACCACAGCGTTCTCTTATCTCACTATTCTTTACCTTATTTTAATTTTTATTTTTACTTTTATGAAAATAAAATTCGGACAGACGATTATATTGAGACTGCGTGGGTAAAACTTAATAACAACATAACATAACCTAACCTAACATAACAGCAGCTGCAATAGACATGAAGCATGATTTATACGAAGGTCAAAGAAAGATATACGACGAAAACGCAAAAAACCAATTAATAAATATGTACAAACCAAAGCAATAACTACAAAACCGTGAAACCGTGAAACTCTATATAGTGACAAACAAACATAGACAAAATAATAGGACAGGATCGTAAAAATGATTACAACGAAGACAAAGGGCTCCAAAACCAGACAATAACAAAACAAGAAATTGAACTAGTAGTGACTACGCTTAAAAACACCAGGACTAGATAATATTCATAATGAACTGCTCAAATATGAGCGTGACGCATTAACGGACGAAATGCAAATTTTATTTAATATACAATACGACAAAGGTGTCAGAATAGTGAAAACAAAGCATCACAATCCCCATTTTTAAAAAATTAGAAAAAATGGACCCACACAATTATAATGGTATTAGTCTGCTAAGCGCACCTTCAAAGGTATTCACAAAAACTCTAGCAGAAGAAATTATACAGACTGGCATCAGTGAAGAGCAACAGGGGTTTCGACAAAATAGATCCACCATAGATGCAATATTCATTTTAAGAAAAATAGTGGAAAAATCTATTGAGTAAAACAAAATTGCCTTTATGTGCTTTATTGACCTAATGCAAGCCTTTGATAGGGTTAGACTTTGCGATGTCCTGAAATTACTAAAGAAGAGGAAATTTAATCCCAAAACAATTGGTATAATTAAAAAGATAAACATCGGAAATAGCACCTTTATAAAAGCAAACAATAAGCTTTTCAACAAGATACCAGTCTCAACAGAAATCAGGCAAGGGAATAGTCTTAGCCCAATACTCTTTAATGTCTTTATGGATAGGATCATCCTGAAAGTAAAATCCGCGGGGAAAGGATATTAACTGGGCAAGAAAGAATTTAAAATAATTTTCAATCTGCAAAAACTATTCGGAAAAGTTGCAAAGGAATTAAACATGGTAATTTTTGTCCAGAAAACGAAGTCTCTGACGATATCAAGAGAACCGAGGTGAGTTAGCGATTTAATATAAAAGTGTAAAATAGATTATGTCTTTCAAATACCTAGGTGTTAATATCACAAGTAATAAAAGCCTTAAAGAAGTCCGAACACAAACAATAGTGGCAGCTAGGGTATCAGGATATCTCCGGAACATAATATCACAGTATACACCAACTTAATAAGTAGCGAAAGTCCATTTTTTTATTGATTGTCATTTTGACAGAAAAGCATATTTTACATTCATTGCTAAGGGAGATGCAAAAAATAAAATTAAATCACCCTTGTGATTTATTCCCTCTAGAATATGTCGTTAAAATATTTTTTCTACAAACGTCAAAAAATGACAAGGTTCGCGCATTGACAACAATATGCGAAGTAACCCTTTTTTTCATTTTCCTTCGTTACCATGACACCGTGCGCGAAGTAGTGTGTGAATTACTTACTTCGCACACTGCATGTAAACTATATGGGATTTTTATATTTTAACCTTTATGTTCCCCAATCAAGCAAAAATCCAAGAAATCATTTATTTATTAATGTATAACAATAATAAAGGCTTTTAAATTGTGAGAAAATTTAACACTACCTAATTTTGTTTATTATTTACAATGTAAACACTCTACTGCCGTAGGGGTGACAGCACTTGATCCTGAAATTTCACAGTCTATAATTTTATTTGATATTTGAATTTTATAACTGATAGAATCTTTCACGTATCCTTCGGCCACAGTCAAAGATTTCCATCCTCCATGTCGTTTCAAAACACATATATCGGCCCCCGTATTAGCAAGGAGTGTGGCTGATGTTCTCCGAAAACAATGGCCCGTGTAGGCATCAGGATTTGGTAATTTTAGGTGTTTTGCTATTAAGCTAGGCATCTTTCCAATACTATTTATTCCAACAACTTGGTTAAAACATCTCTTATTTTGATACTTTAAAAACAATAGGCGACTGGTAGCATAACTTGGACGAAGAGCCACATATTTTCGGTAAATGTCAGTATAATCTAAATTTGAAACTGTAAAAATTCGTTGTATATTCGTTTTTGTATCGGGTACTTTAACAATCAAAATGGAATTTTTATCTTCTATGTCATCGACCATCATTTTAGCGAGTTCCTTACGGCGGCAAGCACCCGAAATACCCAATATTAAAACAACCTAAAAGGAAATCAGTAATTTAAAAAACACATAAAACAATCATCAAAAATCTACCTTAACCAACAAATAGGTTTCATCATCTGCCTCTCTTATGAATTGTTCAACTTCCTCTCTAGTCAATACCTTAGATTTCTTAGGATGGTTTCCAACTGACAATTTTTTCAAATATGGAACCAACTTGGTAAATTTCTTAAAATCCCCGTTTTCTTTAACATTGAGTGTTGCTTTTAACATAGAATATATAGCCCATAACGTGGAAGACTTCAGCTTCTTAGACTTCTCTGCAAAATATGTCAAAAGCATATTTTCGGATATTTTTGTGGCTTTATTTGCTTCACACCACTCTTTAAATTGCTGATATGCATTTTCACACTGGCGCCTCGATTTCTCCGGTAAAAGATTTGAAATTACTGAATTGGCCGCATCTGTCATCGTCGCTCGAAATTTCCATTATTTTTCAGTTATAAATATCACGCACGAAATTGACTCGAATAAAAAGTCACTCCAAAATAATTATCAAGAACTGTCACTTTGAAATAATTGTCAACAAATGCCATTTTATTTCCATAGTTACAGTAATTACTTGATTTGGAAAAACAGTTTAAGCCAGTTCAATACTATTTTTCATATTAAGCTAAGCATGTTACTTATTTTAGAACAATATTTTTGACGTTTGTAGAAAAAATTTTGTTTGCATCTCATGCGCGAAATACTTTGGTGATCTCGACTATTTTTAAAAAATCAGTTCTCGATCACCAAAGTAGCACTAGATACAAAAATAACTATATTAGATTAAAAATATTTTACTGCCTTAAATATTGCAATAATGAATATAAATATTAAAAATAAAAGTAAGAAAAAAGAACTTAGTAAAATTATTATTTTATCCCATTTATAATAATTTTAAGCAGTAGAAAATTATTATTTTAATAAATAATTTCAGAACATAAGAATAGGGATACTCAGTACATGGATGAATGAATTCTATATGTTTAAAAGTATTGAGTTAAATACGGAAAATTTCTTGTTTAGAACAAATTTTATTAAACATGTATGAAAAACTGTTTCTAATTTGTAAACAAAATTGACAAAAGTCTCGCTTAGAACTCTTAAGCCACCATAATTACTTTTATCGGCATCATATGCTTTATAGGTAAATAATTGGCTTATATCCAATTCCTCACATTCTTTAGAATAATCAATACATCTATAAATCATCAGGAATTTTTTTCAATAAATAACCACAAAAAATGTATTTTTGATCAAATTCTTATTTTTTTACCACATGTTTCAAATTCACGATTATCTGATGTTACTCCAAGAGTTTTTGCAAGTTCAATGAATTTAGACCCCATATCACTTAAAAGGGCTTTTACATTTAAACATGTTCTCATTAATTTAGAAACACACTTTTCAATAAGTGGATATAACTTTTTCGCTCCAAATTGTAAACCAGTGAAAACATAAACAATTAGTTGTTTCCAATTGCGGTACAAACCTCTTGCCATGATTACTAGAGCATTTTGAGCAATTGAAACATCTTTTTCTTCAACTTCAGTTAGTCCAACAATTTAATTACATCCAGTGTGGTAAAAAAAAGTTAGATTTCAGAGACATTTTATCAATACAAAGCGTAGGTACAATGCTTGTCCTGGGGCAATATTGTTTTAACTTTTATTTCCAGAGCTGTAAATATTGCATCATTATCCAAACCAGGTTTGCAAACAAGTTTTGCTGTCATTCTCTCAGTAAGCTCCTTTGTGTAGGAAGACGTAACAGCTTACTCATGAATTTGTAAGCTCGAAGTCTCAAAAAATAAAATTTCAAAGCAATTTGCTTATAGTCTACTGAATATCTTCTGCCTAAGGGTTTTATACCATCTAATACTGCCTGAGCTTTAACAATATCTGCTAGAGGTTTTCTCAAAAACTTAACACATAAAGTACTAAACTTTTGAAGACTTGACTTCTGATGTTTCAAGGTGACCTTTCTATTTCCTTCTTTAAAGCCTTGTTGTTAAAGCTCAAAATGGCTGGTGACTGTGTAGACATTAAACGAGGATACAAAATTGAAGTATATTTGTGTGACCACTTCAATGAGGACATGCGCGATAGGCACAAACATCTTTTCCTTTAGAAGCCATTCCCAATCATTATGAATTTATTATAATCTTGCTTCTTTATAGCTGTTTGTTTTGTGTTTGTGTTGCAATATTTATTTTAATACCTACCATATCCTCCTTCCTGTTTTTAAATACGTCAATTAATAGCAGTACTTATTTTATTGTCTGACATTAAAATTATTTTTTATATATTAGTATTAGTTACCAGTATTCCAGTTTTTGTGTCACAATGTTCTAAAAAAATGAAACACTAGATGTTTTTATTGCTTGAAAGTACATCTGCTTACATTTTAATACGCTTGTCGTGTTAAAGTCGCTCCGGAGAAAGTTAGTTATATTTCCGATAATACACACAATTTAATTGTCCCAAAAAGCAGAAGAGCTACTAGAACCAAAACCCAACAAAAAATATAAAAACAACATCCAAAAAAAAAAGGAAGAGAAAGTAAGAACCGCTAGGGCTTTGAAATTATTCCCAGTAGAAGTTAAGCTGGCAAATAAATAAAAAAAAATATATCAGAAAGCATTCGAATAAAACGACTTAGTTGCCAGGGTCCAAAAGAGCATCTGACAGATAAGTGACTTAAATTATTTTAATTGATAAGTTTCATTTATTCCGTTTTACTATTAAAAGGAAAATCAAAAATCATTATATATTGTACATTCGCGGGAAGTTCTGTATTACAGCAAATAGAAGCATTAAATAGATCGGTTTTATCCCTAAGACCAATAATTTAATTGCCTATTCACCAAATTTCTATTGCCTGTCAATTTAAATTTTTTGACATTTAATTTGACTTTAATTTTAATTTGTTATGCATTTATTCTAGTATAATTTAAATTTATCTCATGGGAAGCTATGAGTAATAGTCGTATTGACTATAACCAACACGATAGCGATAGGCGTCGCCACCTGTCATGTCATGCTTCTTGTGAGGGCGAAATGTGGACTTCGGACAGTCACTTTGCTACTTTGAATGTGAGGGGAGGATTAAATTATAAAATTGATGAAATTTACACGATGATAGAAAAAAGACGGATTGATATTCTTTGTGTAAATAAAACCAAGCGGAAAGGATGTGAATCCACAACACATGGACCTTATACAGCCTACTGGTCAGGAGTTCCGGAAACCAGCAGAGGTTCTCAGGGCATTGGTGTAATACTCTGCTAGAATGAATGAATGTGTGACTGACTTTCAATGTGTAAGCCCAAGACTCCTCTGGGTGAGGCTGAAGGTTGGTCTTACTCGTATCTTTTTGCTAGGGGTTTATGCCCCACAAGATGCTCAGAAAGAGAGGCAGGAGTTTTGGGATAGTGTGACAGATATTTTAAATGGGTGTAACCAGAATGAAAGAATTGTAATGTTGGGTGATTTTAATAGTTGGGTAGGAGTAAAGCGTGATGGATATGATAGTGTTCTAGGAATGTACGGTGACGACAGAGTAAATGAAAACGGAGAAAATCTACTTGAAATATGTTTGCAGCGAAATCTTGTGGTAACAAACAGAATGTTTAACCATAAAAGGATCCACTTGTACACAAGACAAGAAGGACACCAGAGAAGTATAATTGATTTTGTAATTGTGGATGAAAGATTTAAAAATAAAGTAATGGACACTCGAGCATACCGCGGTGCAGGTATTGACACAGACCACTTCTTAGTAATAAGCCGAATAAAAGGTCTCTTTAAGCGGTGACGCCATCGTGTGCAGGAATCAAGTAGTGTACTAGAGCGTATAAAAGTTGAGAATTTGCAAGAAGGTATAAAAGAGGAGTTCGTTAGTAAATTGACCAAGAAATTTGACAGTTTAGATGCAGCATGTGAGGTTGAAGAATTGTGGAAGCCATTCAAGAAAGGAATCGTGGATATTGCTATAGAAGTATGCAGTGTAAGTAAAAGAAGGAAAGAATGCAAGTTACAGAAAACATGCGTAGAGTTTCAAAAAGCAGTGTCAGAAAAGAAGAAAGCCTGGCTGGATTGGCTAGCTACAAAAGCCAGTTAAAGAACGCAAAAGGCAACGATTAAGGATGTTATCAAGGCAAAGAATGAGTATAAAAGGTTAAAAGGTGTGGCAAAAGAGGTTGTGGCAAAAAATAAGGAGAGTGATAAAGATGAATTTGATAGAAGGTTATCTGACGATTTCCAAAACAATATTAAACTCTTCTGAAAGTCCATAAGAACAGCCAGAGATAAAAAAACTACCTCGCAATTGGAAAGAATCAGAAACCAAGATGGTAATATGGTAAAAGGAGAGGAATGCGTATTAAAGAGATGGAAGGAATACTTCGAAAGTTTATTTGAGAAAGAGGATACACAAGTACAGGCCCAATTCGAAGACATGAGTGAAAGTTGCAATGAAAGTGAAATTACTACGATAGAAATTGTGGAAGCGTTGAACAGTATGAAATTGGGTAAAGCTGCTGGGTACGACAGGATAACAGTTGAAATGCTGAAGGCTGGACAAAACGTGGTAGCTAGTCTACTGGACCGCCTTTTTAACCTTTGTTGGAGAAGTGGTAGTGTACCAGACGACTGGTGCAAGGCCGTTATCATGCCGCTTTACAAGGGAAAAGGTTCGCAGCAGGACTGTAAGAACTACCGAGGTATTAGTTTACTCAGCATAGTCGGCAAACTGTATGCAAAGATATTGATCAAAAGAGTAACGAATGAAACTGAGAAGATGATATGGGATGTGCAAGCAGGATTTAGAAGAGGAAGGAGATGTATGGATCGGGTCTTTTCCTTACGAGGTATAGTCGAAAAATTCTTGGTTAGAAGTCAGAAGGTCTATTGCGCTTTTATAGTCTTGGAAAAGGCCTATGACAGAGTGGTGAGGAGTGAATTGTGGTCTACATTGTCTATGTATGGGGTGAGTGGTAGTTTAATACGAGCACTGAAATCACTTTACGAGGATTCCACTGCTTGTGTCAGGATAAACGGAGCTTGCACGGACTGGTTTAACATCGAAAAAGGTGTGAGACAGGGATATGTGGCTTCGCCATGGCTGTTTAACTTATACATAGACAATTGTTTAAAAGATCTGAAAGAAAGTGCGTATGGATTAAAAATGAATAATTTGATCGTCAAATGCCTTCTTTACGCCGATGATCAAGTCATATTAGCGTTATCTGAAGAGGAGTTGCAGGCGATGATTAATGTTATGCATAATTCCCTGAAAATCAAAGGGATGAAAATAAATGTGAGCAAAACGAAAGTAATGGTTTTTGAAAGAGAAGAAAGCATGACAAACTGAGGGGTTTCGATCGAGGGAGAAAGAGTGGAACAAGTTAATGCATTTTTGTACTTGGGTTCAAAATTTACTAGAGATGGAAAGTATGACAGTGACATTGAGCGAAGGGTGTTGGCAGGAAAACAAATGAATGGGGCACTGCATAGCTTTATGAATAGCCGGAAAGTGTCAAAAAAGGCACGTCTGGCGGTGCATAGAGGTGTGTTGGTTCCTACACTTATGAATGGTAGTGAATGTTGGGTTTGGCAGAAGAAGCATGAAAATAGGATTGTGTGAATGAGCAAATCGGTAGAGGTCGACCTCGGAGAACATATCTCGATCAGATCAACATTGTTTTGAAGAAAGGCCAGGTCAAAAGTACCAACAACCGAAGAGCATGTATGAGAGCACTGATGAAAGTAGAGGAAGCAAAAGATGTGTGTACGAACCGTAGCAAGTGGAAGGAAGTGGTCTCTGCCTACCCCTATGGGAAAAAGGCGTGACTTTATGTATGTATGTATGTAAAATTAATCTTATATCCCATACTTCCAATACTGCATGTATTAAAATATATAAATAAATATAAATTAATTTACGGAAATACCTACCCTTATTTCCAGGAAAATAATCTTATACTTCCAAAACAGAATGTATTTACATTAAAATATTTCTTTTAACATTTAGATAAAAAAAGAACCCTTTTTTTGCGTGTAATCATAAATTTTTTTATAATATCACCAATATTGGAAAAAATTTCTCAGTGTAATAAACATCGACTATCTCAACGTCAAGTTCATAAATTTTGGTTACCCCAACATCAAAGGGATTTCGTCGGCTTTCCATTCTTATTTTAGGCTGGTGTATTCTGTGATAATATGGAGAAACAAACATATAAGTATTGAAGGCAAAACGCCAGTTTACAAGACGTGTGTAAAACCTATTATGACTTACGCCACAGAAACACGAGCATAAACAGCCGCTACTAAAGAACTGCTAAGAACAACCGAAATAAAGACGCTGAGATCAATTACAGGCAAAACGTTTATAGACAGAGTAAAAAGCAGCTATATCAGAGCCCAATGTGACATTCCAGACATTGTAAGATGTTCCAGAATAGAAAGATGAGCGTGGAGAGACTACGTCGACAGAATACCTAATAATCGACTACCCAAAATTGCAAAAGAGGAGAGACCAACCAACAGTGGACTTTCAGGAAGACCCCCTAAATGATAGTTTAAAAGCTAGACATCGGAGTCACAACTTAGACTACAGCTTTGAAAAAAAATCAAGACATTGTTTTAAAATAAGAAGAAGAAGAAAAAGACATAGTATTACGCTTATGGGATGTTTAATAAGTGGTAGACACTTAAAAATAACAGTCTTTACTTATTAGTCGCAACTTACAATTCACTTAACCTATTAATTCTAACTACTATTTTCCACTAATAACTATTTCTCCTTATTTTTAACTACTTCTTAACTACTATTTATCAATCAGCCAATTGTCATCAACTAAGTCCCAGCGGGCCAAAACGCTTTCTTGTATATTATCATGAAAGATTTCCCAAATCTCCAGAGAACACACGAATCGAGGCTTCTCAAATGGATAAACTAGCCTTTAAGATCTTGGTCGCGATTCGTAACATTGCCCCCTTCACTAAATTATTCCGACCTGGATGATTTTTTGTCATTTATTTTTCCTAGGTGTAACCATTTGAAGGGATCATGTCGTTTATAGCTGACGAGTCTCTTCACATGCACTACCATAGGCTTACTTATCGAATTCAACTGAATACGGTACACTAGATCATTAATTTTCTTGGTCATCAAGTAAAGATCCTTTTATTGCTGCTATAACCTGGGTCAAACGCTCTTCTTCTTGTGGGATTCGTTAATCCAGATTGCATCTCCACGTTTAAACTCAGTGCCCGTAACCTTTCTATCTGATTTTATTTTGTCGCTAGTTAGTTGCATGCGTTGTTAAGTGAACTCATAAGTACTACTACTACTACGATGGCGCTGCAGCTCATGTTGAGCCTTGGCCTCCTCAATCGTTCTTGCCCATCCGTCCCGATCCACCGCTGCATGCTGCAGCTTCGGCATTTTTTGGGCATGTCCTGCCCGTCTCAGTCGCATCAGTTTTATATGCATTGAAACTCTAGGTTCCTCATACAACTGGTATATTTTATGATTCATGTGTGTCCTCCAGAAATCCCCTTCATTAACTGGACCAAGAATTCTTCTTAGGATTTTTCGTTCGAATCAGTCTAAAAGCTCCGCGTTTTTGGCTGGGAGTGTCCACGTTTCAGCTCCTTATGTCAAAATTGTACGGATCATTGTTTTATAGACTCTAATTTTGGTCTCCCTGTGTGCATCTTTCGATTTTAAAATGGGTAGTATTGAGTGGTATGCTTTATTTGCTGCGTTGGTCATTTTTCCAATTTATTTGTGTTGCCTTACAAACCTAAAATATAATTATTTAATCTGCCTGAAGGATCAGCGCAAAAATCTGTATATAATTCAAATTCGTTTTGTCTTCTTCAAACTTGTTTATTTATTTGTCATAATAACAACCTTTGTTTTTCATGGCCATATTAAATAAAAATTATTTAAAACATACAAAGCATTCCAAAAATAAAAAAAAATCTAGCATTATTAAAATACAAAAAAAGAAATAAAATCAAATCCAAACACTTTGGTTTCGTCGTTGTCATGTGATATGTTTAAGCCAAAGTAGATTAAGTCTTTCACTACTTCAATATTGTAACCATCAAATGTAATGTTTTGGCCTAATCGATTGCACTCTCGATTGATTGTGTTGTTCCTTTGCTGCATTTTCTATTTCTGCGAAAGGATCCTTTACGGAGAGTATTGACCTTGCCATTATATTCAGATTATCTGCATAGCCGATAATTTGATTTGATCTATTTATTATCGTTGAGGTTACCTTTCTATCTAATTTTTATTTTGTTGCTAGATAGTTGCAGGCGTTGTAAGTGAACTTGTGAACTTTATCTTATTTTTGCTTAAGTGTGTCTACGAACTCTGGACGTGTCTTTTCCTCTTTATTTTCTAGAAGCGTTTCAATGAGCAGGTCACATGGCAGCTTCATTTCTTTTTCAGTAATTTAACATTAATAAGGCGTAACCTGTTGTTGACGGCTGTTAACTAAAGGGGAGAGTAGATTGCAGAGTCTACTCAGTCTACTTGAATTCTAGGGCAGCGGTGCAATTCCAAGCCGCCCTGAATGAGCTAGCAACTAAGTTTAGAGTTCACAGTGTCTAGATACCCGGACACAGGGACATACCAGGTAATTATAAGGCAGGCGAGCTAGCAAGATAGAGCATCACCCTCCCAGCTGTATTTATCTCATTTCATCAAGGAGTACCAATTGCAAACTACCGGCTCCTCTACCACAGCAAAGTATTTAAAAAAGCCAACTTGAGGTGGCAAAATGCACCCACATGCCACATCATCGAAACAGATTTGGTATAAACTAGGTTTACGTCAAACTAATGACGTTTTAACTCTATCCAGGAAGTCCATTGGAAATGTGATCGCGGCCATAACAGGACACTGGGCAGGTGGATCCCATGTACGGCGCATGGAAATCGCAGAGCTACGACATGACTTTTGTAGAAGCTGCCACGATGAGGAAGAGGAGGAACCAATGGTACATCTTTTCTGCCACCGTCCTGTCCTATGCAGAAAACGGCTTTCTATACTAAGGCAACCAAACTTTGATGACTTTTTTGATCTCAGCTCAGTTAGCATTAAAGACCTCAAACTTTTTATTAAAAGTTCCAACTGGATCTCACGGTAAAAGGGGAAGGCATCGTTGTTTATCATGGTATCACAACGGGTTAAAAGTCCTTAGTGGGTCACCTTCGAACGCCGTTTTAACCTAACCTAACCTAATCTGTTAATTCGTGAAGGGCACTGTGGTGTTACCATTTTATTTCAGTTTATTTGATTTTCTGCTATGAATATTAACAAATATTGACTAATGGCTCTATTGTTGCATTTAACCATTTCATTAGACTGAGGGCGAAGAGCTGTCGTAAGCAGTTTATAAGCCCGCTTACTGGTTTACAATATCGTAATGATTAATTTTTTATTAGAAGGATTTTATGTTTTGTGATGTTCGCATTTCTTGCAGTTACAAGGTTGCTTATATTTACAAGTGATCGTGTAATAAATAATCTGTTATTTCTGTATTTGTTGGTCATTATTATTTCTGTGCTTAAAACTACAGGTTTTTCTTTTGATATTGCCATTCATACATTCTCAGATTTATCTTTTTAATTCCGAACCTTAAATTTTTTTCTGATATTGAGAAGAAAATTATTTTATAATTTTCAACCCAAATACACACTCATCCAGTATGTCTGCAACCAACACGGGATGTTTTATTAGTGTTGAACCGATCTGGACATCTGTGAAAGTTTCTCCAATAATTGGCTTAGTTTGATCCGTAGCTGTCCCTTAAACCAAATTCCTGGCTGTTAATCTCAATGGTTTTTGCACCAACTGATCTTAAAGCTACTGTATTTATGATAAATGTGCAATCCCGGTTGTCTAGATGGCCTTGGAGTATCAGTTTCCAATCGTTTCTCTTTAACGTTAAGATGAAAATCTTGGGGATTTAAGCACTACTAGCCAGCGCCAGTTCCTTAGGACCAATTAATAAACGTTTAAGTGTCTGAAATCCGATAAGGAGTTCTGCTTTTTTTGGCGTTGGTAATCTATTTGAGCTCCTGAAAAACAGGTCCTTTCTTTGGCTGGACTTGGAGACCTTGATCTGTTTCTTTCTTGGCGACTTTCTTTATTTTTTAAATTGTCTTTCTCAAGTGCTTCTGGATCTAAATTTAGCCGTTACTCCAGTTCCTTTGTACATGTCCTGCCTTGTCACAGTTATGACAGGTTTTTATCATATTCCCATATGTGGGCAGCTGTTTGGTAAGTTTTAAAATAGTTCTACTTATTTCTGTCATCCTTTGTTTTATCCTCTTCAAATCTTTGTTCTGTGAGGTCACTTTGTCAAATGCATTTTTCTTGATTTCGTGTTTCTAAAGACATTATTATTCGATTTGAATTCCAATTAACTTCTTTCAATTTCATTCTCGTATTTCTGGAGACTGTTGGTCGTATCTCTTTTCTAGTGCCTTTATAATTTGGTTATTAAAATTTTGTACACCTTTTGGTATGTTCTGTAAAACTTCCAATGCTTGGCCCCTCAGTAACCGGATCAAATATCAAAGATTTTTTGTATCAAACTGTTTAAATTGGCAGCCATTTTAAACTATTGATAGTACGTTGCCCATGGTGTTTGTCCATTGGGGGTTGGTAGTATCAATGCTTTACCTTTGGCCGTTTTTGTTATTTTTGATGAAAATATTCTTGTGGATACTTCTTTTTCTTCAAGTTCCATCTCCTCTTAGAAGGTTGGCTTTCATCATAGCTATTCTCACTTTCGATGGTGCAGCTATAAACAACTCAATGGAACTACAGTTGAAACCATTTTTTTAGGTTATTTAACCAGGAAATACGTCTTCTTTCTCTGCCTTTTTTTCGCTGTACCCTTTCCTGCATAATATTCTGCAACAATACATATTTCTCTCCCCTTATCACGTGGCCCAAATATTGCAGCTTCCTAATTTTAATTGTGTTTAATATTTCCTTTTTCTTTCTCATTCTTTCCAATACCTTCTCATTTGTTACTATGTTTACCTAACTTATTTTTAAGATCCTTCTGTATGACCACATCCCAAATGCTTTCAGTCGATCAATTATATTTTTCTTTAACGTCCATAATTCCATCCCATATAGCAACACCAAGAAAAGGTAGCATTTTAATATTCTGACTTTAAGTTGTAAGTTAAGATCACTACTGCATAACACATTTCTCATTCTGTTAAATATGATTCTGGCTTGTCCAATTTTTGTGGATACTGAAGTCTTTTTATTCATAGGTTCGGCTCTAATTTTGTTTACCTCTTTATTCAATTTTTTGTTAACCACCCCTTCTACACTTTTACCCAATCCAAATCATATTTTTTATTAATTATTATTTGTTAAATTCTTGTTTTGCTTTCTTGACCTCACCTTTGACTCTTTAAATCTCTTTGCTTATATCCTGGACTTTTCCCGTAACTTCAAGAACCTTTTCCGTAACTTCCTGGTTTATAACGCTCATTGATTCAAGACTTCTCCTTGCTCTTGTTTCTGTTTTATTTTATGTTTTTATTTTTCTTGTTTACGTTTTTTTTATCATGTGTTTGCAGTCTTTTTTGTTCTTGTTTACGTTTAATTTCAAGTACTTTTATTTTGGAAATTATTCAATTTTTATGGTCCGGTTCGTAAAATATAAAGAGTTGAATTTTTATTAAAAAAACATGTCAATATAGCAGAAATGGATTATAAAAAAAAGTATGTAAAAAAACATATGAATTGATAGGGAAGAAAGTGGTCTCTGCCTCCCCTACGGGAAAAAGGCGTGAATATATATATATATATATATATATAATAACATTAACAATTAATTTCTTAGTTTCCGCTGAGTAGTTCTTTGCACTCATATAACTACTAACAACTAAAACTAAAACTAAACCACATCTAATAACCACTTTTACATGATTACATATTTTCGCTTAACAAGGTTCGGTGGTCAGAGAGGAGTGATGAAGCGGAACGCGAGGGGGTCCTATGCTGAACAATTTAAATAATCAGCGCTGCCAACTTCAAATAAAAAATATACTGGTTTTTTTAATTAAAATTGTCAGACATTATAAAATAATTGATAAATCAATATTTAATCATGATTTAATAAAATGTATGGTTTTTATTCAAATAATACGATGAAAATTGAGTCCGAATTTATGTGTGTAGTGGTAAAAAAACGCGACAACAGCGCAAATAGTCATGAGATTGGCAATGAAATTAGCGTGTGTTTACACAGCAGCTGACAGCTGATAACATAACCTCCAACGTTTAAAATAGATAAACAACTACGTCAAATTAAAATACCCAAATTGCAAAAAGAGCTTTAAATTAACAAGTTTAGCAAGTGATTTATTATCAATGACATATGATGGGGCACACGATGCCTGTTACGATGTAGGCATGCTACAAAATCTGTCAATAACTTACTTTAAAGTAGAAGATATTATTAACCACAAAAAAACTATCCAGGATGTTTTATTAATATTCAAAAAGTATTAAAAATATGAAATACTTCTAGTTTTTATTCACCGATTGAAAAAAAATTTAAGCTTGGGTATGCAAAAAAGATTTTGCGAATCTGGCATCAGTTATGATCAAATTGTAAATATGCATGTCATATTTATTTAAAGTACAAAAAACTTTACACTAATATTAACTTTTTATATAACATTATATTATTATTATTTATAATACACATTATTTATTAACTTTTCACTTTCACTAATCATTATTTTTTGGTAAGTGCATAACACAGAGGTTATGTGTATTTATATGGGTGACTTGAGACTTGAGTCATCTGCACGAATGCGCCGTTGCCGTCGCTTTTTTAAAGCTCACGTTCCTACGCCGTAAATCAAATTTTTTCATCGTTAAAAATAAAATATTTAAAAAACTAGACAGTCGATAATACTTTTTAAGCACCCAAACTCTTCGTTATTAAATTTCCTACACACACGTATTTTTTTTTATTGAATTTTGCATTTTTTACAATGTTTTTGTTTATTTTAATATCAAGAACTCATTATTTCTCATAAAAACCTATGTTAACGGAGCGAAAAACATTTTTCGAGCGTACTTCTTTGTTTATCTTTAAGCAGGGTTTTTCGGCAACCTGTGTTTTTGACACTTCTTTCTACTTTGAATGATTTCACCGGAAGCTGTCCCTATCGATAAAAATTCATCTCTATGTACTCTGTAGAATGTATATATTTTTAAAACAAACTTAAGTTATTGCTAGTGACATCTAGTATTGGGAAGTAAAATTAAACGGTTATTTTTTTGATAAACGATGAAGACATTTTAATAAATGTTTACTGATTTTTGATAAATATTAAAATTATCAAAAAATCCCTTAAATATTATCATCATTAAACAAAAAGCTTATTAGGATAAAATCTTACTCGTATTTTTTTTTAATATCAGAATTCTATAAAAAAAAATACTTACATAGCAAGGATTTCCCTGCAGTTGTAACGATTTTAAGCATTTGCACGAGTTTAAATTGTTTAGTATACCTATAAGGTCACAGATGTCGTTGTTAGAGAGATCTAGGCTATGCAAATGTGATAATATGCCATTTTCTTTTAGTAGATGGAGGGAGCTGCCTAAAAAAATACTTTTATAAAACAGTGAATAAGAGAAAAAAAAACTTAATTAACTTAACTTAACCAAATGTTTTTAAAATACAATAGATATACCTAATTTGTCTATTTATTACTGAAAACCCCTTAAAATATAAGTTTTTAGGGGGGGTTTGTTATTGGATAATTATTATTAAATCTTTAATTATTGGGTGCAATGTTTATTTTTATCCTTTTGATTTTAAGGGCATCATGCATAACAAAAACCATCGCTCAAAGAGGAGTTGCAGGCGATGGTTAATGTTACGCATGATGCCCTGAAAATCAAAGGGATAAAAATAAATGTAACTAAAAAAAAGTAAGGGTTTTTAAAATAGAAGAAAGCATGACAAACTGTGTTCTGATTAAGGGAAAAAGAGTAAAACAAGTTAATAAGTTTGTAAACTTGGGTTCAACATTTACAAGAGATGAAAAGTATGACTGTGACATTAGGTGAAGGGTGTTGGGTGTGGAAAACAATTAAATGGGGCTCTGCGTAGCTTTATGAACAGCCAGAAAGTGTCAAAAATGGCACTTCTGGCTGTGCAAGAAGTTTTGATTCCTACACTTATGTATGGTAGTGAATGTTGGGTTTGGCAATAGAAGCATAAAAATGGAATTCTGAGAAGTATAAGCCGAAGTGACTCGTTTGGATAAAGTAAAGCATAGTGAGATAAGGGAACGCTGTGATGTAAAATATGTGGTTACAAAGATAGATAAAGGAATGCTTATATGGTTTGGACACGTAGAAAGGCGAGTGTGAATGGACGGAAGTCGGTAGAGGTCGACCTCGGCAAACATATCTCGATCATATTAACATTGTTTTGAAGAAAGGCCAGGTCAAGAGTACCAACAACCGACGAGCATGTATGAGAGCAACGATGAAAGTAGAGAATGCAAAAGATGTGTGTAAATACCGAAGAAAGTTATTTTAAGAGAAATTTAACTATAAAATATATTTCTGTCACATACAAGCAATGCTTTTGTGACCATATACGTCTGTTTACCTTATTATTTATCCTAATGTATTACATGTATATTTTTGCTTCAAAATAAACGTTATTATTATTATTATTATTATCTGCTTGAAAGAAAGTTTGCATTATAAAAAATGAGTTATTTGGAATAAAACGAATTTTTTATTTATGTACCTATTACCGGTTAAAGACTATTTAACAGTCGAACAAAAAAAATGTAATGAAACTCATTACGCAACTTAAGTTTCTTTAGGTAACGCATTTTTATTGGAGATGAATTTATAAACAAAAAAAACTTATGAACGTTTTATTTGAACAAGACTTTTACAAAAGCAATTAAAAACATTTAAAACAGTGAAAAAACTATTTGTTGGTCATACAATTTTCACAATTTAACACGTTTATTTCTGAACTATTACTACGACTTTTAACGGTTCTTGTTCTTCTAAAATGCTCGCAGCAATTTTCTTTTTATTTTCAATGGAAGAATTTATGTATTTCCCAGCAATTAAATTACTTTTCCAGTCTCCATGTCGCTTTATATTCAAAAAATCTGCTCCTGAATTTGCAAGCCATGCAGCTGATGATCGCAGTGACTTGTATATTAAGCAGGATCAAGTAATTTTAAAAACCAAGTTTTGGGTGCATAGAGGTTTGTTGGTTTTTACACTTATGTATGGTAGTGAATGTTGGGTTTGGTAGAAGTATGAAAATAGGATTAATGCTGCGGAGATGAGTAGTTTGAGAAGTATAGCCGGAGTGACTCGGTTGGATAAAGTAAAAAATAGTGAGATAAGAGAACGCTGCGGTGTAAAATAAGATGTGGTTACAAAGATAGGTAAAGGAATGCTTAGATCGTTTGGATTCTTAAAAAGAATGGATAAAGGAAGATTGACGAAACAAATTTATAAGGCGAGTGTGAATTAACAAGCAAAAGATGTGAGTAAGAACCGTAGCAGAAGTGGAGGGAAGTGGTCTCTGCCTACCCCTACGGGAAAAAGGCGTGACTATATGTATGTATGTATGTTTTTTGGTACCATTGCGAAAGTATTTTTACATGCGCCGTTTCTATATCCAACAAAAAATCGTCCATGGACGGTATGACGAGGACGCAGCTGCAAATTTTACTGATCAATTTGGACCATATTTAGTCCTTCGATGCCTCCGGAAGTAACAACAAATTCTTGTAATATTTTGGTTTTTGTATCAGAAATCTATTTATCACAAACTTGCTCTTCACCCTTAACATTTTAAAAAATTTGTACAATCTAACAAAAAATTTCATTAAAACCCTATGTTTTTCTTGTCCTGCTAGCATTGCAATGCTGCTGTAGATACGGTTCGATAGGCTTTCGTTATTCTCAGACATACCTTTCTCTGGACCCTTGTCAGCCCTTTTTTGTTTTTTCGAAGTTTTAAAGCTGCATCCTTCTATGCTGGCGCAGCGTACCTTAGTATGAATGAGGTCACCGACATCAGCAGACGTCTCCGGTTACATCCTCCGACGTTTGGCATTAGGCAACTAAGCTGAGCGGCTTTTCTTTCTGCTCGGCCTGCTACGTACTCTACGTGACGGATAAAATTCATCTGTTTATCCAGATATATACCTGGAGCTGCACGCACTAAACTTCATTGTCGATTTGTGCTACTGCGGCTAGTGTAAATCGGCAGATTATATTTTTTTCGTCATACTTGAATTATTTCGGCGGGTAAACTCAGGCGTGCTATGAAAGTTCCGCTTCTCCTCCGCTTAAAATTATCTACCATTATTTTAAATGTCACAACACTTTTTTGTTTTACGTACCAAATAAGTATTTAAATATTATTAATATAACTGTTGTTAAAATATTATGCATAGCAATTTATTCTGGTTTTTTTATATTTTTAACACGCACGAAATGAAAAAAATACGGCTATTAAATTATCTAAATTATCGAGTGTATACGACAAATAAAAAAACCGCTTTCAACAGTATCTAATCCCAATATTTTCGACGGTTAGTTATTACGGCTAAAATCTCTAAAAATTATAGACAAGGAACTTGGCTAATATAAAATATTCATTGATGAATTGGTGCTATTAACTGGCATACGGGACGTCAGCCGTTGTTTTCCCACACAAAATCACCTGCGAAGAGCCTCCATTACATTTTTATTTTAGTTCACATCAGTCTATTATTAAGCGTTTGGAAAGAGGCAAATATTAAATATTTATACGGTTCGTGTTACGAAGTATATCCTGCTTTCGTGTTTTAGATTCGGGTAGGCAAATACATTAGCAATGAAAAATAACATAAGTATACTTATTTTAAAAAAAATTGGAATAGTAAATGGTTAATTGATTTATTTTTTTTTAAAGTAATTTAAAATAATAAAATTAAAATGTTTTAATTTCAATTTTTTTTTCGTTTTTATACAAGGGTTGCTATTGCTAAGCATCGTAGTTTGTCATAACAAGACAAGAAAGATACCAGAGAAGTATAATTGATTTTGTTATTGTGTTCTAGTGATAAAATGAATCATATTTCCAATATATTATGTACTGTATAATTGGTTACACTGCTCAACACGGTTAAAAAATTATTTATTTGGTAAAAACATGCGATTTATGTATTTCAATTCGATTCTCAATTTCTTACACCACCCCACACCATGAAAAATTACTTCTAGAGATAGTTTGAATTATAGTTTAAATATCTTGTCTACTCCCGAATTTATTACACTGCTCAATACGGTTGAAAATTCTTTTATCTGGTCAAACCACGAGATTTATGTTTTTCATTTCGATTATCAATTTCTTACACCACCCCACACTATAAGAAATTACTTCTAGTGATAAAATTAAACAAATTTCAAATAGCTTATATACTCCCGAATTTATTACACTGCTTAACACGGTTAAAATTATTTTATTTGGTCAAACCACGCGATTTATGTGTTTTAATTCGATTATTAATTTCTTACACCACCATCAATCGTATGTTAACATGGCGAAAACTTCAGCAATATTTCAGGGTAAGATCGATAAATAAATGATTATAATTATTGTTTCCAGTTAAAGGTATATCGTGGATATTCAGTGTGTACGATTTCTCAATTTGAAACGATTTTTAAAAATAACAATATAATTATACTAAACGAGCTATCCTATCGGAGCCAACACTGACAATTGTTAGCCTGAACATCGAGGGCATCTCAAAATCCAAAGAGGATAAACTTTCCCAACTGTGTCACCATAAATGGGACATATTATGCCTACAGGAAACGCACAGAGATGAAAATTCGAACAGACCCCACATCGAAGGTATGCGCCTCGTCGTCGAAGCGCCTAACAAGTACGGCAGTGCCATCTTCACAAAACCTAAAATGACCATAACATCCATTGGCAAAAATATTACCGACGACATCGAAATACTAACCATTGAGAGCGAGAACTTTTTAATAAAGACCCTTTCAATGAAGAAACCATAACCTGTGGAAATGAACTAATGATAGCGCTGAGCGAAGCCAGACAGAAAAAATGGATAGAAACCCTGGAGCGCACAGACATGAGACATAGTAGCAAACTTGCCTGGAATCTAATAAAGAAACTGAGCGGCGACCCAAAGAAGAGCAAAGCGCCTTCGAACGTAACTCCGAATCAAGCAGCTCACCAACTGCTCCTCAATGGCAAACCTGATACAACATGTAAAAAAATACGCATCAACCGCTCACCAACAACCGAGGAGAAGCACTTTCATATACCTTTCACCTTAAAAGAGCTTAACACGGGGCTAAACTCACTCAAGAACGAAAAAGCCACAGGGGTAGACGACATACGCGTGGAGCAAATCAAACATTTCGGTTCTGTGGCAAAAGGATGGATCCTCGGCTTGTTTAACAGTTGCCGAACGACCTTCCAAATACCAAAACTATGGAGAAAGGCAAGGGTAGTGGCCCTACTAAAGCCAGGAAAAGACCCAGAATCGCCAAACAGCTATCGCCCCATTTCGCTCCTGTGCCACCTATGTAAGTTATATCAAAGACTTATCCTCCATCGTATAGAGAAGGTGGTAGACTTAAAAATCATACCACAGCAAGCTGGCTTCAGACCAGGAAAGTCCTGCACCAGCCAAATCCTGGCCCTAACGGAACACATTGAAAGCGGGTTCGAAAAGAAAAAGATAACAGGCCTAGCCCTAGTTGACTTAAGCTCAGCATATGACACCGTTAATCACAGATCAAATAGTGGAATCGCTACTACAAAACAGACAATTCCACGTGAGCCTTGAGGGAAGAAAAAGTCGATGGCGTACCCAAAGGAATGGACTAGCCCAGGGCAGCGTATTGGCGCCCATCCTCTTTAACCTGTACACCAATGACCAACCAACGCCAGCCTTTACCAGAAATTTTTTATACGCCGATGATCTGGGTATCACGGCTCAAGGGTCAAAGTTCGAGGAGGTGGAACAAAAACTAGGAGACGCTCTAGGCCTGATGTCTACGTACTACCACGAAAATTTGCTAAGACCAAATCCATCTAAAAACCAGGTGTGCGCGTTCCATCTCCGGTCCCGACAGGCCAAAAGAAAACTCGACATCACCTGGAATAATTCCAAACTAGAGCACACCGAAAAGCCAACTTACCTCGGAGTCACCTTAGACCGCTCCTTAACATACAGGTTCCACTGTGAGAAAACCCGAAAGAAAGTTGAAGCACGAAACAACCTCTTGAGAAAACTTGGCAAAAGCAAATGGGGCACCAAACCGTCGGTACTAAGAATAACAGCACAGGCGTTATTATTCTCAACGGCAGAATATGCATGTCCCGTGTGGAGCAGATCTACCCACGCCAAAAAAGTAAACATCAGTCTGAACGAAACATGTAGGTATATAACCGGATGTATGAAACCAACCCCACTGGATAAACTCTACAAAGCCTCGGATCTCTCAGATCCTGACTCGCGTAGAATAGCCCACGAATTCTCAGAAAAATCCAAGCAGACCCTCGACGACCGTCACTCACTTTTCGGATACGAACCAAGCTCGGCCAGGCTGAAATCAAGAAAACGCTTCTTAAGTACCCCACTGGACGAACCACCAGCCTGTTTCCCACTAAAAGTAGCCCCCCAAAGCGGGATATCGAGCAACTGGACGACATGGAGAATGCTGAATCGCTTAAGAACTGGTGTAGCGCCGGTCAAGACCAATCTGATCAAATGGGGCCTACTGGACCACGATGACGACAAGTGCGACTGCGGAGCCAGACAAGACATGGAATACCTCCTTATCTACCCTAACTGCCCGTACAGATGCACCTTCGATGATTTATGGACAAACAACCAAAGAGCATTAGACACTGCCCAATACTGGGCTATGAAATTATAGTTTCCGGACACGAAAAAGTAAAGTAAGTATAGGGTGACCAAGCTATTTAAATCTTGATATTTTCGCTTTTTCGATAACCTGTATCGAAACCTCGAAACGATAGTACTGAAATTGAAAAATAAATAATGAAATATTGGTGTCTTCAATATACCCACCATTTATACAGGCCCGGACTGGGACATTTGGGGCCCTCAGCTAAAAACTGTAAAGGGGCCCTATACCGGGGGGTCTGGGGGGTATGGAATACCCCCCAGAAAACGGAGGGTCCAGGGACAACAACACTATAAAACACATGCTGTATTTTATCTCTAGAAGTAATTTCTTATAGTGTGAGGCGGTGTAAGAATTTCTTACCTCCTTTAATACTCAGTAAGTGCAGGTTTTTACCAAAAAATTATGATTTTGAGCTGTATTGAGCAGTGTAATAAATTCGGCAGTGAATAAAATGGAATATGATTCATTTTATCACTAGAAGTAATTTCTTATAGTGTGGGGTGGTGTAAGAAATTGATAGTCGAAATGAAACACATAAATCGCGTGGTTTGACCGGATAAAAGAATTTTCAACCGTATTGAGCAGTGTAATTAATTTGGGAGTGGACAAGATATTTCAAATATAATTCAAACTATCACTTGAAAGAATTTCTTTTAGTGTAGGGTGGTGTAAGAATTTCGTACTTCCTTTAAAACTCAGAAAGTGCGAGTTTTGACCAAAAAAATATAATTTTTTAGAAATCCACGCCTGTAAAAAAATCGAGTTTTGTTGTAATAAATTGTAATTAATGTGTAAGAAATTCTTATGTAATTTTTTTTTGATTTGAAGGTGTGGTGTAGCTTAAGTCTAATATTGCACCACACCCCATTTTTCAGAAATCCACGCCTGTAAAAAAATAGAGTTTTTTGTAATAAATTGTAATTAATGTGTAAGAAATTCCCATATAATTTTTTTTTGTGTGGGCTACAAATGCTGGTGCAGCATTATGTTTATCACAGACCACTTCTTAGTAATGAGCCGAATAAGAGGTCTCTTTAAGCGGTGGCAGCATCGTGTTCAGGGATCAAGTGGTGTACTAGGGCGTAAAAACGTTGAGAATTTGCAGGAAGAAAGTATAAAAGAGAAGTTCGTTAGTAAATTGACCGATAAATTTGACAGTTTAAATGAAGCATATGAGGTTAAAGAATTGTGGAAGTCATTCAAGGAAGGAATCGTGGATATTGCTTTTGAAGTATGTGGTGGAAGTAAAAAAAGGAAAGGATGCAAGTTATAGAAAATGTACGTAGAGGTTCAAAAAGCAGTGTCAGAGAATAAGAAAGCCCGGCTGGATTTACTAGCTACAAAAGCCAATTAAAGAACGCAAAAAGCAACGATTGAGGATGTACCCAAGGCAAAGAATAAGTATAAAAGGTTAAAAGGTGTGGCAAAAATAGCTACTGGCTGCTTTGTTTATTTGTTGTTTCTAAGGAACAAAAAGAAACGAAAAGTTTTGGCATCACTGGGTCTCACTTATGAGTAGGTCGCACCAATTTTACTATATTTACTTCTTCGACATTACCAGGTGTTACAAAGAATTCTCGGATAACATTTGTTTTTGTTCTGGGTATAACAATTTTAAAACAGTCTCTTTATCGTGCATATCTTCCCTTTAAAAATTCTTAGCTCCTCTCTTTGGCATACCCCACTTATACCTATTATCATCGACACTTTCACTAGCAAATATTTTTAATTCTTCGCCTCTGTAAAAACTTTGCAATATCTTTTTTTAGTCAAAATCGCCAATGCACATCGATCAAATGTAGATGTAGAAAAGTAGCAGGAGTAAATATATGGATGTGACATTCCAGTATTTTAATTTAGGCTAAATCTCTTCAGGATAAGTAAAGGTTTTTTGTTATTCTTAAAAAGTTGTGTATTTCAATTCTAAATTTAAATTACTTAAATATGGTGGTCAAAGTCTCATACAGCAGCTAACGTTTCTTATTCGAAAAATTCTCTACCAACATAGGATACCCGACGAATGGCGAACTAGCATCACTATCCTTATGTTTAAAAAAGGAGATAAAAAATTGCTTTTAAACTACCGAGGCATAAATCTCTTAGGCACTGTACTGAAACTAACAACAAAAGTTATAGCAAACAAAATAAATAACCTAACACTCTTAGCAGATGAACAGCAAGGATTCAGATCGGGCAGATCATGCACAGATGCGGTTTTTGTCATAAGACAGATAACGGAAAACTCAATTGAATACAATCAGCATAATCTGTGCAGGAAAATCCCACATAATCTCATCAAACCATAGAAAATATATACAAAGCAAAAATAAATGGGACCACGACCAAACCAATAACTGTGGGCCAAGGTATTCGACAAGGAGGTTCCCTGAGCCCTTTGCTCTTTAACATCATTATGGACAATTTTTTTTTTTTATGAAAATAGTCGTAAAAAGGGTAGACCTATCGTGTGGGCCGCGGATGGCCCGAACTGCGACTATTAGAAGGGGAAGGGATTATAGAAAGAAAATGATTCTGAACACGCAGTTCTCTGGAAAAACTGATTTTGGAAGCTTATTCCATTCCGTAGCAGCCCTGTAAAAGAAGGATTCTTGATGAAGATTGGTCCTTGAGAGTAAATGGGTGAGACTGATCAGCGTGCCGAGTTCTTCGGCCAAATGTGGCCAATGGTGGTACAAGAGTTTTTATTTCTCTGGAGCATCTGCCATGGAAATATCTGTAGAGCAATGACTGGTCTGCAACTCTTCTTTTGTGTTCTAGAGGGTGAAGGGTATCTGTGAGAGTTGAGCTGTTTATCAAGCGAATGGCTCCTTTCTGAATGGAATCTAGAAGACGAAGAGAATGCCTTGGTGCTGAACCCCAAATGTGCGAGCAATACTCCAGTAGAGGTCGGATTTAAGCCTTGTATGTCGTTAACAGTTGAAACATGGTCATGCCAAGACATATTATTGGACACCGTGCCTCCCAAAATCGAGATGGAGGGATTTGGTTCAAGGGTATTTCCGGACATTGTGATGGGATGATTTGAGGAATTCACTTTCTTGGAAAACGTGGCGTTTTTTGGGCGTTGAATTGAACAAGATTGTTGGTTCCCCACTCGACGATTCCAAAGTACGTTAACTGAAAGGATTCAAAATGGATGACCGTGAAATTACTGTTATATGATATGGCGATGACGCAGTACTAGTTGCTGAAAGTGAAGACGATCTGCAGCGAATTAACTGTACTGCCAAATCACTTAAAACTAAATGCATGACAACATCAAAAACGCCATTAAGATGCAAACTGGAAGTTAAAGGCAAAGTTATCCAACAGGAAATGAAATATGAGTATCCGGGCATAGAAATCTCAGGCTATTGTGATGTTGAGACGGAGGTGAGAGTGCCCACGGAGACGGTCGTCTAAATGAAAGCTGCTTAAAGGTCGCCGAAGTTGAATTTCAAAATTCGAAAGGAAATTATAAGGTCACCTCGGAGACGTCTTTCTTCGAATGTTGTGAGGTTTGCCATGAATAATCTCTCTGAGTACATAGAAGAAGCTTTAGAGAAAGTTTTTTGTATTAGGAACAATTTAGAGTTCGCGCGTTTACATATATAAGAAATATCATCACTCCACGTAAGTTTCGAGTTTACTAATAAACCAAGGTCGTTATGTGATGAGACCGTACTTAATGTCTGCCCACTGATGAAATACGGATTTTGCGGGTTATTGTTTCCGACGTGTAACACAACACACTTATTAATGTTCAGAGGCATCAACCAATTGGAACACCATTCTTATATTTTATCGAAATCATTCTGAAAACTAAGATAACTGTTGTTGGGATTTCCGTAGAGTTTCGTGTCGTCAGCGTAAGCCAAAATTGAGCTTAACAGACAGTATCGAAGATCAGTGGAATATGCGATGAAAAGTAAGGGTCCAAGAATGGAACCTTGTGAAATATCGCTAGTCAAGGTAAATTATGTCCAAAGGATGTCTGTCATCGAGTTTTTTGGACCAATCAATGGTACAGTGTATTAAATTGGTTAAGGTTAATCGACATTTCATAAAACCATGTTAAAAGTTTGGAATTACATTTTCCCGCAACAAAAAGTCGACCATTTGGTCGGCAACAATGGGTACTATTACTTTGGAGATAATGGGTAAGAGGCTTATGGGACGGTAATTGTTAGGATTCAATTTATTGCCTTTTTTAAATATTGGAGTGACTGATGTTAATTTCTAGGTTGGTGGAATACAACCTTCCGAAAATGAGGAGTTTATGATTTTAAAAAGCGGATATGATAACGTGTGAGCACATTTTTTAAGAAATAATGCAGTCAATCCATCTAGACCTGGGGAGGAATCGGTTTTAAGATGTAGCAGGCAAATAGAATTTGGTTTTGAGGAAAGGTGATATTATGAATTGATGCTTCGATACAAGGTCCTAACAAGGCTGGTAGTGCATAAACGGGTGGTTCGTTTGTATGGTGTATGTGCATAGTGAAATGGTTAATTTAACGTCACAAATAACTTACTAAATATGCTGTAAATATTTTTGAAACAAAATGACAAAAAATGTTAAAAAAAGGAAAATTTATTTAAAAGTAAGTTAATAAGACATTTACCTATCCATCAGTGGCGAAAGTCGCTTTTGTTATGGTCACATGTTATTTCACAAAATTATGTTTAAAACTTTTTATTTAACTTGCAAGGTATGCCTGTTTGTCCGGGTGGAATCTTGCAACTTAAATTTGAAGCAGATATTTTTAACCGATCGAACTTAAATTTTGTATACACGTTAAGTTTGGATGTCAATGTGTGACGTCATTACAAATCCAACATGGTGGAATACCCATGATGTCGAACTAGTTATTTTTAATGCACTCCCACAATATGGGTATCAAATGAAAGGACTTGCCAAGAGTTGAAAGCGAGTTAAACTCCGTGCTCCAACCTTTCCCAAATTTTGGTGTACTAGGTTTTTGAAGTCCTCGATTATGATATTGAAGTCAAAATGTTCGTGTCTATAGCATCGATTGGTTAACTTTGATTTGTGTAATTTGGCGAGATATGCGTCAATAGCATTGGTTTGCAATCTATCTAGAAGAAGAAAGATTCAAAATCAAAGGTCAAGCTTACGTGGCCTTAATTAGGTTAAAAACATTAGAGGGTCTCCTTATTAAAGAGCTAAAAAATTAACCGGAAAATGACCTTGCACCAATGATGCGTTGATTGAGATAAACTGACTAAGAAACCTGTTAGGCGATAACTAAAAAGTAAAAAATAATAATAAACTTTAAAAAAAAGCTTTTATGTAAGTGCCCTAAAAAGAAGAAAATAAACTTTAAATTAAATTAAATCAATTAATTTAGTACATGTATTACACAATTTATTAAATGTTATAAAAGCTTGTCGCGAGGTTTACCTGTATACTAAGTAGTATTTCTAGTATTGCTAAATACCAACTAAAGAAAACTGGTTGAAGAAAACACCATTGACCACCCCAGGTGTGAAACAATGGTACACTGATGGATCAGGGTACCAGGGACGCTACGTGGCAGGTGTGTTTGGAGCATCCTGCAACCACAGGGAAAGCATAGTCCTGGGAAAATACGCCTCGGTCTTACAGGCTAAGGTCTATGCTATGCTCAGGTACACTACGCACTTGACAGAAAACAGAGTGACCAATAGTGAAATTGATATTCTCACTGACAGTCGCCTGGCCATTGGGGCCCTCGTGATTAACACCACAACATCATCGGTGGTGTGGGACTGCATGCAAGCCTCACTGAGTTAATGACGGTAAACAAAGTCACTCTTACATGGGTTTCTGGGCACACAGGATAAACGGCAACGAGGTAGCCGATGAACTGGCAAGAAATTGGACCCTGGTGGAACCAAGACGCCAGTTGGTCGGATTTCCAATTGCCGAAGCAAAACATTTATTAAAATAAATCTTGAACAAGAACATATTGCTCAGTGGAATGCAAATACTGTCTGCAGAACATCAAAACAGCTGATGAAAAAACCTCTCCAGAAGAGGGTTGACGCACTCTGGACGATGGACCGGAGTAGACTAAGCAGCACGCTTGGCCTGCTCACAGGACACATCGCACTAAGGCCGCACCTCTTCAAACTTAAGCTGGCGGCCGAGAAAAACTGTCGACTATGCGGAGAGAGGGAGAAGAGCAGTATACACATTCTGTGTCACTGCCCGATGCTAGCAGTGTACAGGTATCAAACCTGGGGCCGCATGATCTAAAAAAGACAGGGCCAACAGAAATCCTGAGGTTTGCCAAAATCAGCGGACTAGAATTCTGATGCCCTGAAGACACAGCGGTAGTCACAAAGAATCAAAAGATCTAGGTGACAGAGGCTCAACCGCAAAATTGTAATGTAATGTAATGTAAAAACTAGTATTGCTTGACGTACTCATTGTAAGTAATTCTATGAAAGAAAATATTTCTTATAAAATTTCGCGACAAGCTTTTACATCCTTTAATAAATTGTGTAATACATTTATTAAATTAATTGGTTTGATTTAACTTAAAGTTTATTTTCCTCTTGTTAGGGCACTTAAATAAAAGTTTGTTATTAAAAATTTGTTTACCATAAATGTTTATCAGCGTTTGCATTTTTCTTCCTTTCATTTGATGTATCACAAAGTAGTGGTTGCTTTTTGACATTTTAAAGAAGGGGTGGGGAATGTTTAAGGGATGCCGCTTAGAAACAGCATAATAACATTTTTAAACCTCCCTCTTAATTTTAAATTCAACGTGTTTTTTGTTTTTCTTACATTTACGCAAAATCACATGTTATTTGGGCTGGCTGGTTTTAAAGTAAAAGCACTGTATACCTATACATTTATGTGGTAATTTTTTTTTTGTGGACATTTTTAAAAAGATCATGGCTTTTATTTATTTATGGATCGAGCTTAAATTTGTTATTTTAATAATTTAAAATTTTGCCAATTTCTTTTTTACACCATGTTTCTAAGTGGGTCTGCATGTCTTCAATATGTTATTCATAACTTCATCATGAAATGTCACACGACCGGTCAAAAAGTAAGCATACGTCACGAGACGCTACGTACTTTTTTATTTTTTTCACCAATCGTCCAAGGAAAGACGGTAAAAGCTTTCCGTGAATGGCGAATGTTAAACTTTTACCGGAAGTAATTTTTCCCTGTGGCGTACACACATCGCATAGCCGTCCCTTGACGTCCCTTAATAATGTAAACGTCCAGTAAGGCTCGACTTGATGGTTTCTGGAAAATGAACTTCTCAATTTTTATGTAGTTGATTTTAATAATTCAAAGAGAGCGTGACGGTTGGGTTGTTGGCAAGAACGTTTTCTTATGTAGCACACGGGAATTATTTGCGACCTCTGTGATGCTACTGTGTATTTTGTAACGAAAACCATCGAAGTGTCGAATTATATTTTGGGTGACGTTTTACGAAATATTTTTTTTAACATTAGAAGGCAAAAAATTCCGAACAGACCAATTAATTTAAAATATCGCACTAGTATCTCTAAAGTAAAACAACTCAAAAATCGGTGTTACAATATTTTCTCCTTGGGTTCTGTAATTCTAAACTCTTAGTACATACATATAGCCACGTCTTTTTATTGTAGGGGTAGGCAAAGACCACTTTCTTCCACTTCCGCTACGGTTCTTACACACATCTTTTGCTTCCTCTACTTTCATCAGTGCTCTCATACATGCTTGTTGGTTGTTGGTACTCTTGACCTGGCCTTTCTTCAAAACAATGTTGATCTGATCGAGATATGTTCGTCGAGGTCGACCTCTACCAACTTACGTCTATTCACACTCGCCTAATAAATTTGTTTCGTCAATCTTCCTTTATCCATTCTTTTTAAGAATCTATTCTTTACTTTATCCAACCCAGGTACTCCGGCTATACTTCTTAGACAACTCATCTCCGCAGCATTTAAAAAAATTTGGAACCACTTTTTAAAAAAAATTTTTGAGCTGTCCTTTGTAGCGGGCTCTTAAAACAGCACAAACTAACATATTATCATACTCAAAAAAAAATAGTCGGTTTTTTTGCGCCACCCTAATATTGAGGTTTCATAGCTTTTGAGAAGAAAAATTTATCGCAAATTTTTGACGAGGTACATGGGTCAGCATTTACATCTGCTTAAATCGAGCATGCATTTAGGACAGTCGGTATTGTAAATATTAATATTGCTAAAATTAAAATAAATAGTTGTTTTGTTTAAATTAACAAGCTTTATATTTTTAAAACTTATTTAAAAAAAAATGTATTTCATCAATATTTGAACATAGTAATTAAAAAAAAAGAGTATTTATAATGGCACATGTACGTTTTTTTATCCATTTATTGACTAGTGCTAAATATTTTACGTGGATTCCGCCATGCAAAAGCTAAAATTTCAATTTAAATTCACTGTTTTGTTTGACTAATTAAAAAATGATCATTAAAAATTTAAACTTTACCATTTATCAAGTTTCACATCGTTTTTCATTTATTTTAAACCAATTATTATTTTTAATTATTAATTAATCTAATTGAATAGTCAGGTTCTGAATGTGTATCTGTTATTTTGTTACCAAAGTATATGTTGGTGGATTTTTTCCATACCCCTGTGAATTTTGATAGTTGGCATTTAAAATTGTTAAACATAGTTAGCAAAAATTAAATAATGGCAAATGTTAACGAGAGATTGATAAAAAAAAAATTTAACAGTATTGCCGTAGCAAAACTAACTTTTCCAAACAACTTTTCTATTTAATATAGTTCTAGTTATCTTCAGTAGCGTAGCATGGGCCATTGTCACCCGGGGCAAAATCATATTTACCGCTCCTTTGACGTCATTACAATAATGATGTTGGTGTTGGTGAGAAAAGTAATTATACGAAAAAACTAAGCAAAAAATATTTATTTCAAAACCATGTAATATAGTATATCGGTGTTCAAATTAGATTTAGAAGAGAAAGGAGATGTATGGATCACGTCTTTTCATTATGAGGTTTAGTCAGAAAATTCTTGGCTAAAAGTCAGAAGACTTGAAAAAGGCTTATGGCAGAGTGGTGAGGAGTAAATTAAGGTCATCATTGTCTATGTATGGGGTGAATAGTAGTTTATTACGAGCAATGAAATCACACGAGGATTTTACTGTTTGTGCAAGGATAAACGGAGCTTGCACGGACTGTTTTAACATCGAAAAAGGTGTAAGACAGGGATGTGTGGCTTCGCCTTGGCTGTTTAACTTATACATGGACAATTGTTGCAGGCGATGGTTTCGATTGAGAAAGAAAGAGTGGAACAAGTAAATAAATGTGTGTACTTGGGTTCAAAGTTTACGGGAGATGCAAAGGATGACAGTGACATTGAGCGAAGAATGTTAGCAGAAAAACAAATATATAGGGCACTGTATAGCTTTATAAATAGCCAGAAAGTGTCAAAAAAAGCATGTCTGGCGGTGCATAGAGTTGTGTTGGATCCTAGTCTGAGAAGTATAGCCGGAGTGACTAGGGTGGATAAAGTAAATAATAGTAAGATAAGAGAACGCTGTGGTGTAAAAGAAGATGTGGTTACAAAAATAGATAAAGGAATGCTTAGATGGTTTAAACACGTATAAAGGATGAATAAAGGAAAATTGATAAAACAAATTTATAAGGAGAGTGTGATTGGACAAGTCGGTTAAGGTCGACCTCGGAAAACATATCTCGATCAGATCAACATTGTTTTGAAGAAAGGCCAGGTCAAGAGTAACAAAAACCAACGAGCATGTTTGAGAGCACTGATGAAAGTAGAAAAAGCAAAAGATGTGTGTAAGAACCGTAGCAAGTGAAAGGAAGTGGTCTCTGCCTACCCCTATGGGAAAAAGGCGTGTATGTATGTGTTCAAAACATATTACACTATAAAAAAAACGTCTAGTATAAGTCTAAAATTCAACTTTTTGGGCCTTATGGGCAGAAAAATCTTTTATAACTTCGTCAAAGTGTTAATTTCGTCCGTCATACTTTGTTCTATTAAAAAATGGCCAAATCGATCAATCTTATGGAGCTCATGGTAGACCTCAAATAATTTTTTATTAATTTTAGCTTTGAAAAACTAATAGCTATAGTTAAAACAATTTAAAGCCTAATTACGATATTAGATGGGCAAATACCTAAATTGCATTGCTAAATTCTAAATGCTCGAGAAATCCTTTCATGGCATTGTCTTGCGCTTTAGCAACAGCCAAAGCAACGAAACCTCTTCCTCTTAATTTTCATCCCATCCACATCAATATCACAGTGCTTTTCTCGGAACTTACACTTGTATTCTGGGTCCAGTTTGCAAATGCTCTCATATTGTTCCTTGAAGTATAAAATTCTTTTGTTGTGAAAAAAAATGGCATATTCAGTAATTCATTTCGGCAGCAGGGCGAAAAAACAAAACTGCAAAATACTGTTACAAAAAAATTTTTTTGCCCTTCTAATGGTGGCCCCCGGAGCACTTTGTCTCAAGATACACACACACACACACACACACACACACACACACACACACACACACACACACACACACACA